>PVQB02000087.1:0-32291 GCA_002980475.2 Fusarium beomiforme | reverse complement strand
ATTCTCAATTCGCCTAAGCTGGCTTCAGGCAACCTCGAAGCCTCTCTCAATTGCCATGATGCGAGAATCTTCGGTATTATAGCCGCGATGCTCCCCCAATCATCGCTGCGTAATCAGTCACAAGCTCCAGCTGCATCTTTCGTCTCTCTGTTACAAATGGATTGCTACTCCGCCCCCATCTTCAACCCCCAGCTGTCAGCCCCACCCCCACAACCAAGAAGTGCGGAGAGATGAAGCTTCAACCTCATGATAGGCGCTCTCGGTGTACTTCGGACCGAGCATGTGGACATGCCAAGAGAACCATTGGGATACAACGAGGGGTTATGAATACCCTCACCTCTCACTCAAACATTAATCTCTCTTCTCTCCTTCACAAGATACCCAGTACAGTACCATATACCCCAGTGCAGATACAGCAGCAGCCATGCCTACTCACGTACACGACATCGCGTCGCAAGACGTCCACAAACAAATCCAACAACTCATCCACGAACTCGTCAACATCAAAGACACAACAGGCGAATTCCTCATGACCCTAGCAGACGGCAGCATCATCGACACAAAAGGCTGGAACGACTGGGAATGGACCCACGGCATCGGTCTCTACGGCATCTGGAAGTACTACGAGATGACCGGTGATGAGCAATGGCTCAAGATCATTGAAGATTGGTTCCAAGCTCGCTTCGCAGAGGGCCACAAGGGGAAGAACATCAACACCATGGCCGTCTTCCTCACTCTGGCGTATGTCTACGAGAAAACCAAGAATCCCACGTATCTTCCTTGGCTGGATGCTTGGGCTGAGTGGGCGATGCACGACCTCCCCAGGACAAAGTACGGTGGTTTCCAACATATTACATATCTTGACGTCAACGAGCAGCAGCTTTGGGATGATACCCTCATGATGACCGTCATGCCCCTCGCCAAAATCGGCCTTGTTCTCAACAGACCGCACTACGTTGCTGAAGCAAAGAAGCAGTTCTTGCTTCATATTCAGTATCTCTTCGACACCAAGACCGGGTTGTTCTTCCACGGATGGACGTTCAAAGACGGCGGTCATAACTTTGCTGATGCAAGATGGGCACGCGGCAACAGCTGGGTAACCATCGTGATCCCCGAATTCCTAGAACTAGTTGGTATTAAGGAAGACGACCCCATTGGCTATCACCTCATCAACACACTCGATAGCCAATGCGCCGCGCTTGCGAAAACGCAGCGCGCAAACGGTCTATGGAGCACACTCCTCGACGTCCCCGAGTCAGAAGGTTCATACGTTGAAGCCAGCGCGACAGCTGGTTTTGCGTATGGTATTCTCAAGGCGGAGAGGAAGCGATATATTGGAAAGGAGTACTCTGAGGTAGCTGTCAAGGCTATCAAGGCTGTGTTGGAGAATATTAGTCCTGAGGGCGAGTTGTTGAATACGTCGTTTGGAACGGGGATGGGACATGATTTGCAGCATTATAAGGATATTCCCAGGACGAGTATGCCTTATGGTCAGGCTATGGCCATGATGGCTCTGGTGGAGTTTTTGAGGGCGTATAATTAGTGTGTGGTGATAATGAAAAAGTAATCGAATTGGTCGCATTGATGTCAGGTCCATTTGCATTACAAGATGTCCATGTTGAAGAGGTAACAGCTAACTATCCGCTAATGTTCATTGATCAAGAACCATCAGACTTGAACGTCCCCGTTGCCTTCAACTTTCTTGAGCTCTCTCCAATCGCAATCGTGAACTCTCCATCTGTAACCCTCCAATTCTGCTCTTCTACATCCCAATAACTCAAGTCCCTTCTCGTCAACTCAAACTCTACAGTCTTACTCTCGCCCTTCTTCAAAGCAACCTTCTCAAACCCGCGCAAAACACGAACTGGATGATCAACCTTGGAAGTCTCAGGATAAGACAGGTAAAGTTGAGAAACAGCCTTGCCATCCACGGAGCCGGTGTTCGTGACGGCAATGGAGACAGCGACTACAGTCTTCCAGAGATCAGGATTGCCGCCCTCTTCACCTCCAGCTGGTGAGGGAGGTTGTTCGATATCGTAGCCATCAGGGTAGGGATAGTCGCCTTTCTTGATCTCATCAGGTGAATCAATGTAGGGATAAATCCACTTCTTCAGCTTGCGAATGTCCGTCGGCCACAGACCCTCCTTTACATCAGGGATCTTATCGTCCAGCTTGGGCGGCGTTGCGCTCGTAGACGATGCACGTGAAGGAGGGAGCTGCGACACTGCCTCCTTGACAGAGATCTTCAAATCCTTGAACTCGAATGTGGTGTAGGACAATCCATAGCCAAACTCATATCGAAGGTCGACGTTATTCTTGTCGAAGTGGCGGTAGTCAATGTACAGCCCCTCCTTGAAGTCTTGCTGCGGAATGACTCCATTGGGATAATACAAAACTTGTCCGCCGTCACCGTAATCCGGCAGAGCTTTGCCAATCGTATACGGGAGCTTTCCGCTGGGACTCTCATCACCAAAGAGGATACTAGCAATAGCGTTTCCACTCTCCTCACCAGGTAGATTAGCCGCCAGCACAGCCTTGATGCGCGGGTGATTAATCCAGCTCTCCATAACAACAGGCCCAACAGCGTGAATGACCACGATAGTCGTGCCAGTTCCATCGCCACAAAGGTCCGCAACCTCCATAATCAGCGCATCGCCTCCCTTCTGCAAGTTAAGGTCGTTGCGGTCGCCGCGAACGCTGTTCCAAGACAGATATCCCTCGCCTGCGTCAGAATTGGCAAAGACCAAGCAGACATCTTGTTCGGTGACCTTCTTTGGGTCTTTGATCTTGTTCGTGAGAAACTCGCTCACTTGGACCTTGTCTTTGTTGAAGTTCTTTTGCAGCGCCTCGACGGGTGTAATGAGGAATGGAAAATCGGCTGCACCGCTGCCCCATCCTGATCCGAGAGTACCTTCATTGCATCCTTGATCGGGGCAGTAATTGAGTCCTTTTCCAGGACCGGCGTCATCGCCGAAAATACCGATCTTGATCTTATCCTTCTTCTTCTCGGCCTGATTAGCTAAGTTGCCCCCACGGCTCAGAGGAAGCACGCCATCGTTCTTGAGCAGAACAGTGCCCTCAATAGCAATTTGGCGAGCCAACTCAGCATGGTCCTCCTGCACGTTCACGTACTGATTGACGACCTGCTCGTCTTGAGGCGAAGGACTTCCAGGCGCAAGCTTTCCCATCTTGTCATACGTCCAAGACGAAAAGTTCGGTCCCTTGTTCTCATCCTTATCCTGCCCAAGCTGGTAAAAAGAAGCGACGATTCGAAGCGCCATATCATTCAGTCGATCCACAGGTAAAGATCCATTGAGAACAGCCTGCGTAAGACGAGGGCCCCAGAGGGATTCGCCATCAGCCCATTTCAGTCCATCTCCAGGCATGCTCATATCCAGGCCAGCAAGAGCACTTGCGACACCGGATCTCTGCGCCAACCAATCCGACATGACGAAGCCTTGAAATCCCATCTCATCTTTCAGAATTCCGTTCAGAAGCTTTGAGTTCTGGCAGGCGTATGAGTTGTTGACCATGTTGTACGAGCACATGACACTCGCAACACCAGCCTTAACAGCGTCTTGGAACGGCCATCCGTAAATCTCGTGCAACGTTCGGTCATCGATGTTGGATGAAATGGCATTCGGGAGACCCCATTCCCACGCCTGGCGAAAATGCTCCTGCTCATTTCCGATAAAATGCTTGATCGTCGCCATGACTCCAGAATCCTGTATTCCCTTGATCGTCGCAGCACCAGCAATGCCTTGCAAATAAGGATCGGGTCCAAAACCCTCCCAATTTCTCCCACCAGCAGGAGCTCTTCCAAGGGGTCCAATGGCAGGGCCAAGAATGACATTGACACCTTTGCCCTTTGCTTCCTTTCCGTGAGCTCTACCACGCTCATACATCAATTTCTTGTTGAACGTAGCACCCACGGTAATACCAGCAGGCCAGGCGGTCGCGTTATCCGCAAATCTTATTCCAAGAGGACCATCCTGCAAAGCCAAAGCTGGAAATCCGACATTGTTGGCAGCGCCGGTTGTGCCGACTGCCAAACCCATACTCCATCCTGTTCCAGTAGTGATATTGACTTTTTCGGCCAGTGTCATTTTACTAACCAGCTTAGCAGCCCGGTCGTAACTCTTCTCCCAGTTCTTTGAAGAACCGCCTTTTGGACTGGGATACCATGGTGGTGATTGTCCATCAACGGGTGGCGTCTTGATCTTTTTCCAGGCAAATGCCCCAATGGCTGAGATAACTAGCCAAATGACTATAATGATCCCAATGACGGTAAAGCAGCATTTCTTCGCGCGACAGCTTCGAAGAAATCGTAAACGCCTTTGAGCCGCTGCTGAAGATGCTTTGTTGTCATTTTTGTTGTCATTTTTGTTGAGATAATCAGTCGCATCGATATCATCAATATCAGTGGAAGCGTCGCTATCGTGATAGCCTGCCCAATCAGCTTCATAGAGGAGATTCTCCCTGCTGGGATCCATGATGAGAACGGGCCAGATAGAGATGTGGTTAGATGTGAGACATTGATGATTCCTGGGACATTGTTGGAAGGTTGATTCAGGCTGAGTGCTCAGGTTGAATGGGCTCCCATTGTATGCAGGGTTAGCTAATCGTACCAAGCAAGAGCCAAGAGGCTGCGTCACGTCGCATTCCAGGCCAAGCATCCCCCTGGACGGTTTGGGGATCGTCCCTCCATTTCGGATACCCTAGATCAATGAAGTTTAGATCAGGTACAGAATTAATGTGCTGTTAGATCAAGAATAGCATTTAAGGTCTCTATAGATACAATTTTTACATTATTTCCCAACCATTGAACAGTGAAAATTTGACATGATGCGATTTGCCATTCTGTTCCCCGTGTAGTGTTGAAGCTTCTATTTTGGTAGAACGCATGTCCATACGAGCAGGCCAATGAAGACTAAGCAGAACATTAGCGAAGCCTTCAGCAAAAGGTAAAGATAACCACGAAAAAGGGAGTTAGGCAGCCAGAGATATCCTTTTTCATTTTCTAGTTTTAGAAGTTCTACAATCTCTTCCAGTCTCCCCCATGAAGATGGAGATGGAGTTGCACATGGAGCCCAAGGTTGAGCGCCGGCTATTCTTCGGCAGTCGAAACTCCATCTTGAATTTGTCTCCATCTGAATTCAACATCTCCCGACAGCTTCATCATCGACATCCCCGTCCAAATCGCCCATCATGTCGATGTTCCGCGCCAAGAAGCTCGATCTGGGCTGTTTCGTCAATGTCCGCACCCTGCGCGACCACACAAAGCGAAAGGTCTTTGAGGCCCACGAGACCGAACGGTGCGCAAACTCTTCCCCGCCGACCCCGATACGCACGATCACCAATTAAAAAGACAGTCTTGGGGGAAAACAAAAGCTAATGGGCTGATAGACAAGCTCTCCGATACATTATCCGCAACACAACTCTCCCTCCCAGAGTCCGTGCCGAAGCCCAGCTCCAATTGACACAGATGCACTGCTACACTCGACCAACGCAGATTCGAAACAGATGTATTATGGGCGGTCAAGGACGTGGTGTGTTGAGTGATTTCAAGATGACTCGAGTAAGCCGATCGAAGCGGGAAATATTGGAGATGGGACTGACGATTGTAGTACAACTTCCGAATGGAGGCTATGGCTGGAAACTTGCCTGGTGTGAAGCGAGCCAGTTGGTAAAGAGCTTGGGACGAGATCGAGGAAGAGGAGAAATGTACGACTATACAATGATGATGAGGGTGTCGAAGGCGGGTATCATAGACATGACTGTACAATACAAGAGAAAATGCATTGGAACGTTACTTTTACGATGGTCTACGAGGTGAAACTGGAACATCTAACAATCGAAACGCTGGGAGAGGGCTAGGAAGGGCGACCTTGTGTCAATAATTGGCAAATGAACCACCGCTTACTGTTTTGGCCAGTTTGGATGCAAGACAATCACCATGATCCAACAGGTCGTGGTGCGGAAGACAGCATTGACTTTGCTGGTCAGCCTGTTTAGTCCTCTTGAATACCCAGTTTCTATCTTGGATCTTTCACATCAACTTGGAGATCACCTTTGGGTCCATCGATCTGATTGTAAAGAGAAACTCGGGGCTTTCATGTTCAACATGCCCACAAATTATGATGTATTAAGTTCCCATGTCCGATAAATGCGTGCCTCATGCTCAGTTTAGATGCTCTCTAGTCATCATCCTTTTGATATCCCCTTCTTCCGCCGCCCATACGGTCCGCTAGACCCTTATGCCCAGCTTGTTGATGCAATTTATTCACAAAGCCACGATCACCTCCGCGCTCTCTCGCCTTATCATCTGCTTCTCGAAGCGCTGCTTCCCGTTCTTCCAGGGCTGCAAGACGTTTTGAGCGATCACTGTCGAGCTCTGTTGCTGCGGACTGCATGGCTGCTAGCTTACGCTGGCGCTCTTCCTCTCTGGCTTTATCGTCCTCTTCATTGTAGCGAGGCCGTCTGTCGCGAGAATCGGGGTAGCTGCGGCGTGAATCTCGTCGACTGTCACGGTCGCGAGGGCGGCGCTCACGTCTGTGCTCTCCGTCTTGCGAATCATCGCGTCTTCGCCGCGAACGACCATCTCGACTATCGTCTCTGCGGCGCCTATGGCGATCTTCTCTAGAATCATCGCGGCGTCGTGGACTTTGCGACCGTGAATAAGAACGTCCCCGTCGGCGATGCCTGTCATCTGGATCTGCACTGCGGTGACGATGTCTTCTTCGATGTCTGTCGTGGCGGTCTTCTCTCCTCCGTGACTTTTCTTTCTTCTCATCATCGACTCCCATCGACGAAAGTAATTGCCGGCGCTTAATCGGATCGTTCATCATGGCCTCGTAGGCAGCTTGTTCTTGTCGCTTGATAGCCAGTAATGGATCATCGCGGATTTTTGCAGCTGTGTCTCGTGCAGTATTGGCATTCTGCAGAGCCATAAAACTATCCGTCCCAGCATCCTTCTCCAACTTTTTGTGTTCTGTTCCCTTGATGAGGTTGTCGATGCGTCGCTTTCCTAGCAAGTATGCTTCTGATTCTTCTGTTGTGCCAGCCTGTCCATCGTTGGGACCTTGATACATCCAGTCGACGCGATCAATGCGCTTCCTGCCGCCAGCAGCCTCGAGTTGTCGCTGAACTTCTTCTTTGGCGCGCTCCTCTTTGAGTTCGTTGATGCGCTGTTGTGTTCGCTTGCGCTCGGCGAGAGCCTTTTGTTCTTCATCCCAGACGGCCTGCTGGTTGCGCCGAAGCGCGGGATGGAAGGATTTCTTCAAATTAAGATCGCCTCCACCCATTTTGATGTGCTTGTTTGTGTGTTTGTTGAAAAAGGAAGAGGAAGGCGAAAGAACAGAAAGACAAGTATAAAAGAGGGGAGGTTGATATGCAGGAAATAAAGTGCAGGCTGGGTTGATGGACAGTGAGTGGGGTGGCAATTGTTGGAGCAACTGTCTCGAGCGCATGAAAAAAAGAGGAAGCCTGAGGCAGGGGTCAAGACATATAGAGAACGTGTCGAATGATAGTTTGAGCTTATGAGATCTCCACGAGATATATCATGCCAACACATAACTGGCTTTAGGCAGCACACACAATACTGTTGCAAAGCTTTTTATCCTTCCAGTTAAATCACAATAAGCCTCTTTATGGTGACTCGGTTGGTACCCTTATGTGCAGCTGCCTATGGTACAAGACGTCTTCAATAAAGAGTATCGCACGAATCAAAAGGCTCCGTTCTAAAACTCTATAAATCTCGTCTAAAGTTTAGGATCGAAAAGCCTAAACTGAGGGTATCAGGGTATAAATCAGAGATTTTATCTTCATTCTTCTTGAACCTGGGCAAACCCCACGAAATGCCTTTCTCAGCACTTATCGCTACTCATGATCAGGCGCATTTGATTTGTTACTGTATAGGATGAGTTACGGGTTAACAACTCAAAGCGAATCAAGGTTTTAAATAGAAAAAAAAAAAAAAATCATTATGCAGTTAGCAAGAGGGGTACGAAGCCTCTTGTCCAATATACATTCAGAATATTAAACAAGCTGGCTTTTCAGTGTTGCAATATCGCCTCTTGTACCTCTTCGGGCGGAAAATAAACGAAGCCACGTTATGAGGTTATTACGATTCAGTCGCAAAGCCACCATGAATCCAGACACCAACTCAACCCACCCTACCTATTTCAGGTACAGTTTCAGGTGCTGCCATTCGCTCATGCATAAGTATTTCTGCTATAATGAACACTGACTGGAGGATAGGTATTGGGTAGCATCAGCGACATAGAATGGAGGCTATCGAATTTAGACTCGGAGCTTAACCTCTTTGGCGCAATGATGGACGGGTCTTTAAAAGAGGCAATCTTGGTAACGACGGGTGAAAGAGCCAATTAACGAACTGGGTCCGCGCTACTGCAGGAAAAAGAGGGTTCCACAAGATGTGCAGAAAAAAAGGGGACACATTTAAAGAGAGACAAAATATTCCCCTCTGGCTTTCGTGAAAAAAGTGCGAGGCTTATTCTGTCTCACAAGGTTCATCCCCCTCAAGAGGCGCCGAAAATAATCCCTGCCCGCACTCCCTCACTCGCTGTCGACTCCACTGTCCTTTTAGAACCAAGGCCCCAAGTCTAGAAGTGAGCTGCCCCCCATTTTCCCTTGCGCTGGCCTCTCTCTGACTTCACTTCCATTTCACAACCTTGCATCCCATCTCCTCCATTTCTTTCCCTACTCAATTTCCTAATCCCTACAGCCGACACCTCAATTCGCAAAACGTCTATCGAAATATTTCCCCCATATCTTTAACTTAACCGCTACGGCCCAACGGTTTCTCTCGATTTAAAGCTCCCCCGATCTGCGCGCATCCTTGAAACAGGGCGGGTGCACGAACCGAGATTCAACTTATTTCAACGACGCGAAATTCCCGAGCTCTTCTCCTTCTTCTACAAACTAAACTACGCTACTCTACGAAAAAAAAAAGTCGAATTCGAAATGCCTGCTCTTTGTGGAGGATCCAAAACTGTCCAGCGAAAGCTGGTGTTGCTGTACGTTGGAACCAAAAGGAATGCGAGGGCATTGCGCTGATCTGATTTAGGGGTGATGGTGCTTGTGGGAAAACATCGCTGCTCAACGTCTTTACGAGAGGGTATGTTTTTGAGAGAGATGCAGGCGTGAGGAGAGGCTTATGATTATAGCTACTTTCCGACTGTTTATGAACCCACCGTCTTTGAGAACTACGTCCATGGTACGATACTCGGCTTGTCTACGTATACGCATCGCTAACGAACGCAGACATCTTTGTCGATAATGTCCACATCGAACTCTCCCTCTGGGACACAGCTGGCCAGGAAGAATTCGACCGATTACGGTCCCTATCCTACGGTACTTGCCACTACTCTACTTCCCACGCTTCTAACTAAGCTAACCCTCCCCAGACGACACAGATCTCATCATGCTCTGCTACTCGGTCGACAGCAAAGACTCGCTCGAAAACGTCGAATCCAAGTGGGTAGGCGAGATCGCCGACAACTGCCCCGGCACCAAACTCGTCCTCGTAGCACTAAAGTGCGATCTCCGCGAGCAAGGCGACGAAGAAGAGAACGAAGCAGGCGAACCCCGCGAGAAGCGCCCCATGATTAACTACGACCAGGGTCTCGAGGTGGCGCGTCGCATAAATGCGCTGCGATATCTCGAGTGCTCTGCCATGAAGAACAGAGGAGTCAACGAGGCCTTCACTGAGGCGGCGCGCGTTGCTCTCAGCGTCAAGAAGGATCGTGAGGAGGGCGGTTGCACTGTGATGTGAACGATACGACATGATACGAGCGTAATATCGAATACGAGCACGATCGATCGAGGTTACAGGGGATGCGCTTGCTCTATTCGGCTCCATGGTTTATTCTACTGCCCTTTACGGGTACTTCACTGTATATATCGTGCGGCATATATGCACATAGGGAAATTCGGTGTTCTGCGTTGTTCATTTAACAAAGCTTCCGTCGGAATGCGAGGCAAATTAGGAGAGGAGTAGACTACATGCGGAAGTCGTTGCTCTTGTCTTCCTACGCTACGCTACAACCGTCGACTTGACAGTGTTTTTCTATGTCAAAATGGTCTATGCCACGGCAGGTGGTTTTCTTTTTCCGTATTTGTTTATTTAGCGCATACTTAATGAGATTCTAAAGATGGTTCTGATTCTGTGTGAGACCAATTGACGCATGTGCCGAGACTTGAGGGGCAAAAAGTGCACAGCCACAATGATATGATGGATTACGACGAGAAGCACAA
The DNA here is from genome assembly GCA_002980475.2 of Fusarium beomiforme. Lineage (NCBI taxonomy): Eukaryota > Fungi > Ascomycota > Sordariomycetes > Hypocreales > Nectriaceae > Fusarium > Fusarium beomiforme. Next base: position 22,013 of record PVQB02000087.1, on the reverse strand, counting down.
ATTGGGAATACAAACGAGAGTCTTGATTGTAGATCATCGATCCACTGAGATCTTGGGCTACTGTATGAAATATTATGATGCAGCAATTGAGTTGCGGAGCGTAGCCGTTGTAAAGCTTAACCATGCAACGTCGACGCTGGAATTCTCAATACCTTGGCAGACCAGTCGCATTCCAATTATAGCCAGTGATGCCATTCACCGTATCATCTCATGCATCATTACAGCCAGATCATCCCTCTTCGCCAATAAGTTCACATTCATCTTTTTGAATGTCATCACCGTCTACGCCACTCTTCAAAGTAATACCCTTCCTCCGTGTCATCTCCACATCGTGATTGGTTGGACCCTTGCTACCCTGCGCGCATGCATTGACGTCACGGTAATAAAGCAGGTTTGACATTTTGACGATCGTAGTTGGGAATGGCATCACTCCTACCTGGTAGGGATGGGAAATAATGTATAAGGGCCAAGAGACGCCGAGTTTCTTGTGAAAAGCTTCTTTCTAATCCCCAGAATAATCTACCTACATACTCTTCACTTACACAACTGTATCCACCTCCACTGCTCCCTTGACTTACACTACCACTTACACCAACACCACTTATATTTATACTTACAACACACAAACATCATGGGTCTCTTTGGTCGTCGTGAACCCTCCCCTGAGCCAATCCGCGAGGAACCTCCCCGCAAACACGGCCTCTTCTCCTCCTCATCCCGCCACGAGCCCACCTCAACCCGAACATCCACATCCTCTCACCACCGCCATTCTCACGGTTCATCATCATCCTACGACCGTCGTCACTCCCGCTCCTCATCCCGCTCCCCCTCTCGTCGTAACTCCAACGGAGGCTTCCTTTCTCGTCTAGGTGGAAACCGCAACGAGCATGACCCTGCTGTTCTTGAGGCCAGAGAGCGAGTTCACGATGCTGAGCGTGCGGAACGTGAAGCTGATCGGGCTCTTGAGGAGGCTAGATTGAGTGTTAGAGAAGCTAGAGAGCATGTTAAGAGGCTAGAGATTGAGGCAAAGGAGGATTCGAGACGGGCAAAGGTTAAGCAGACTCAGGCTAAGGAGATGTCCAAGATGGGACGATCTCTTGGACGTAAGTATTCTTCAAGAAGTGTTATTGAACTTGACGCTAATTACTATTCAGGTCACGGATACTAAGCTTCCAACAAATACAAGGAGCGCTGGAGTTATTGGAGTGTATGGATAGTCTTATTCTGTACTATGATTGAATGAAGAAGAAAAGCACAGGTATACGACGGAGCTATCAGGAGTTATGAAGCAGCATTCAAGTTTGAGCAGTTACTCTACTACAATACCGATTTGTTTTACCCATTGATGATGAATTTTTGTGGCATGTGCAGTTCGATGAAATCCCGCGATAAAAACTTCAGCGTGTACGTAGCAGGATGTGTACAATGTAAATATATCTAACTTGTCTGGCTTATCCAGGATCATCACAGCCAGTAATAAACAGGAGTTCTTGTTCAACTTGAATGTTCATAATTGCTAGGTACTCAATTCATTTTACATAGGCAAGTTCAATCTGCTGTCGCATATTCTTCAACTTCACAGCCCATTCCCACAGTTCTCATTCTTTACCAAGTCATGTCAACGCATGTACCGCCGATATTTCTTATTGACCTAGAATCCCATAGTCTTTCCACCAAAATCCATTCTTGCCGACACTTATACACAATCACAAGTTCATTCCATCTCCCGAGCACGAGACACTCCCGCCACGGCTTGATGGCTTTGGCCACCGATGGGCGCTCCGCACTCAGGACACTGGGCCAGTTCCATTGGCATACCGCATTCTCCGATCGCAAACTAGATATCAATGTTAGTAGATAAAGCAAGATTTATCAATAGTACTCACAGGATGGCCATTGACACAATTATACCAATGCCCGGAGTGAGTGGCCAGGCCACCGTGTCCGCTGACCATGGCAGACTTGATCGACGCCAGTTCCTCGGGTGTCACATGGTTGTACTGAGGCTCGAAAATCCGTGACATTTCTTCCAGACACTTCTTTAACTCCTCACTGTCCCCAAGCTTCTTGCAGTGGAGCAGTGCCTCTTGGAGAAACTTCTTGGCTCTGTCGACGTACTTCTTCACGCTCTCTCCAGAGGCTGAGTCGGTGGACTCATCTTTGTTCTGCGCTCTCCAAGTTGCGAGCTGAGATACCTTGGCATAGCATAGACTGGCCGAGGCAATGATTCGCGGAAGGTTTGCCTTTTTGGCTTCGAGGATGAGATTGTGGCAGAGGGTGAAGAAATTGACCGTCGACAGAAGCGGCAGCTCTTTCAGCCATCCTTGAATTGCAGTGGGAGTGACCTTACCTCTACAGGTTTGAAGAAGCGCAATTGAGTCTTGAAGCTGCACCTCCTCAGCCTTGACGGCAAGCAAATTCGCTCCCAGGATGATTTGTCGGTCTGGTTCCGGCCGCGAGAGGAGCAAAGACTCGAACTGAAAAGCCATGGCATGCAGCGGATCATCGACTTGCAGGCGAGCTGTCGCGATCCGGTCCATAAGGATCTTGGTAGGCTGATGATCGCTTCCCATTTTTCTTGCCAGGGCTAGAGATGCGTCCTTGACTTTATTCAATTTGTGATATCTCTTGTTGGTCAACAACTGTAGAGGCCAACTTGCAATGGTTGAGTGAGACGTTCGAGTTTCACTGAGGTGTGTCTCCTCAGATCGTAGCTGGGCCTCAAGTGCGCTAAGAGCCTCACGTCCGTTGATGATAAAGCGCTTGCAGATCTCATCCATCACCGCACGGTTGATGAGCCGATTGTATCGCTTGGTAGCAAATTGTCGAATGGGTCGTTTGCAGTCTGGACAAAATGGAACTTTCCTGGAAAGAGAGCCATACGTATCCTTCAAGCCATCAAAGGCGCCATCCTTGTTTCTGCTGTATACTTCATCCAACCCTACCAGACCATCAAGAGTTTCGCCAGTGAAGAAGTGACCACAACCAAGCACCACTATGGGACTTTCGGCAAGGTCAACCTCAGAGAATGATCGGAACTCCAGGATATCAACTCGGGCGTCACCTTTGTCGCCGCATTCTTGACAGTACTCATCGGGGCAATCTTCTCCGCAAAAGCTTGGGCATTGGTGCCCACAGGTGAGCTTCTTCGCACATCGTTCGTCGCAAGGAAGTCGGTCGCATGGTGCTGAACAAGGCATCGAGCAAGCCTTTTGATGTGGACAGGACCAAGTACATTTTTCGATACAAGGAGCGCATGCCTTGTTACACGGCGAGGCACAAGCGGAGTGAGGGCACCGGACCTAAGACATGTTAATTCATATGTTATATTGTGGATGTAGTGAAATATGAAGCCTTACCTCACATGGTTCGTTACAGCTACCACAGGCACTACCATCATGGCACACCTTGCGGCATCTGTGGTTGCAAGAACCGAAGGGGCGATCGCACACTTTGGTGCATGGCTTATGAGAGAGAGACCCGTCCTCCTTTCGACAGCTGCTGCATGTTCCAGTACACTGATGTCCACAAGGTAGTATCTCAGGACAGGGGCTGGAGCAATTGAAGAACTGAGACTTGACATCAATCCAACATTCCACAGTGACGGTATGGCCGCATGTAGGGACAACTTTCTCAAACTTAGCTGTGCATTTCACTGACGACAGATTCAGCTTCTTGTGGCACATCAATGATTGCTTGACGTGGCCACATGGAAGTTCAATATCATGGATCTGCACTCTGCAAGGGCCGCAGAGTTCTCCGCAAAGCTTAGCACATGGATGATCGCAAGTCTGTCGCACACGAGGACAGGGCTGTTGACAGAAAAAGGCCTCATGCATGGCGTTCGAATGGCAACGGGCCGGGCACTGGTGGCCGCAAGGCTCAAGTCGACGAGAGCAGGGAAGAGTGCAACCGCCCTCGGGACTCTTGATAGGAAAGTCTTCCGGCTCAGTGCATATGATCTTAATGTCCTTATGGCGGGGACAGCAAAGCTCAATTTCGTTCCCAACAGAACCGGCTTGCGAGAGCTGGTTGTAGACATCAGCCCACATCGGCCTGTTAAGGTATGTCTCGGAGTTGCCAATCAAGTACATGCCATGCTGTGCTCGACTGAGAAGGACGTTGATGCGGTTCTCAGTTCGTAGGAATCCCACTTTGCGTTGCGTGTTGCTTCGAACCAAGGATACAATAATGACCTTGGCTTCCTCACCTTGGAAATTGTCGACAGTGGCGAGCCGGATGGTCTGAAGAAGTTGTTTCTTCTCAATCATCTTCTGAGCACCCGATGATCCTTGACCATTGATGCCTCCCGAGTCATTCTCGAATCCATCATGCGCCAACTGGTCCATGTCTCGATCACTAAGACAAATCTCAAAATCCTTGCCGAGAGCAGCCCTTAGCTGCTGAAGTTGTCCTGTGTATGGCGTGAGGAGGGCGACATCCTCAGGCTTGTACTCTCCTTGTCGAACTATATGTCGGACCAACGCCGTGGCCATGTTGGTCTCCCAGGTGTTGCTGTGTGACTTGACCCGGGTTCCATCGCCGCCTGAGTCCTCTGGGTGGTTGTGATCGAGCCAAAAGAGATTCTTGCGCATACCTACCACGTCGTCAAGATGGAAAACTGATTCGTGGTCTTGAAGATTGGGATAAACTCGGCGGATGAGCTGAGAGATTTCAGGCCGCATTCTTCGCTGGACGTTGAGCTGGGCAAATGGAGCCGGGTCTAGGCCTGGCTCACCGATAGCTCGTCTCTCAAACTGACTACGGTCCAGCTGCCAGAACTTCCCCGACGACGACTCAAGGCTGAGTTCAAAGTTGTTGATCTGAGGTCGGAGTTGTTTGTGATCTCCAATTTGAATAAAGTGCTCAACACTCTCCATGAGAGCAGAGATGATATCAGCCTCTCTCAACTCGCCAGCTTCCTCACACATGACACACTTGATCTTCAAACTCCTCAGCATGCCAATTTGCTTTGCTAGAGACGTGGTAGTAATCCCAATGACATCAGCTCGGGCAAGTGTTCGTTGATCCACGGCGTCGTGTGTTCGCTGGATGGTCTTGCGCTTTTGCTCGGCTTCGTCCAGGGACTCAAAAAGCCGTCCAATTTGTGCCTGGTGCTGTTGTTCAAGCCAATACTCAACAATAAACCATCGCTCCTCTGGAGATAGCACGTTGCGATTGACTTCCGCCCGATGGATGATGTTTCGCCAGGTCGATGGCTCAACTGTAATCTGTTTTGGACGCTTACCGAGCCAAGTTTTCAAGATATCTTTGGTAACAATCTCAAACCCATCCTCATCATGTTTCTCAAACTGACGGTAGATTTGGGGATGCTTTCGCGCTAGATATCGTTTCAATCCATCCCAGCTTGGCCCCTTGCGAGACTGGAATAAAGGTCGCAGCGCTTGATCAGCGGACTCTAAAGAGGACTCATGTGCACTGTAAGACTCGCCCAAGATACTTCGTTCTACTCCTGTCTTCTGGGTTTCTTTGCTGACTACTCGAATGTTCTTGCTATCGAGTTCTTCCGTGGTACTGCGACCACCAATTCGAATGATGGCTGTGATTCCAACGTCAAGAAGATGCTTCAGAAACTGGTCCAAAGCATGGTTCGTATAGCAGCTGTTGGTTGCCATCGTTAGCTTCATCACTCCCAGACACTTGTTTGCCAACTTACATGATTAGGATTGGACCCAGTTTCGCTGACTTCTTCACTGCAAGTAGAGTTCTCACGAGCTGTACACCGAGATAGGACTTTCCAGTTCCAGGAGGACCTTGAATGAGCGCGTATTCTCTTGTCAGAGCCCCGACCATGCCTAGACATTGACCATGGTCGAGGCCTGTAGCATCTTCAATCTTTTTCAGATCGATATCCTTCAAAGCAAGAGTAGGGTCCAGATTGAGTGGGACATCTTTGTTCTTCGCGATGCAATTGAGTGGAAACACAAAACCTGGTTTACGAGCGTACAGTGGCGGTGGCATGCAGTTATTCTTGCGAGAAGTTGGCAATATCCACTGTTGAAAGGCAATGTGGTTCTCGGCTTTGATCTTCTGAAGGTTCTTGAGGATGGGCATGAATGTGTCAGGTATGACACCATTGAAGTCTACCAATATACCTGTGGTGTTGTTCTGGAACAGTCGAAGAAGTATATTTAGGTCGTTTTGCTGGTGTTTTGCAAGCTTTACGGTAACGCTTGGAGCAATATTGTGTGCAACAAGGCTACTCTTGGTTGTATCCGGGTTTTGTTGATTCCATTGTGTCGTTTTAGTAGTGACTTGAAGGAAGAGAATCTTCTTGTGTTCACCCTCTGAAGTCACGAAACACACGAGTGTTCCTTCACCCAGTCGAGGGGATCGCTGCCACCAGTCACGCTGATCAGCAGGTGACTTCTTGCGAATGAAAGGTGGAGCGAGAAAAGACACAATCGCCTCCAATCCATGTCGCTCGTGGATAGAAACTCGGCGAAACTTGGCAGATGTGTAGACTTGTGCCTGACTGTTCTTGTCAGTAGTGCGGCTGACTGCCAAGTTGTCTGAGGAAAGAACATCTCGAAGAACATCATTTATTGGCCCCAGAGTATCGTGTCTGACCAGGCGGAATGTCGAATCGATGTATCGCTGCATAGGATCGTCCAAGACATGAGGGTGAAGGAAGTTGGTAGACGGCAAGTATTCTTCATGCGCGCTGGTGATTTCTCCCTGAGTAGGAAGAATGGAGACCTCGGAGATCTCAGCAAAGTCGTTGTCATGTCTACCACCTGGTATGGCTACCTCCCGCGGGAACGATGATGCGACAGAATTTTTGTTTCTCTTCTCATCGCTTGTTGACGGTTTGGCAGTGACCATGCGAGCAGCTGACGCTTCAACGATTCGCTTGATGATATCCAAGCGACCTCGAAGTCCATCGAGATAAGCCCCAACGACGTGCTGAGCCATGACTGCAAGAATGTTGTCCAGCACCTCAATGAGCTTGGGTATTCCATCGCAGAATCGAGTTCGGCTGGTCTTCACGAGAAGTTCTTGCAGTGCCTTCAAGATGACATCGACAAGTTCGCGTAGATCCGGATCCAGTGTACCAGTTGTCCCACCGATAGTCTTCGAGATGCTGGTACACATCCGGAACAAGAATTCAATACCTTGCTCTCCGTTTGTGCCTCCAAATAGCACATATATGGTTCCAACGAACGGGCTGATGGACAGCGGCGTGAGAGAAGGATGGGCGATGACTCGAAGGAAAGCTTCGGCGGATTTGCAGCTCGGTGGTGTCGTGAAAGAAGCCATTTTGGTCGTTACTTCAATCCACGCCGGGCCATTAAGATTGTCTTGAACAAGTTCCTTGGCGACCATATGATGTTGGTCCTGACTGCCACCGTCCAAAATGCCCAGAGCGCCTTCCCAGAACTTGAGGGTGTCTTCGACTCGCTCAGATCCATGAGACTCGTATGGGCTGGCACGTAAAAGGCGTTTCCAGTCGTAGTACTCTTCACGAGCTTCAGCGCTGAGGTGAGTGTCTGCTGCGCGGGAAGGACGCTCTTTGGTTTTATCACTAGTATCATGGGAAAACTTGCAAGATTTCCCAAACTTGCATTTTCCCTTCTGGAATTGAAAGCACCGTTGGTTCTCGCTTTTGTTTCCATTGGCTCTGTTTTGTCGACCAGGAGGACGACCGCGTCCTCTGCCACCTCCGGGCGCCATGGCACGTAGTAAAAGGAAAAGATTTTGTCTTTGGGGTGTCCTGTCCGTAAAGTTTGTCAGTTTATCTACAGTGAGGAAAAGCTCAGAGGGTGAGATACCAGTAGTCGATCGTGGGGTGAAGTTGAGAGTGCGAGCTGTACATGAGGGGAGGATGGACGGTGAAGGAGAAGACCCATACGCTTTAAGGCTGTGAGACAAATGTTTTCTGTTTCTGCCTTATGATTCACTGGCCCGCGCTGGATTCTGATTTGTTTGTTGTGGTGAGTGTTGGCAGTGTTTGGTCATCGGCGGGCCTCCGGCAGTGCCAGGCGCAGCTGCCCGCCTCTAGTGACAGGGCAGACACACGTATTCACCAATTGAAGTGAGCAGTATCATCGTTTCTGCCTTGCATTATGCTCATGATTGAGTAGAGGGAGTTTGACACTAAGGTACCTATTCGTGGCATTGTCGTCTTCGATGGTGTTCCAACCGTGTCATCACATGGAGAACAAGCTTAATTGCACCTAGTACAAAAAGCTTGCGTTTTTCCATTTTTCCTACCTCGTCTAGTTTATCAATGTAAGTATAAATATCTAACTGTAAATGTGTTTTAGAAAGATGGCTTTTTTTTTTTTTTTTTGGATCTGGGACTCGTGATCGTTACTGAAATCCGTCTGGAGGCAGTCAGATGCTCCCTTTGACGAACTATATCAGTCCAGCATTCTCGCGCGTCAAATGGAAGCAAAGAGCTTTCCATCAAAATACTGGCATCCAGTTTACCAACAAAGTTCAAGTTATGTATTTCCAAATAGAATTAGAATGTGATTGATAGATATCTGCCAAAGTCATTCTTGGAGAGATGCTGTGTTTGAGCTGGGTTTCCAATCTTATCCAGTATTCTCCTTTCGAGTCCATGCAAAAGAGAAATCCCTGAGCACTCACAAAAGCAAAATGCTCACCAATAACGCCAAGTAAGATAGAAGAGCAATGACATGTCTTGAACGTCTCAAATGATGCCCTTACTATCTCATTCATGAAGTGTCGTCATGAAGTCGTCCAAATCTTGGCTCACCCTAGAGCTTTTAGCGCGGCGCGGCTCCCGTCTCACGTAAGAAGTTTAAGACAATCAATCCATCACCAATTAATTACTCCATCAGGAAGTACTTCACCTGCCCGAAGCATCAAGCCTTAAGCCTCATCTCATCGGATCAACATCAAGCCATGATGGGAAAGTTACACAAAATGCGTCAACCCCTCCCGCCTGTATCAATCCAACAGCCGAAATGACGCAACCACTCTCGCGCTTCGGACGTAACTAAGGCCGATGGTGCAATATTGCGAAATGCCGAATTGAATTAATAATGCTGCCTCGCTGCTTCTGCCGAATGGGTGAAAAAGCATGGCGGGGTTGGCTACAAGAGTTACAACAAGTCCTGCTAGGAATTTGTTCTTTCTTCACAACTTTACTCGTCAAAGCAATACAACTCCTACTCGACGTATCAACACATTCGCCAAGATGGGCTCTCAACCTCAAGCAGACATCACTCTCTACACCAACCACGTCTGCCCTTGTACGTATACCATATCAAGTATCTGGTATACCTCCGCTGATTCACCCCCGCAGTCGCGCACAGGGCACACATCACCCTCGCCGAACTTGGTCTCTCCGTCAAGGAAGAAATCATCGACCTGAACACTCCACGCTCCCCAGAGTATCTGGCCATCAACCCCCGCGGCCTCGTCCCGACCATCAAATACAATGGCGAAATCATCACCGAGTCCGCCATCGTCGCGCAGTTCCTCGTAGATTCGTACCCCAACGATCTGCTCCCTGCATCGACCGACAAGAATGGACCGTTGACGAGAGCGCGCGTGGCTTTCTTCGCTGATACCTACTCGACCAAGGTCCAAGCGCATATTGGCAAGGCTATTTACTTCGCCAAGACGGAGGAGGATGCTAATAAGGCGGCTGATGATGCTATCGCTGGTATCGTCAAGGAGGTTGAGCCTCTTCTCAAGAATGCGGCTCCTTACTTTAACGGTAGCGATAAGCTCACCTTTGCAGAGGTACGCGCCCCAATTAACCCCCCAGCAAAGACACTCGTTAACAAGAACTAGGTCCTCACCGCACCCTTTGTCATTCGCCTGCTTTCATTCGCCAAGCACGGCGTCCTCCCAACCAATTTCACGTCCCGCCTTGAGAAAGAAGCCCCCAACTTCTACAAGTGGGCACAAGTCATCAGCAAGAACCCTAGCGTACTAAAGATCTACGACGAGGACCGAGTTGTTGAGGGAACCAAGAGAAAGAGAGCCCAGCTTCTTAGCAAGGCCTAGAGTGGCTATGTATAGCCAAGATTAGCCAATGATCCCTGCCTTATCTCTTTACAATGGGGGTTTGCTCGATCGCAATGCAAGGATGGGGAATTATGAATCCGGAACTTACGAATATCATTGACTTTTTATGAGAATGAGTATAAATTGAGTTCAGTTATCCGTGCCTTGTGTTATGGTTATTGTGACCAAAAGTTTAAAGCCGAATATGCAGAGCCTCTTGCAGCATTAGCCCAATTTCCAGATCTTGCATTTATCTCGAGCGCCAATAAAAATCCCACTTGGCGCCCCTTTCCCCCTGTCGATCTACGAGTCACCAATGTTCCATTGTCATGTTCATATTTAGCAACATCAATTTTACTGAGCCAAGATTCTCAAGTGGAGATGCCAATTCGTTAGTCCGTCCTATATCCTGGTTCTAATTTCAAGTCTTTTAGTTGTAAATCATGGAATCCTCAGGGTCAAGACAGATGTAAAAATAAAGTAATTAAAGAGTCTTTTAAGTTAGTCCCAAGCTTAACTAAATGTTTTTGTCAAGTATCATCAAGGTCTAGCCTGTAAATCATGGAATCAGAGACACCCATGTAAAAAAGCCCTTCCCGCCCAGGTCTTGGCGCGTCGCACGTCTCGTTGTAGGTGACACACCGGGCCGCTTCTAAGTGGTCTGAAATTACAGGCCCGTTCGATCTAGAGGTTTTGGCGATGGCCTCCTGAGGTCCCTGTCATGCCTGTGCTGCTTGGGGAGAGGAGAGAATGGGTCCTCGGCACTGTCTTTTATCTCCTTTTCTGCCGTTTGCCATTTTATTCTCTTTTTTCCACTTCTTTTCCCGCTTTCTCATTCATGCATGCTCTCTGAGTAGGTAGATCAACAACGAGTTTCTCTTTTTTCCTTTTCAGTCTTGTTTCCTTGTCTGTCACTGTCTCTTATTTCCTGATCCTTGGGTGTTTCATTCGTTTCATCACCCATTCACTCCTTGATCTCGACAGACACATTCATTTTTCTCTCTTTTGCTCTTTAGACTTGCTCGATTTACCAATCAACACTATGCTTTCGCGATACATTCTTCCCGCGGCCGCCATCTTTGGCCTCGCGGCTGCTCAAACAACCTCGGACTGCAACCCTCTCAACGAAACCGACTGCAAGCCGAACCCAGCTTTTGGAGCCAGCCATCTCTGGCACTTCAACGACACTCCTTCTAGCGACCACTGGGATAATCATGTCGGTCGCGTCACCTACGATGAGAACGACGGCGCAGCTTTCACTGTCGCCAAGCAGGGTGACTCGCCTACTCTCCGCACCGCATTCTACTTCTTCTTCGGCCGCACTGAACTGGTCATGAAGGCTGCTCCAGGTATTGGAATCATCAGCTCCATGATGTGGCTGAGCGATGATCTCGATGAAGTCGACTGGGAGATTCTGGGTGCGAACGACACCCATGCTTCGACGAACTACTACGGAAAGGGTGTTGAGGACTTTACCAAGGCGGGATGGCACTATGTTAAGGGCGGTATGCAGGAGGATTACCATAACTATACGACGACGTGGACGAAGGATGAGTTGAACTGGTACATTGATGGAGAGAATGTGCGAAAGGTTGTCGCGAAGGATGATATCGATAGTTATCCTCAGACACCCATGAGACTCAGCATCGGAATCTGGGCGGCTGGTGATCCTACCATGCCTGAGGGAACTCGACAGTGGGCTGGAGGTGGTAAGTTTTACGTGACTGAGGAGTTGAAATTGTGCTGAAATGTTGCAGATACCGATTACAGCAAGGGTCCCTACACCATGCACGTCAAGAGTGTCTACGTCGAAGATGCCAGCACCGGAAAGGAGTATGTCTACAGCGACCAGTCTGGAAGCTGGGAGAGCATCGAAATCGTCAAGTAAGTCCCCCCAAACTCGTATCTCCATCACACATACTAACCTCATCAGGGGCAACTCAACCGCCTACGAAGCTCTCTACAAGGAACCCGAGAAGACCACCTCCGAGAAATGGGAAGCCCTCCCCGCCGGAACAAAGACAGGAATCTACGCCGGCGGTATCGGCGCCGCAGCCATCGGTCTCGGAGCCCTAGGTTTCTACTTCTGGCGTCAACGCGCCGCAGGTGCCAGCGAGGCCAAGGCCGCCAGCGACAAGGCTGCCTCCGAGAACGTGGACCTCATGTCGTACCGTGCTGGTGAGGATACGACGAACCAGGGTTTTGAGTACAGCGCTGCCAAGTACTCAAAGGTTCCTGCGCAGGAGTCTGCTTCTGTCTAAGGTATCTTTAGAGGGTTAAAACATACAGCTCTTTCGCATCTTTCATATTTCTTGTCGTTGTTTCTCTTTATTCCCTTTTTTGTAATGGCATATACACACTTTTGTTGGTTGAAGTTATATATACTGTAGAATACCTCCACAGGAACAGGGATACCTTATCTATAGCAGGTTTGGCGTTGATCAATCGAGATGCATTGTAACATTGACATAAACTTTGATAAATCTCCACGATCGATGGCTTAAGTTGGATTTAAGAATTAGGATCAACGTGGTATTAAGGTGGCGATCACGCCCGGCCTCGGGGCGTGAAGAGACTCCAGATGAACAGTGGGTATGCGAAAAGCAAATAGCATTCATTCCCCATAGATTCACCTAAGCTGGTTTATCCTTTCTAGGGGAGGCAAGAAAGTTTAGGATCTAAATCCTAAGTGACAAAAAAAACTTGAGAAAGCCTATGCTAAGTTTAGGCTATTCTGGTTTGTCAGCCTGACTGATTATCTGAAGTTCTCTTGCTCCCAGAGGTCTTTGTCATTGGTAATTGAACTCTCCCGTCTTACACCATTAACCCCAATGCCATTCCCCGAGATAGGGCTGTCGTATAGGATTAACAAAACGGGACGCTCCGGTGGAGATGTGCCGACCATTCAGAGTTGTTCTGTACCTTTAAGGATTCAAATGAACTATCCCGTTTTGTTAAATTTAAACGATGCACCGTTTGACGTTGGATGGCAAATGTCAAAAACGTGTCAATTGAGTCGATTCTAGGGCGCATGCGACAGAAACTGCCGATCTTGTTGGAGATTGCGACAGAAAGGGTTCCTCCTGTATCGGAGCTAAATAATTTTTAAATATCGAGAAGCCCAATTGTTCTGATCCAACATCTTCTCTGAACTTCAATTCCAGCAGGGTATCTTTCCAAGCGCTCACTGAATCGTACACCTCCAAGATCTCCAACTTGCCACAGACCTCCAAGCGGCGCGGCCATTTCTTATTGAGTCTCACCTCAAACTGAGCCCATCTCACTTGAAGCTATTCACAACTCACTCACGCTCACAATGTCTCTCACATTCCGTCCCGCAACACCAAAGGACGTCGCTCCTCTCCTCTCCCTCATAATCTCCGCCTACCGCGGTCAAGAATCCCGTGCAGGCTGGACAACAGAGGCTGACCTCCTCGCCGACGAGCGCATATCCTCCGACGATCTGCTCTCAAAAATCACAGACCCCAAGGGCGTTATCCTAATGGTATTCACAAACACATCCCCATCAGAGACATCAAAAGAGACCAACTGCGACAGCGCTCCCCGACTTGTAGGATGCTGCGAAGTTCTTCAAAAAGATGAAGAGCGCGCTTATTTCGGACTATTCGCTGTGTCGCCCAAGTTACAGGCGGGCGGTATTGGAAAGCAGGTTTTGCAGTATGCGGAGAATTATGCGGCTAGGAATTGGGGAACCAAGATTATGACAATGTGGGTTATTTGGACGAGGAAGGAGTTGATTGACTGGTATGCCAGGAGAGGCTATGTGAAGACTGGAGAGAAGAGTCCTTTTCCTTATGAGGGGCTTGTTAATGGTAAGGCATTGAGAGACGATCTGTACTTCGATCATTTGGAGAAGGTGTTGGCTTAGATACTTATGAAGCCTGCTTTGTTTGAGCGATAGACTTGGGAGGATGAAGAGGGTAGAGAACTAGACTAATGAGACATGCACTTTACATTCAAGAATCACAGTCACTGGTGTCCGAAGAGGTTTGACAAATCGTCAATCATCACAAGCTATCTCTGTCACGACGCTATATACATTCAAATAACCCTGTTCATTCCACCTTTTTCTTGGGTATCTTTCTTTTTATTGACCCTCAACCTGCTTAAGAATGCCCTCAAGGTTAATGCTCTTAGGTCTCTCAATAGGAAGACCAAGAGCTCGATCCCAGATCAACTGAGCAAGAGGTCCGAGACCACGAGAAACGCCAAAGGTAGCAGTGTAGTAAAGAGTCTCGTGGAATCCATAGTGGTGGAACAAGACACCAGAGGAGCTGTCGACGTTGGGGTAGGGGTTCTTGGTCTTGCCGTGCTTCTTGAGGACCTCGGGGGCGATGCGGCTGTTCTTCTCGACGAGCTGGAAGACGGGATCGTTGGCGATCTCGGGACGCGCGGCGGCGTAGTCCATGAGGGCTTCGAAGCGGGGATCGGGCTTGCGCAGGACGGCGTGGCCATAGCCGGGGACGACGCGGCCTGAGTTGAGGGTGGACCAGAGATAGTCGTTGACATCCTGCTCAGTGTAGTTGGCGGGGATGGCTTCCTTCATCTGGATGATCCATCGGAGAACCTCTTGGGCGGCGAGACTGGAGAACCATTTAGCACATGTTCACAATTGCAAGAGGAAGAAATGCTTACCCGTGGAGGGGTCCGGCGAGACCCTGGAGACCAGCACTGTAAGACAGGAAAGGATCTGACAGAGCGCTGCCAACCAAGTGGGTGGCATGAGCAGAAACGTTACCGCCCTCATGATCACCATGAAGAGCAAGGTAAAGTCTCAGAAGATCCTGAAAGTTCTCATTCTCCTTTCCACCCTTTCCAAGCATAGCAGCAAAGTTGTACGACCAATCCTGCTCAAGATCAACCTCAGCGGGAAGAGCACCACCACCACGGTAAGCATTCTGGTAGATCTTGGCAGCAATGGTAGGAAGCTTAGCCAACAGCGAGATACAGTCGTCGAAAGTAGGCTCCCAGTAATCAGCCTTGTTAAGACCCTGCTCATAAGCCTTGGCGAACTTGGACTCGTAGTTGAGCGCAGAAACAGCCATGGCGAATTGTGTCATGGGATGAAGATCCTTGGGGAAGTTATCAAGCATCTTTGACACAAACTCTGGGATCTGGGCCTTCTCTGCAAGTTCGCGGGAGAATGCGCGGACTTGGTTCACCGAGGGGACTTGGCCGGTGAGGAGCAGCCAGAACATAGCCTCGGGAAGCATCTCGGTTCCTGTCTTTCCCTTGGGAAGCTCCTTTTGGCAGTCCTTGATGGTTCGGCCGTGGAAGCGAATGCCCTCGTTGGCATCGAGGACAGAACCCTCCCAGACCATAGCCTTGAGACCGCGCATACCGCCGAGGGTGTTCTCGACCTTGACTTCACCGATGACTTTGTTAGAGTGGGCCTTGACCTTCTTGAGGAGCTCTCGCTTGGCGGGAATGGCCTCGCGGAGAGTGCTCTTGAGATCAGGCTCTGCGGTGGCATAGCCGCGGACACCTGAGAAAGCGGCACGGGTGAGGGGCTGCAGAAAAGAAGTGTAAGTTTTGATGCATCACATGTAAGTCAGCTTCGCAAGCTTACCTTGAGGGAGCCCAGAGCCCGTCGAGAAGTCGTCAAGTTGAGAGCCATTGTGATGTGTGAGAAGCGATAGAGAGGGGAATAAAGCAAAAGAGAGAAAAAAAAGAAGGTGAAATAAAAAGATCGAGGGAAGAGGTTCAAGTAAGAGGAGGGAGTTGGGCCGAGGGTTCCCTGTGGTAAACGAGCTGAAGCGGGCGGTAGGTGGGGTGATTTAATCTGGGGTAATGGCTTAACAGCCGGGGGAGCGGGGGAGCCAACGGGGAGCTTCTGATGGTGGTTTGCAGCTTTATTTTGTCATGCGGGGTTGGACTTGATGCAATGACGCAGTCTGGAGAAGCAACAGTATTTTCTATACAGGCCCTAAACTAATACTCTATAAAATAGGGAGGATAGCATGATACCTCAAGATGATATAATAATGTCCGATATTTAGCCAAATTGTCAGAATATTTACACGCTCTTCCCCAAGTTCAAGCCAATCCCACGGTTATCATAGCGACTCCAACCGAGGAAACCCGCCATGAACCGACTCAAATGCCACGGCCCAAACACACATCTCAACCAATCAGCACCACGACCCTTTACCGTACAAGCTCACCCATTGGCCAATTCGTCGGCAATGCTCTTGATTAACCAAGGCTTTGCTCACAAGCATCGAGTCTCCAAGTTGCAAGTTCATTTTGTCAGGCTCTCGTAATGATTCAAAAAGTTTGGTCTGCTCGGTTACCGAAGACAAGCTCTGTAGCCGGTCGGTCATCGAGTTGGGATTTGTTCTTGTCATGATGGCTAAGCTGAAATAAATACATTAGATAAATAAGAAGAATTTGATTGTTATAAGTTTTCTCTGAGCTTTGGAAGGACTTGTTAGTAATTATTTCTGTTACTTTTGTGGTGCTGTGCTGGCCTTGCAGCTATCACGGGCTTCAGATCATCCTCCGCAGCGCTCGACTTTATTATTCATCCACCCCCGTTATTCCCGATCTATCCTATCCACCACCTCTTAACCACCACCACCAACTTCCTCCTCTTCACTCTCCCCTCCTCTCAACAACCTCCCAAAATGTTGCGCAGATTATCAACACGAGCTCCCCAGCGCCTCCTCTCCGCTTCCAAACCACGAAGCATAACACCCCTCCTCGCCATCCGTGCCATATCCACCACCTCCGTCGCAAGCATGTTGCCGCTCAGCACACACGCTACACAGCCCGCCGATGCGTTCCAGCTTCTGCCAGAGTCGCAAAAGGCTGGCGAGGCGGAGGATCGGCTGTACGAAGCTACGGTCAAAGAAATTGAGGCGTGGTGGGCTTCGCCGCGATACCAGGGTATTAAACGACCCTATAGTGCGGATGATGTTGCTTCCAAGAGGGGGACGCAGAAGGTTCAGTATCCTAGCTCTGTTATGGCGCAGAAGCTCTTCAACCTGATTAAAGAGCGCGAAGCTAAGGGCGAACCCATTCATACCAGTGAGTCTCGCCCAGACCTCTCAAAAGATACATGGCTAACACCATTCAGTGGGCGCAATTGATCCCGTTCAAATGACCCAACAAGCTCCTCACCAAGAAGTCCTCTACATCTCAGGCTGGGCCTGCTCCTCCCTCCTAACCTCCACCAACGAGGTGTCCCCCGACTTTGGCGATTATCCATACAACACCGTTCCCAACCAAGTCCAGCGCTTAGCCAAGGCGCAGAACATGCACGATCGCAAGCAGTGGGATCTTCGTCGCAAGATGACCGCCGAGGAGCGGACAAAGACACCGTACGTTGATTACCTCCGCCCTATTATTGCGGACGGTGATACTGGTCACGGTGGATTGTCGGCTGTTCTTAAGCTCGCTAAGCTGTTTGCCGAGAATGGTGCTGCGGCTGTGCACTTTGAGGATCAGCTTCATGGCGGAAAGAAGTGCGGTCACTTGGCTGGAAAGGTCCTTGTTCCTATCGGAGAGCATATCAACCGACTGGTTGCCACGCGCTTTCAGTGGGATGTCATGGGCTGTGAGAACCTAGTTATTGCTCGAACAGACTCTGAGTCCGGAAAGCTTCTCTCATCTGCCATTGACGTTCGCGACCACGAGTTCATTCTTGGTGTTTCAGACCCCTCCATTGAGCCTCTTGCGGAGACTATCCAGGCTATGGAGGCCCAGGGTGCTGTTGGCGCTGAGATCGATGCCTTTGAAGCTCAGTGGGTCAAGAACACCAAGCTCGTTACCTTTGACGAGGCAGCTGTCGCGCACATGAAGAAGGAGGGTGTGTCGCAAGCCAAGATTGACGAGTATCTCGCCGAGACTGAGAAGGATCACGACATGGGTATTTCCCGCCGTCGCAGCCTTGCAAACAAGTACACCAAGGAGCCTGTGTATTTTAACTGGGACGTCCCCCGTACCCGCGAAGGCTTCTACCATTACCGCGCTGGTATGCAAGCGGCTACTAAGCGCGCTCTTGCGTTCAGTCCCTACGCGGACCTTCTCTGGGTCGAGACAGGTGATCCCAACGTCGAGGTAGCCACTAAGCTTGGCCGTGCTGTTCGTGAGGTCAACCCCGGCAAGGGCCTCGTGTACAACCTCTCCCCCTCGTTCAACTGGATGGCTCATGGTTTCACCGATGAGACGCTCAAGTCGTTCATCTGGGACATTGCCCGTGAGGGTTTCGTTCTCCAGCTTATTTCTCTTGCTGGTCTGCACTCCAACGCTACGATTACAACTGAGTTGTCGCGCGAGTTCAAGAAGGACGGTATGAAGGCGTATGTTGATATTGTGCAACGCCGTGAGAAGGACTTGAAGTGTGATGTGTTGACGCATCAGAAGTGGAGTGGTGCTAGCTACATCGATGGCATTCTGGGAGCTATTCAGAGTGGAAGCTCGAGCAGTAAGAGTATGGGAGAGGGAAACACTGAGGGACAGTTCCATTAGAGGGCTGTCAAGAGAAGGAAAAGCATGGGCGGAGTTAAGGATCTTGTCGTATATTCATGAATAGTTTACAAATGATATTGTATATGATCAGCCGAGTTCATCCTCGCAATTGTGAAGTCGGCACGTTCTTGTTCATGATGTGACAATTTCTTTCATTATTGAATCATACTAATCGTTACTACAGATATCCTTCCATCCCATTCCATTTTCATCCTTTACAATGAGTCCTTGCTAGCATTGTTCTGGGGAGGAGGATGCGCAGATCCCTCAGCAGTAACATAGCACTTGGTCATACCACCATCAACCGCAAAATCATGACCATTGACAAAGCTCGACTCATCACTAGCCAAGAACACAACAGCATGCGCCTGCTCAACAGCCTCACCAAACCGCCCCATGGGGAAGTGAACCTCACGTCTATGCCTCTTGGCCTGATCATCACCAAGCCAGTCCTGCAAAAGCGGTGTGTTAAGCGGCGCAGGGCAAAGGTTATTGAAGCGGAAACCCTCGCGGGCGTGAACCATAGCGAGTTCGCGGGTAAGAGCGAGGACAGCGCCCTTGCTGGCGGTGTAGGCAAGCTGGGGTGTAGCAGCGCCGACGAGCGCAACGACAGAGGCGGTGTTGATGATAGAGGCTTTAGTCTTCTTGTTGCGACGCAGGGAGAGAACGGCGTGCTTGCAGCCGAACCACACGCCCTTGACGTTGATGTTTTGGGTCAGGTCCCAGATGTTTTCGGGGGTGTTGACGGCGTCGTCGTCTTGGGCGTGCATGATTCCTGCGTTGTTGAAGAGGACGTCGATGCCGCCCCAGGAGTCGAGGGATTCGATCATGGCCTGGACCTCTGATTCCTTGGAGACGTCGACTTTCTAGTAATTGTTAGTATTGTGGTCTGGGAGAAGTTGAGGGGAGACATACGAGAATCTCGACGCGGGGAGCATCAGGGACGAGCTGCTTGACCTTTGCGGCGGCCTTTTCGAGAGCAGGTTGAGAAATATCGGACATGAGGATTGAAGCGCCCTCTTTGGCAAAGAGGATGGAGGTTTCAAGGCCAATGCCACTGCGATCGTCAGTATGGTACCACACAGAAGAACATGGCGACATACCCTCCGGCGCCAGTGATGACGGCGTTCTTTCCAGCGAGACGACCCATTGTGACTGAGATTTGTGTAAAAGAGGATGTGCTTGTGTCAGAAGAGAGTTGTATGGGGAGAAATGAAGTGTAAAGCGGTGGGTATCTTGTAAAAATATATAGGTGTTGGATGGTGCTACAAGGAGGGGCAGAAACAGAGGAGGGAGGGGTCTTAGTTATTCTTTAAGCTTCCCTATCGAAAGCGTCTGGAAGCCAAGCTCCGATAAGCTAAAGCAGAAGGGCATTGAAATGGGCGGTGGTCGTCTGATCATGGAGCCAGTCATGAATAAGTCTATGGGCCTCGTGGAGATGGGAATTCCGAGAACGGCGGAGGGCGGTTGGCGGTTGGAGTGGAGGCTGTCATCGCGGCTATTATCAAAGATACAGTGATGGGGATACAGTACTAGCGGTATGGTTACTGTATGGAGTGTCATTATGATGGTGAGCTACCAGAGTATGTAAGGCGGGAGCTTATCAGGAGGCATGATGTTGATAGAGATATGAACGAAATGAGATGAAAACAATGCATTGAGTTCAGTGCTGGTAATTCTATTTCAATCAGATGCTATTCATATTGTCCAGTCAATTCAATACAGTCAAAGCATATAATTACAACCTCAACAATGCAACAGAACGTCCCGATTCTGCAAAAACAAATATCATCTATCAACAAGCATCAGATCCAGGGTCCTTTCTCGGTATAGATGTCAGATCTCAAGCTTGCAGCTGTACCACGCAACACCCCTGTCTTAGCGATGTCGGCTTTAGTCACGAGAACATACAAGGCCGAGTCAAAACAGCGGTAATCTTGCTTCTCCCAACACAACATATAGCGGTTATCTTTCTCCCCCCAGTACAACGCGGTTACACTTCCAGATGGAAACTGTAATTGAGCAGGCAGCGGGATAAGAGATAAACTAGAAAGGTATCGGAACGCGGCATTGAGCGAACCGCCGTTGATGCCGAGTGTCGTGAAACTAATTTACCCCATGTATGCTCCGTTGGCCAAAGCTTCACATCTAGATCGCGGGGTTGGATTCATATCAGCCATGGAGCATTGGTACCTGTACTCTCCTCTCTCAGCGCGGCAATGAAGCTATTCCAAACCCTGCTCCCACTGTAAACCGATAAGCCCACTACAACCAGTAACAATGTGATCCCTCGGCCCTTAATCTCAATTAGTACTAGAGCGGCACGCGCACCGAAGCTCAGCTCCCCACTTTCTCGCTCATATACGTCACTGAAGCATTCCCTTATCGTCGCATTCGTCTTATCGTAGCCGCGCTGGGTGCGTATCCCATCCCAGGACTTGTTACATACAAACCTGCTTTGGCTTGCCATGTCTCACTCCCCCTCTTTCGAATCTTAGATATCATCCTTGGGTAGTATCGTTCTTTCTTTCTCCCCCGCATTCACCTCTGTTGATCGTCCTTGAACCGCGCGCGCATCTCAACGGTTTCAATCCAGCTCCACCATTGAACTGAGACTGTATCCTCTCAACCGCGACAAACATCTTATATCATATCGCGCATTCTTCATATCTTTTCGGCTTCACACCTCACTCCCTCATTACTATCTCGCTCTCTACCCGCAGCCATGGCTTCTTCAGACCCCAAATCCATCACTGTCTCCTCCCTCCCGGAACTCCTCCAAAATGACAAAATGGTCAAACTCGCCGGCGTAGATGTTGACGGCATCCTGCGCGGCAAACTCGTCTCCAAGAAGAAGTTTCTCTCTATCGCCGAGACCGGCTTTGGTTTCTGCTCTGTCATATTCGGCTGGGATATGCATGATCGTACATATATCCGCGAACTCAAAATCTCAAACGCCGACAATGGGTATCATGACTTGCTAGCTGTTCCAGATCTTTCTACCTTTAGAAGAATTCCTTGGGAGGATGACGTTCCTCTGTTTTTGGTGGACTTTTTAGATCCCGAGACCAAGAAGCCCATTTGTGCTTGTCCGAGAGGCTTGGTTAAGACACAGCTTGATAAGCTCAAGGAGCATGGTTACGGTGCCATGGCAGGTGGTAAGCAACCCTTCTCTGGGTTGGCTTTGAGTCTATTGACTGACTGTGTGTAGCTGAATATGAATTCTACCAATTCAAAACCCCCGACCCATCATCCTCATCCCCCGCCGCATACCTACAACAAAACCCCCCTCATCAACTCCCAGCCCTAACAGAAGGAATGTTCGGCTACTCCCTCACCCGCCCCGTCCACAACCAAGACTACTACTTCGACGTCTTCAACACATGCTCCAAGTTCTCCTGCGACATTGACGGCTGGCACACCGAGTCCGGCCCCGGCGTCTTTGAAGCAGCGCTCGAGTTCGGCGAGATCGCACAGATGGCTGATCGTGCTGCGCTGTTCTAATACGTCGT
>PVQB02000086.1:0-75774 GCA_002980475.2 Fusarium beomiforme | reverse complement strand
GTGGGTGGGTGGAGTTGTAGACTGAGAAGGGATAATTATGAAATGAAGAAAGAAAAGAAGAATAAGAGGTTGATGAAAAAAATGATGATTTTAGAATGAGAAGCGGAAGAAAGAGAGAATGGATGACGTTGAATAAGATGAGTTAGGTAATGAATGGGAACAGAAGGAATGATTCAAAGCGACTTGATGATAAAAAGAAGAAAGGAGCTGATGAAGGGCAAGAATGAATATAATCTGACGATGATAAAAAATAATAAAAATAAAATAATTATGTATGTACAATAAGCTATTGAATTCAATGCCTCCACTGACCAAGTGCATGATGAACAGAGTCCAGTCAGTTGATGAGGTGGTCAATTCACAGTTATGGAAAGAAAAGAAGAGATATACACACTCACAGTGAGTGAGTGACTGGATGGATTAGTGCACAATTCATCAATTGCACATGCACAAACGCCAACACCAACACAAAAAATGAACGGTCGAGGCTAAAGGTGGAAGCTACCTAATGATGGGCTAAGATCAAGACGGGTTTAGAGGCTACCGACCACGGACAACGGCGAGCCAGTCAGGAACCGAAAGGAGAGGATTGGTGCATCTTTTCAGGGGGAGCTGAAGCCCAAGTCTCATGGTTCAAAGAGACGGACAGCGCATTGCCTCTCTAGCCTGTTGGGCTGTGGAGAAGGAGAGGCTCTGGGGGCCAACATCAACATCAGGGGCCATGAGGGGACATTAGACAGGGGGCCCATTGCCTAAAAGGGGGTAAAGGTTGGAATTGGCTGCTCCGATAGTTTAATGACCCTGACAGGGATCATGTCGATTAGTTGTCACTAAAGGTCGGTGACGGACTGAGCCGAATTCGTTGATCGTCAGTCAATAACAATTGTGAACAACGACAGAAACAGCCTGAACTGGAGTGTATCAGAATATCAACCACGGTAAAAGCTTAGTTCTGGACATTGAGTTTCCATCAATAGCAGCCCTCCATTGGCTGTTTGCGTCGTTTGAAGACATCTAATATTGGAGATGTACATGATATTATATGCACTGCAATGTTACATACAGACAAGCTTCCCCTTGCGAAACATGCAATCCAATCCCGTCCATCTGGAAGACTGGACTGCTTATCTCGACTTGGCTTGGCCTTCTTGGATCTGCCGGTGAATATCCATGATATCCATCCATACCACGCGATCAAATCTAGGCTCAGCATCAGATAGGGGTAGCCAGTCTACAGACAATTATTATTACTCTGTAATTGCTGAGTAAATAGTTTTCAGGTACCGATGAACACAGATATGACTTGTCTATTCTGAGCTAGGTGGGTTTAGTTTCGAGTTAAAATAGCATGATGATGAAATTGAAAGCAATGTCTTGGTCCTGAACGCAAGCATGAATAAGCTTTCCATGCAGCATATACGAGAATATCAAATATAAATGTCTCCATCACCACACAGATTCCTTCAACGTGCCTCTATCAGCATCTCTGGCTGTTACATTTCCAGCTCAATCTCCAATTCGGTCGTCGTATAATTCAACCTATTGTCTTCCTCCCCTGGCACAAATTGAACCCTTACCTCATGGATGATTATGGGTTATTAATGGGTCTGACGGTCCGTCCGTTTCTACGTGCTAAACTTGCTCAAAGCTCAAGAAGTAAATGCACCCGCGTCACTTGAAACGCTCAAATCCTATCAATATGAAGTCAGTTTGACATTCGCAACTGTAAAACTCTCAGAAACTTAGCAGAGCCGCTCAATAACAGACAGTTCATCGCCGCTCAATCCGATCACCCGCCCATAAGAAAGACTGACAGAATGCGCCCCTCTATGGCGGTTACCTTGCCTCCTACACCCCATCCTTTGTACTTCAATGTACAGTACAAGTCGTACAAGCAAGAACAAAGACGATTCGATTCGTATTCTTCCCCTTGTTACATGGTCCCCAGTCGCCATGAAACATCAACACGGGCCCTAGTCTTGAAGCATCTCACTCCCAAACACAGTCGCCTTCAGAGCATGAAAGTCAGTTCTATTTTCGGAAGCGTCTCAGGCGCTTCACAAACGCGCCACCCGCTTTCTGTGGTCATCAGCGTGTAGTTGACGCTGCCCGAGGACCTTCTTCTACTGTTGGCTTGCGTACAACATTCACCAACTCTCACCTGAATGAGATGAACCGAAACGTCGGTCTGAAAGTCGCATTCATTTTACACGCTGCTGTTACTGTTAGCGGTCCCATCTCTGATTCCACGTCCCGCGATGTGACGGATACTGCGCCTTGACCAGCTGCTATCCCATGTTGGCAGACTCCAGACCTCACCTACGATCCCTGGGGCTTCCATGCCCCTTTGTGCTGTCAGTGTCAACGCTGTTTCGCTATGCTCTATTCGTAGTTGACACCATGCCCATCTTGCCCAATCGACCCAGTTTACAATCCTTGAGAGAACGTGACCACTCCAGGGATTCATTAGTTAATTGTATCTATGAGATCTCCGACTACATCTGCAAGCGAAAGTTGTGATGAACCATTAGCGAGTATGTGCTACAACTCAAAATTAAAAGGCAAACTACCGAGCGATAGTGGTTCATCCTCTAACAATGGCTGGTTCAATGTTCAATCGCGGACACCAAGCTCGACCCATTCCGTGCCACTTCCCCCAATGGCTCACAAACCTCCTGTAGGTCTGAGAACTGTATCACTCGAAGGCTCCCGATCGTTCCTTCGAACCGTTTCTTGTAGCACAGACACGTTCCTTTGATGAATGGGGTCGTAAGATGAGGCTTTGTCATTTGTTTGCTTCTTCGAGTAAATAAATGCCTTTAATAGCCATTCGAGTGTTGATGAGGCCCCTGCAGCAAGGTTGATAGACGCAAAACCCAGCCAGTAAATAGCTAACACCGGCTTGAGATTATATCTCTTGACCTTTTGGTTGTAATGCATCAAGAACGAACATCTTATGATTCCCTTGATCAGTACTTCGTGTGCCGGAACATCATGTATATACTGAATCGTTCTGTGAAAAATATACTATTCGATGTGTTATTCTTTGTAAATTCTGGGGTGAAGCCAACAGGGAAGAAGAGCATGAAGGCAAATGATTTCAATGGTATATTCAATTGCTATAATACACGTCGTCTCCATTCCTAAACCCCATGCAAGTCCTCATCATCATTCATAACACGTAACGCCATCATCTGTACAAGTCTCTCACAACTCATCCTTACCAGTAGCAGCATTACCGCCATTGCCCTCCTTTCCGCCATCCTGAAGTCCCCTTTTGACCATGGAGCTAATGATCTCATATGCAACCTGGGCAGCAGCCAGAGCAGTCTCCTCGCCACCATTCTGATAAGCAGGAGAAACCTCAACGATATCAGCACCAACAAGGTTCAGCCCCTCAAGGCCGCGAAGAATGCGGATGAACTCGCGGGTAGACCAACCACCGGGCTCAGGGGTTCCGGTGCCGGGTGCAAAGGCGGGATCGAGAACATCAATATCGACGGACAGATATACTGGATTCTCGGTACCAAGAACTTTGAGGATACCGTCGATTATGCCTTCAGTGCCGATATCATCGATATCATCAGCTGTGAAGCGAACCCAGCCTTGAGAGGTGTCATCTTCGTTGTCGGCGAAGTCGTTGCCTGAGAGACGAGTGCGTAGACCAGCATGGACGGAGCGCTCAGAAGAAGAGTTAGAAAGGAGGCCCTCCTGGTTGGCCATCCAGAACATGGAGCCGTGGTTGAAATGAGTAGCTCCCCACCATGAAGGATAGGCAGCTGGGTTCCAGGTGTCAAGGTGAGCTGTGATGTGTGTGTGAGCAAGGTTACTAGTGAGTTGACAAAGAGACGCAATGAACCCACCATCAAAATGCAGAACCTGAATAGGTTTTCCGTGAATGTCATTCAGCGCTCTCAGAGCAGGGAGAGCCAAAGAGTGATCACCACCCAAAGTCACAAGTCTAGGCTTAGGCGCAAGAGCAGAAACTGTCTTACGGCGACCAAGCTGCTTGAAAGCCTGAGTCATCTGCTCGCGAGCAATGTTGTTGTCGATGGGTGTGATAGAGATATCACCGCAGTCAACAATCTTAGCCCAGTTTTGGTAAGGGTTGATGCCAGCTCGTGGGTTGAATCCACGCATGGATGTCTGACGTGCAGATGCCGAGCGAATAGCTCGAGGGCCAAAACGAGCTCCTGGGCGGTAACTCACGGCTGTGTCGAAGGGAGCACCGACGATGGCAATGTCAAAGGGCTCAGTAGGTTCAGTGAGACACCTCACGTGGTTGAGATGGGCAAACGTGTTGATGCCCGCAAAGGGCCACTGTGAGAAGTCAGTATAAGTGCTTTTCACCGTATTTCACGACGTGTCTTGTAAGACACGGAGGCTTCTCTACGGAGAGACTGCCACATACCTCGTAGCCCCATTTCTGCTCAAGTTCTTCGAGTTCCTCCTTCGTCCACTCCTTATCATCATGATCATGAGAACAAGCCGTAGCCAGCCCCGCCCACGCGAGAATGTTCAAGAGCTTCATGATCAGTAGCAGTCGTAACTCACTAATGAATTCAACTAGCAAACAGGATTCGAACTAATAACCAGAAGAGGAGAGAAGAAATCAGGAAAACAAAAAGGAAAGGAAAACAGCGAGATCTATATAGTCACTACCTATGCTATACCCTCCACCGGCTGCCATCCGGCCCCACGAGTCAAGATCCATCAGACCTGCCACTCCCGCTGTAAGCCCTCTTACAAACCAAACTTGAAGAAAGCCTCTGAAGAGAGATACAACGATTGCCTATTGGTCAACCGAGGTCGCCTTCAACGGGGAATGGCCTCCCCGCGGTTATCTTTTCTTCCCCGCCTCGAGACCTCTTGAGGTTGGGGAGTAAATTTGCCTGATTCAGGCATAGAATCGCAGATAACCGCTCTATGATTTCACTGTCGGGTTGAGAGACAGTGACCAGAAAACGGGTCTGTCGTGTGGGACTAGATTGAGATAGGAAAGTTGGAGCGACAGTACCTCATTGCGACCGGTACAGTATTCTAAACGTACCTAGTCAAATCATCTTCAGCCATTGATTTATTTATTTATTCATCAAAAGATTTAAATTAAGATCCATATTCCTTAAAATGAGTTATGTTTTGATTTCAATCACCGCCTACATCTCTGTCTGACCAGTGAATCCAATCTACTACTAAAAGGAACAGTCATCTGCTTACTTACCTCCCCTACAAGAACATCGAACATCGAACAAACATTGCATGTCTATACGACCGTTATATGAGCCTCATGCTAACACACGTTCCACAGGGCGTACCGTCAATTTCCCAAGGACGTGACTCGTCTTCCTGTATCAAAAACTTGCAGCACAAAGGGATAATATACTTTCATTGTCCAGAACTGCAAATGGCCAAAGACCGAACATCTCCTCTTGAAACGACAATTACCCTGATACCTACAGAATATCCCGGGTGTCAGTCAACCGGTCACGAGGACAATCTGTACCCGTTCGATCTACCGAACCGGCAGGCAAGTTCTGCCTTGGAAGGATATTTTCACACGTTACGTATTGACAGACAACATCGAACCCCCGTCAACTCTAACACGACCGCCGGCCAAGTTAAAGACACAGACCTTACGTCATGGCACTCTCTGCTTGTTTGCTCTTCACCCGACATCTATCTCAGCGAAGCTTTATCATGTTAGCTTATGTGGTCCATTCAAAATTCAAACATGAAATACAAAATTTTCTATAACTTAGTATGAATCAAGACAAGACATTGATGTAAATCACCCCAATCGCCAAACTGTCCTATCAAAGCATTCCCGCCTAGATGTGTGAATCGTTGTCTTCGTCCGTTCAAGTCCTTTCTCTTGCCCCAGACCCATCTCGCGAGGGCCAGAAAACAAGACGCTTTGGATTCCAGCCTAAGGAAACTCGGAAAGACCACTAGAACAGAGGAGACTTATCGATGGAAATTCTGGCTGGCCAGGGCTACGCTCAGCGGCTCCCAGCAGTGTTCGATCGGTCTCGTCCTTCTAATCCTTCTTCGTCGTCTCATCGCGGAACAGGCTGCTCCCCGAGTTTCGTTCCGTCTCTTAGTCCATATCATGCAAAGAACGACCACTCTCTTTGAAACCCATAACGTTCCTTTCCACCAGCTCAATTCATCCTAATGTCATCTTGCCGTGCTTTCGCCAAAGAACTCTATCGTGCATGTCTACTGAGCATGTTCTTGACTCAACCAGAATTTCCAGAGGAAGTTGGAGGTGCTGTCGTAGCTCGGCTGCGGATATCCTTTTTCCGTTTATAGAACAAGGCACTTGTGTGACTTCTTTTTCGGAGCAGGGGGCTCGAGTGCCGCAACAATGGCCTGTGTAAAGCTGTCAGTAAATGTTACGAGGAGCGCATGTCTGGGAGATGGTTTTCTGGTTGGCAACAACATACCTCATCAAACACATCCTTAAGCTTGTACTGAGTGAGAGCACTGCACTCCACGTACTTGACTGCTCCCAAGTCCTTTGCCATCCTCTCGCCATCTTCTCGTCGTACCGGTTGCATCTTTTGCTTTGACAGCTTCTCTCGAACACTAGGATCGTCTCTCAAATCCACTTGGGTGCCGACAATCAAACAGGGAACGCCGGGGCAGTGGTGACGGACCTCGGGGAACCACTTTTCGCGGACGTTTTCGAATGAGGCAGGCGAGGTGACAGAAAAGCAGACAAGGAAGACATCGGTCTGGGGATATGAAAGAGGTCGCAGTCTGTCATAATCTTCTTGACCAGCGGTATCGAACAAACCGAGAGTGTACGGCTCATCTCCTATCCTGTAAGTAATCAGCGAACCTTGTTCGACCAACTAGTTTGTCGCCCATCGAACACATCTGCAGCTCGCCCGTCTGTTAAAGACATTGCACTGCTAACACCAAAGGTCGAGAATGATATTCACGAAAGAATACGTCCATTGCAGGTGGGGATATGGTGTGGGGGCTGACGTCGATCGATGGGTGTGCAGGTAGACTCACATAACCGTAACTGCATAGTTGTCGAAGACTGTCGGGACATATTCGGAGGGAAACTTGTTTGTTGTGTAGCTGATGAGAAGACAGGTCTTCCCAACAGCACCGTCACCAACGACGACGCACCTAGAAGGGGGGAACCGTATTAGCCTCAAGATTAATTGTGGAAATGGCGGACAAGGAAGCGGCATGCACAGTATATGCGCAGGTATGCTCAAGGCGCTTTGCTGTAGGATAATCTCGGTGTAGAGATAAATCAAGCAAAGGGTGGCAAGCCATGGCATAGCACAGGAGCAGCACAAACCCAAACGAATATAACGTACTTAATAGTTGCGACAACAGCCATTGTTCCTCACGAAAGCTCCTCGGCAGGAGCTCGTCTATGTTAAGGTGAAATGCAAGCGGTCGAGTGGTAAAGCTCTATTGGCGGGCGGATGCGCGCGACTACGGTAAGAGAGCGGGGGGTTGCGGAGCGGAGAAAATCGAGTCCAGATAGGCACCAGGGAGAATAGGTCGAAAGAATAATGATACTTCGAGGGGAGGCGATTATGTTGGGGTTGTACTGTTGGATGGTGGACTGAGGTGGTTGAAGTCAAGTCAAGATTGCGGTGGATGCGGCTTTCGGTAGGTCTAGGTAGCGGATTGGTATGGAGTTGCGTTGAGGTGCGCTTTGGTTTGGTTTTGGTTTTGGATCTGGGCCAGCAAATGGATGTAGGTGGAGAGCCTGTGAGTGATTGAGGAGGCTATGGCCAACGTAAGTTGAGACCTGCAACAAAAAAGGTGAGCGGAAGTGGGAGACACGACCGATTGACGTGCGACTACCAGATAGTAGAAGGTCTGATGTAGCAAAAAAAAGAAGAGGCACTGGCACTGGCACTGGCAGAGAGATAAAAAGAGAGGCACAAGCCGTGTACAGTGGTAGAACTAAACTGAACGGCTGGTAGTGGGCCTTGATGAAGTAAAGCAGCACAGACAGATACCACGTAGAAAACCAAGCCAGGCAGGAAACCAAGGCAAAGGAAAGGGACCAACACCATCACCAGCGCCAGTAGCATTAGCCTGGAGGTACCAGACCAGCACAAGGCGGCTTAGGTAGCATGGGGGCAGACATAGCAGGGGATAGGATATGGTATTACGGGGACGGGGAGAGAAGAGAGGGGAGGTTGGAACGTTCAGAGCCAGCACCTCTCTCAGTTCCTGGTTTAGCTTAGACAAGCAAGCATCCATCCAATGGCAGGTACTTTGCGTACAGCCAAGTACACCTGTGAGAATCACCAGCTTGTGAGTACAGCAAAGTACCGCCTCTACTTAGATGGGCTAGACAAGCACCAAGTGAAGTAGACCAGACCAGGCCAATGTGGATTGGGGAGGTGGATGCGTTACCAATCTGAGTGGAGGGGACCAGGTACCAAAGAAAAAAGAAATGCACAACGTGATATTGAGATGAGAAGGGGAAAGAAGAGGGATAACCAGGAGATGCCAAGCGAGGCATTGTTTATGGTGAGAATGATACAGCTCATGATGTTGTCACGACTCTGAGATGAGAAATAGACCGACCTGTTAGTGATTAGGTAGCGATGTTATACGCTGGCTGACCTGTGTCGTTTATCGATTTCTTGATGCAAGACACTAAGAAGAATCCGAAATTGTCGTCGAGTCGGTGTTTAGACTGCAGTTGTTGATATGGAAATCCAAGTGATGGATAGGAGGATAACACAATAATAATCGATGTAAGACAGAAGCCGTAATATGGAATGGAAATGAGGCAAGGCCTGGAGCGTTCATCGATCCATGGATGGCAGGTGCAACGGCGATAACTCTCCAGGGCCTTAGCGTCACCATCCCAAGGATACGGGACCAAAATCCGACCCTACGCGTAGGAGGGTCCACTGTTAGTCGCCAATATCCAGATACTTCCTGCCACACATAGAGACATCATATGGTAAAGTATCTCTTTATCAAACGGGTACCTGATTCATCAACACCATTCCTTCAATCGCAGCCTTATCCCGTATACCAACCATCCAGAGCTTCTTCAGTTGCAAATACGAAACCTCTAATTCAGGGGCAAAATTTCTGGTCCTTGACTTGGAAATTAGGGACAAAGGCTTGTCAGCCCTTTAACCATGACAAATGCTTGACCTTGAACCGTGCTTAATAGTGCAAACAAGGACCCTTTGTTGATGGCCTTAACTTACACCAGCTAGCAGAGGACAAACGAATGCGATAATTGATGACAACACGAGAATTGAGCCATCAAGGGTTTGCGTAAAGACAAGATCATCAATCGCCAAAGGGAAGAAGAGAATAGGGGTCAAAGCAAGGGACGGCGATCCGCTCGTCAGATCCGATTGTTCTCTGTGCGTGCGTTGCTTTGTAAGGGTATGCTTGTCCTTTGACTTTGCTTCCTTGGTGGTGTCGCATATCAGATCGTGATATGTCCGATTGGACCTCATTTCTGGTCTTGATTGCCTCGCCTCGCAAGTTGCAGCGCATTGAGGACCTGAGAACCTATCCATCTGGTGATCTGGGAGGGTTCGGGGGTCTTGTTGCAAGTAGCTCTCTCTGGCCCATGCCCTTGGTTCTCTATACTTAAAGCCCTCGCTTAACAAGGGGACATACTTTACAAGTGTCAAATGCTTTGTTGCCAATGCAAATTGTGAGGCACGCGTGACCACTGATCACTGTGGATTGATGATTATCTCTGTGTTATGTGTTTCAACTTCCTTTGGCTCCAAGACCCGAAATAAGAGGCCCCGTTTCACCTCGCACGATGAATTCGATAGTCGAATGCGACTTGCGGCATCCTATAACATGGCAACAAAGGAAACAAAATTGATGTTTGTTATCAATTGCCGGGTCTTTCGAGTCCTTGTCGCACTGCTCTGATAACATTAGTCAGAGTATCATTACCCTCTAATAAACAACAACACAACAGCCTTGTGATAGACAGAAAACTGGTGACTGGGGAGACACGCGCGGACCCAAATCTCGGAATCACTTATCCCAGCAGCTGCTCGCTAGTACAGGAACTTACCGACATCAACACTGAAGCTTCAGCCCAGGGACATTACTCTTATCAAGGGCTCCCTGTTCAAGTTTATGTAGTGGAGATCAGCCTCGTGAACTCGTCACATATTCATACCCTTAATAGACCTCCAACTGCAGTTCTGTCACACTTGTTAATTTCAGCTTGATGATGATCTTGTTGCAATTGCATGTTGGGTCGAACGGCGCAGCATGGCATGAGGGGAAATATGCAGCTTATTTGCTTGTCTCACTTGAACGAAGGCGCTCTGTGTAAATTGCATATTCACATCAGATGTGATTCAGACTGAGACATGAGCTCCATCTAATTCATTCTCTGACGATCTGCACGGTCTCGTGGCTTGGGCTTGGAGATCAGGTCTGTCCCGCTTGTTTGTTTACTTTCACCGGACTCACCTTAGAGGCTCAGGTGAAATTCATCAACTTGATCATTCTAATCTTCGGACGGTTATCGATAAGCGTAGGATTTTGTTGATGGTATAGGATAGGATCTTTTTTTTATTTTGGAAGAGCCAACCTAATTGAGCTGCCAAGCTATCGTCGGCGTAGTACTCAGGGAACCTAGACGGAGAACAAATTTTAATGTATATAATGCCACACTACAACGCCACAGTTGATTAGTTGTCTCTTATCAATTGTAAAGATTCTAGTGCCCAAAAAGAATTGGGATATATCATATCACTTTTAAGGTTGGCGCTTTTATGGAATGCTGGCCGTCTGTCTAGCTAATTGCGGGCTTCAAAACGAATCAAGACAACCACCAACTATTTCACAAATATTTAACCACTGTTCAATTACCCATCGTGATTGATTCCTTCTTGATGTAACAGTTTTGATCTTGGGCAAACTAAGTATTGCTTAAAGGTGTTAGGAAGCCGTTGAAGCATAATTTAACCTTGTATCTCAGCCTCTCACATTCTCCTTTCTGCTAGATCGACCTGCTAGTACGTAGTGTCTTCCTGCAACTAAATCTCGGGCAATCAATAGCTCATCGATACTCCGCATCTTCGGCAAACATCTCACCTTGAAAGTCATCACATTACAGGCTCGAGGGGCGCTAAACCTAAATGGAGCATACAGTACTGTCATCCGGGGCGCGAGATGTCCGCAATCCGGGGGCAGTAAGTGGGTACAGAGATGTTGAAAAAGGGTTTTTTGAGGTCCATTATCCCAGGCCTTGACGTTGATTGACATGATGAATGCCCGGACCTGAAAATCTTGTTCAACGAAACACTGACTGTCGTCGATTTCTGGCCATGGGCTTGCTAAGATGGCCTCACAAAGACAAGCCACCGGCTCTGCTCAAGGCGCGATCCTCGGCTGGCTTCATCGTCACTACCTGTTCCTTTGCAATATTCACTGTAAGTGGTTCATTGTTCTTCAACTCTGAAAGCCATCCGACTTATGTCTCCTAGGACATCTTCTTGTACGGCGTTATTGTTCCTATCCTTCCATTCTCTCTCCAGGATCGAGTTGGTATCAGCCCAAACAGAGTGCAGTATTGGGTCTCTATAGCATTGGCCGTGTATGGTGCTGCACTCTTGACTGGTTCCCGTATGTCTATATGCCCTTCCCCTGAAGCGATGGCATATAACTTATGATGACCGTAACAGCTCTCTGGGGTTATCTGGCCGATAGAATCCACAACCGTCGGGTGCCTATGCTTATAGGCCTTGTCGTATTATGCGGAGCCACTGTTTTTCTATGCGTAGGCCGCACGCTTGCTCTCTTCATGATCGGGCGTGCTCTGCAAGGTATATCGGCTGCACTAACATGGACTGTTGGTCTTGCACTGGTCGTCGATACTGTTGACAAAGAGCACATCGGCAAAGCTATGGGATGGATCAGCACCGCCTGCAGTATGGGTATCTTGACGGCACCTCTACTGGGAGGTCTCGTGTATCACAAAGGAGGTTACTACTCCGTTTTTGCCATGTGCTTTGGCCTTCTTGCTGTTGACATTGCCTTGCGTCTTATCATCATCGAGGTCAAGGACGCCAAAAAATGGCTTGATGCGGTGGAACCTATAGCTGTGACGAATTCAGAATGTGTAGTAGCAGAGGAATCGAAAACGGAGAAAAATAAAGACGCTCCAGCTCAAGGAACAGACGGGAAGACCATGGTTGTACCAGATCTATCACGATCACCTGTCAGGACACTCGTCAAGCTTCTGGGGCAGCCTCGATTCCTGACTGCTCTATGGGGAACCTTTGTTCAGGCACTTCTTAACACGGCGCTCGAGAGTACGCTTCCTCTTCTCACACATGAGATATTCAGCTGGGACTCCGTTGGAGCAGGACTGATATTCCTCCCCGTAATTCTACCCTCATTTCTCGGTCCTGTGGTTGGGATGATTGGAGATCGATACGGGCCTAAGTGGCTTGCCTCATTCGGCTTCCTCTTCACCACACCCTTTGTTGTATGTCTAAGGTTCGTCGACGAGAACACGATACAAGACAAGACCCTTCTTTGTGGGCTCTTGGCTGGCGTGGGTATCACCACGGCCTGCATCTTTGGTCCTCTGATGGCCGAAATCACTTGGTCCGTCCAGGGCGAGGATGGCACTGAAGGTGTGGGCCAAATTGCTCAAGCGTATGGCCTGTACAACATGGCATACTCGGGAGGGTCTCTAGTAGGGCCTATAATGGGCGGAATGGTTAAGGATAGCGCTGGATGGGCAACTGTAGGGTGGAGTTTGGGGATAGTAGTCTTCGTGTCTGGTATACCAACTCTTTTGTATACGGGCGGGCCACTGAACGTAAAGTTTAGGGGTCCGGGGAGACAAAATCCAGCTGAAGCCTAGATAATTCAATTGTAATACGATTGATGTGAGTTCCAGACTGAGGTTATTTATTTTCATATGAAAGTATACCTTGTACAGAGTAGTTCCGTTATATTGGGTGTCTCGGACACCGCGGACCCTGCGGACCCTGTGGAGCTAAGCCCAAAGGGTCCATAGGTGACTCCAAAGCTCAAGCCTGAATCTCATTTCTATCAACCGCAACTCGTTGTTGCCTGATGATATTAATGGCAAGCTAGAAACTTTTCATCATTTCATTGCGTTACGGGAAATATTGGTGTGATACGCATCCTACTCGTACTACCGCACAATTTCTCTGTAATTCCCCAGGAAGAAGCACTTCTTTTCAACCATCAAACACCATCGCCATGGAAGAGCAGCAGCACATTGATCAGCTCCTTGTGCGTTACCTCAGTCTCTTGGACGAATACACTCAACTCCGCCAGAGTCTATCTCAGCTTCAATCTGATGTCTTCCAAAACATCGCCCGCGCTAATTTCGTTGGTGAGAGAGGCATGAGATACGGTCAGGATCACTACGATGAAAGAATACAAGCAACACGCCTTCTTGCAATTGAGCAGAACAAAAACCAAAGCCCAAACTTTTCAGTTTATACTGTCCCCGAAGAAGAGAAGGAAAAGGTTTCCCCTGCTGAAAAGTCTGATGATACATCAAGGTCAGATCCCAAAGATGCCCAGCCTACAGAAAAGAAACGAAAGCAGAACAAAAACCCTTTACAATGGTTTGGGTTATTCACTCCCATGCCCCTTCGCGCAGCACAAACGCATTCTGTGAAAGCAGTAGAAAAAGTCATCCCAAGACTTGTCTCTGTCAATGCTGAAATGCTCAACATAGAAATTGAGGTGCGACGAGCGAGGAAACGACGTGCCAAAGCAGAAGCAGCCAAGAAGAAGACTGGCCAAACCGTCACATTAGTGCAGCCACAAAGCGCAGAAGTCTAAGTTCCTTGATGGTGTTCCTATTTGTGTCATATATAACGTCACGCCCAGAGGCCTCATTCATTCTAGATGCCCCCACAGGTTGTTCAGACTCTCGGCCAGAGTCGGATGAGCATACACAGCTGCTTCCAGATCCCACCACTTCAGACTACCCATCATAGCAGTTTGCACAATCGACATGATTTCACCACCTTCAAGTCCCAAGCATGTGAAGCCCAGGATATCACCAGTTTTGGCGTCCACAGTCGCCTTCATCATACCTCGTGGCTCTGCCGTCTCCAGTGCCCTGGCAACATAACTCATAGGCATTTTGGCAATCTTCACTTCCTTTGAACTATTGGCGAGGTCCCTGGCGTGGAGCCCAACATGGCCAAGTTGTGGGTCGGTGTACATGACATAAGGAATCAGAACGCGCGAAATCGAAGCCTTTATTGTAGGCATGGCTGGAGTCGTGGATAACATAGCCTCTGGAATGAGATTGGTGCGGATAATACGAGAATCATCGTAGGATATGTGTGTAAAAGCAGCTCCGCCGTGGCAGTCTCCTATGGCGTAAATATTGGAAGCCGTAGTTTGGAGCTTATCGTCGACAATGATATGCCCTTTGGCAGTCGTCTTGATGCCAACTTCAGAGAGGTTCAGAGTATCTGTATTAGGCACTCGACCTGTTGCCAGCAAAATATGCGTTCCGGGAACTTCTTTTTCCCCATCTGTCGTCTTGACGCTCACTGCCAAAGGCGTCTTTGCGTCCTTAGAAGCTGAGATCGAGTCGACTGTGCTCGATAGATGGATTGTGATACCATCTTGTTGCAGAATATCCAGAAGACACTCTGCCACGTCAGTGTCCTCTCGAGGTACAAGCTGCTTGGCCCTCTGAATAACGGTCACTTCAGACCCCAAGCGGCGAAAAAGCTGTCCAAATTCGAGACCGATGTATCCGCCGCCCAGCACAACAAGATGCTGTGGAACCTCCCCAAGTTCCATGATAGAAGTAGAGTCGAGGACTCGTGCTGGATCAACATTGTCGAGACCTATGATATCTGGCTTCAAAGGCCTCTCACCCACATTGATGAATACTTGATCAGCACTGACCTCCTTTTCACCCCCGTCGTTCAAAACAACTTTGAGTTTCTTCTCGCCAATAAAGCTTCCGTCTCCCATAATCACATCGACACCCGCTGCATTCAAACCTCTGATACTGCCGGCGTTCCACTGCTCCACGATTGCGCGCTTGCGCTGCCTGACACGAGCCATGTCGATCTCAACAATACCGTTTCCTGCGTGTACGCCATAGCCTTTACCGCGTTTAGTCATATAGGCCGCTCTTCCAGAAGCGATCATGGTCTTTGTAGGCGTACACCCAACATTAACACAAGTGCCGCCTACTGCTGTGCGTTCAATTACAGCTGTTTTGCGACCAGCATTGGCAAAGGCTCTCGCGACTGGGTTGCCACTCTGACCTGAGCCGAGGACAACAACGTCGTAGTGAGTAGCCATTGTATGATGTTGACGTTTGAGTATCTGGTTGATGAGAGTTAGACGTGATGGGCAAACAAGACGATTCATATATAGTTGTCAATTGAGAGTCGACTCTATTTAGACATCAAAAGTAGCTAAACAGAGGGTATGAAGAGAAGCTTCTCTAGCTTCTTATAATAAGCACCATCGTTCAGCGCCATGTAAGCATGTGGCTTAATCATCCCTTACAACGCAACGCCTGCATTTCGTCAGCGTGATTGATGAAGCTTCTGTTGGCCAAAGGAAATGCCACAATCTCGTGAGGGGTAGGACAGAAGAGTACGACTATGCAAAGGGCATTTAACCGCTTAACGTATTGACATAAGCACTATCTATTTTCTATAACCAGTGGCCCATGAGCATTTCGTTAATGCCAGAACACCTGGAAAGCCGGTTCAAATTTGCTGTCAATCCCGGGTTAATGACGCCAGAGTAGTAAGAATGTCTTGCAACATTTCCGTCTCGGGATTACTCTTATCGGCTTGCTTAGAAAGTTGAGACGCAATTCCATCAAGAGAAGAAATAGAGTGCTTGTATCTCTGCCGCATGCCCCGGTTCGTTGCCATGAGCACCGCGCAGCACAGCTGCAAAGAAGAAACCAAAGCCTCCTGTACCTGAGATGATAATCCTGAATCTGGGACATCCCATGCTGCCACTGAAGTAATGAGATCCATCCAAGCTTCAGGAATACCGTTGTTTTCTTGCTCGACTATCGGAAGTAGGATACGAACAATGTCTGTAGCCCGGGTCGCCTCCTGGTTTTGGTTCGTACGCGATGCATGTTGAAGAATAGAATTGAGGTCGTGGGTGAGAATTGTCCATCCCTCATTGGCGAGAAAGAGATCACGACCTTTTGGCAGCGTAGTCACACCCTCGAGAGCCACGAGGACAGGAGATCGGAAATCGAGCTTTTGTTGGGAGCTGGATTTGTACAGATCCATAAACATATCCATCAGACCTGCTGCTTCCTTTCGTAGAATGTCATTCTCCTCTTCCCGTAGCCAGAGCGCCAGCGCTCGCACAGCCGAGAGTATAAGCATATCGTCATCAGCATTGTCTTTCATTGAGTCCCAAGCGAGTGTGTGGTAGACTCCAGTTGACGTATCTGTTGCGCGAGTACGAGCATCTGGATGTAATCCCATGGCCCCAGCAACAGAAGCATCCCATCGATCTCGGAGATACTCGGCTGTGAGAGACATTGTCTCTGAAATGCCCTTACGAAGCTTAAGGAGGTTTTCAGGGGTCATGAAAAAAGTCTCCATGGACTCATCTTCTAAGCATTGCACGAGGTATCCTATAAAGATTGAGACAATATCGAATGCCGATGTGAGGCGTGTTGATATCTTAGGGTATTCGGGGCTGTTTAGCTTTTCTAAGAGAGTGGGAGCAGAGGAGCGAATGTCAATGAGGAGGAGGTTGATGAGCAGATATGAGAAGGGCTTGTCATCCTTTTTGTCGTCGATGAACACCAGCTTCGGTGCCTCGGATGGGAAAGCTTGGAGTATTGAAGCTGTCGCATTGGTATATGCCGCTCGAGCTTCAGGTGTTGGTCTGCTTGTGACGAGGTTTTGAATGCAGCTAACGACTGCTTTAAGCCACTTGGGTTGCCAAGGAATTACCTGAAGAAAAGTGTTAAATGAAATTCTTGGAGAAGGGGGCACAGCATACAGAAGAGTTGGCATGCCGAAGAAAGTAGCCAAGGAACTCAAGAAGGGTCACAGCATCAGTTCCAGTGAACGACGAGACCAGACTTTGAATAGTGTCATCAATCTGCCTCGCTAGTGTGGAGGGATCTTCAGCGGCTGTCGTAGCGTTGAGCCATGCAAAGCAGAAGATATCCAGAACCTGCGCATGGCTAGGTGCGATCTCGGTAAGGGAGCTAAAGTCATCCACCTTGATGAATTCTTGTGCTCCTTGCTGTGAGCTGACTAGTGTATGG
This sequence comes from Fusarium beomiforme, assembly GCA_002980475.2. Taxonomy (NCBI): domain Eukaryota; kingdom Fungi; phylum Ascomycota; class Sordariomycetes; order Hypocreales; family Nectriaceae; genus Fusarium; species Fusarium beomiforme. Next base: position 58,493 of record PVQB02000086.1, on the reverse strand, counting down.
ACGAGCTGAAGTATTAAGCTTGTGGTATCCTCAGAACTACAACAGTCATTATATTGGTCTTTTGTTTGGTGAGGCTTCATACCTGTAAAGAATTGCGTTGACGAGCAAAGGGATTCTGTTGATAAACTTGGCATCGCTCTTGGCTTGGTTGGGAAGAACAATGGAGAATATATACAGAACTGACACAGCCAGATCCAACATTTCTTTTGAATTCTTAGTTGAAGGCTTTGAGCCTGTGCGTAGTAACCGGTCGAGGAACTTGGATGAGAGACTGGACCATACGCCCTGAACTGTTTGCTCATCTTGACGGAGCTGTTCTGAGCTATCAAGAAGGGATTTAAGGAGAGCTAGTCCTACGAATCTTTGGGTGTCATCTTTGGCCTTGAGCAGAGACTGTATCTTGTTGACGTCTGTAGGCTGCGAAGCAGTACTAGGTGTGACTTCAGCCATATTGGTTCTTATCTTTTCAGTAGGGAGTCGAGTTTGTAGAGGCTTGTAAGCTTATCCGAGTATGCATATGCAGCTGTTACACCTCTGAACGCTCGTCAAATACATAGAGAGTTGGCTGTCTATAAGAATAAGGCACTTATTTAATATGAAAGAGTCAATATCAACTGACTGGTGGACTTGCAACAGCTTTGCTGGGCCCACTATTTCTCGGCCTCCTTGATAGGTGCATTCTAGAAACCTCCAACGCTTGTGATGAAGGGATGATATCAGCGAGTTAGCTAGGTAAATAGGATAAATCGAGAATAATAAGTCATAGCAAATTACCCCATGTAGCTTATATGTGGTGTTCTGCAGTGTGATCACTGGATCAAGAATGCGGCAGAAGTAATTGTTTTAGCTAGTCACGCACGATGAGGACAATTGGTACCAAGATATTCGCGAATTCAGGTAATCAATCAATTAAACTTGAGCCTCAAAAAATGACAACTCGAGACAATAAACTGTTTCATTTCATAGACTCTTGTCTCAGCTATAAACAACCGACGCCATGACGCGTCCATGCATGTTTTCAGCTGGTCGAGTAGACGTTTTAGGCAATCCAGGCTTACAACAACCAACCAAACTAACTGTAGCCATTGCGTGTCCTCCACTGAACTCTCCGAATCAATAGCGCACTTGGCACATCAACAGTTGTCCAGTCGTATTTCACTCTATTCCAACCTCTCCTTTCCTGTCCTCACAAACCAAAGAAAGAGTCCAGCCGTAAGCTCTTACATCGCATAAGGTAATCGCAATGTCATGAGCCGCATCATGTCTATGTCTGGAGCGCCTCAAACTGACCCCTACGCCTTCGCCTCCACGTCCGCTTCCGCTTCAGCCTCATCCTCGTCGCATACTCCAAACTCCAATTCTGACGATCGCGACGAGCTCGGTTTTCTTCAAGACGACGCCAGCGATGACAACGGTCGGGGTAAGTCTCGCGATCGGGACCATGTTCTCGGCGACGATCGTCTTCACAGCAACCTCAGTGCGCCCATGACCTTTAAGCGCAGACAAGGTCCCTCTCTCTGGTCTGCGCCCTCTCGACTCCTCTCTGCCATCATGGGTTCGCCACCACATGCCTCCTCGAGAGGAGCGTCTCCAGCTCTTTATTCAAGCTTGAATTCTCCGCCACGCCCTGAAACTATTATTTTGAACGAAACCTCCAAAGATGGTGCATCGCACGATTGGTACGTCGAAGGGCCAGGGCGTCGAGTTGGATACGAGGATCTCACGGCTATTGATTGGATTTTCGAATACACAAAAGAGCGCCAGAGACTGCGCGTGCTATACTCGAGTGCATCTGGAATAATAGGTTCTGTACGACGCCTTATCGATGCAAGCCAAGTCTGGATCGTCCTGCTCTTGACAGGAATACTTGTAGGCACTGTTGCTGCTGTCATCAATGTCACAACCGATTGGCTTGGAGATTTGAAGGAGGGATACTGCAAGAGTGGACCAGAAGGTGGACATTTCTACCTAAATAAAGCCTTCTGCTGTTATGGCTATGACCAAGGCTCTAAATGCGACGGTTGGAAGCCTTGGGGCGACGCTCTTGGAGTGCATTCAAAAGGTGGCAAGTGGTTTATTGAGTATTTTTTCTTTGTTTCTTTCGCGGTATGTGCATTGCCATGTTTTGTGCTGCTTCATGCGATTAACAAGAATAGATGCTGTTTGCATATGTCGCAGCACTTCTTGTCCAGGAATATGCCATCTACGCAAAGCACAGTGGCATCCCAGAAATCAAAACTGTCCTGGGAGGCTTCGTCATTCGGCGGTTCCTTGGGCTCTGGACACTCACTATCAAATCTCTTGGTCTTGTAAGTCAAGGTTATATAGGGCATCGGCTCGTTACTGATATCGCCTAGGCTCTTGCTGTGGCATCAGGCATGTGGTTGGGCAAAGAAGGACCCTTGATTCATGTTGCTTGCTGTTGCGCCAACGTATTTACGAAATTGTTTCGCAATATCAACGATAACGAAGGTAGAGTGGCTCTTTATGATGTAGTTAGCAACATCAGCTAACGCTATCAGCTCGAAAACGCGAGGTTCTTTCAGCCGCTGCCGCATCAGGTGTCTCAGTCGCCTTCGGTTCCCCAATTGGTGGTGTATTATTCAGTCTTGAGGTTAGTTGTGCTCCTGAATATACCTACATCCAGTGCTGACTCCCGCAGACCTTGTCTTATTACTTCCCAGACAAGACAATGTGGCAGAGCTTTGTCTGCGCTATGACTGCTGCGGTTGTCCTTCAAGCTTTCGACCCATTTCGATCTGGCAAGCTTGTCTTGTACCAAGTTCACTACAGTATTGGATGGCATGGTTTCGAGCTTCTCCCTTATGCCATTCTAGGCATCATGGGCGTAAGTTAATACACAGTAGGGACAGAATCATTAACTAACAAAAATTCCAGGGAATCCATGGCGGCCTCTTCATCAGACTCAATATGGCTATTGCTCGCTGGAAGAAATCAAATCGATGGATTCCAGGCCCTATCGTCCAGGTCCTCATCGTGGCTTTCTTCACAGCCCTCATCAACTATCCTAACTTCTACATGAAAGTGCAGACGACTGAGCTCGTTTCAAACCTCTTCTCCGAATGCTCACAGGTTCTTGACGACCCTATCGGCCTCTGTAGAACAGGAGCTGCTTCTGCCAAGACCATCGTCCTCCTTGTCTTTGCCTCAGTCTTGGGCTTCTTCCTCGCCGCTGTCACATTCGGTCTTCAGATTCCAGCTGGAATTATTCTCCCTTCCATGGCCATCGGTGCATTAACAGGTCGCGCCGTGGGCATCATCATGGAGATATGGGTAACCAACCACCCTGGGTTCTTCCTATTTAGCTCATGCGAACCCGATATACCATGCGTCACCCCAGGCACATACGCTATCGTCGGAGCAGCAGCATCTCTGGCAGGTGTGACTCGTTTGACCGTCTCCATCGTTGTCATCATGTTCGAGCTCACCGGAGCGCTCACCTACGTTCTCCCTATCATGATCGCTGTCATGATCTCAAAGTGGGTAGGCGATGCTTTCTCTCGTCGTGGTATCTATGAGTCGTGGATTCACTTTAACGAGTATCCCTTCCTTGACAACAGTGAGAACAACGAATCCATTCCTGACATTCCCGCTTCTCAAGTCATGACCCGCATCGAAGACCTTGTTGTTCTCACTGCTACAGGCCACACAATTGCATCTCTCACCACTATTCTCGAGATGCACCCCTACCGCGGTTTCCCCGTCATATCAGATCCTCGAGAGGCCATTCTTCTTGGCTATATCTCTCGTGCCGAGCTAGCCTATAATCTCTCGGCCTCAACACAAGCACCTCGCCTGCTGCCCCCCGAAACCGAAGCCTTCTTTTCTCACCAACCCATGGCCGATCCGCGCACCACTTTGGATCTTCGCCCCTGGATGGATCAGACACCGCTTACCCGGGCCTCACATACGAGTCTTCACCTTGTCGCTACATATTTTCAAAAACTCGGCCTTAGATATCTTCTCTTCAGCGATCGCGGTGTTCTGCAGGGTTTGCTGACAAAGAAAGACGTCTGGTATGTTCTCAACGGTGCTGAAGAAACACGTCGCACCATGGGCATCACGCCCAGTGGTGTGGGTCATGATACGGGTGTTACGGATAGGATACCAGATGAAAATGGTGGCGGTGAAAGTAGTGGATTATTGCATAATGATGGCGCTGATGACGGTGACAGCATACAAGGGGAGGAACCAATGTTGTAACAGGAGTCATTATAGATTTGATATTACATTATCTTGGCCATGGGTACATTAGTTTTGATCATATAGACGAGTTTGCCATTTTTAACTCTATCAATGTATATGTACGAGCTAACTCAATTACCCAACGTTAGGTATCCTGAAACGTCATAAGCCTTGTCTTAAAGTTACCTTGCTAAACTGCTCGAGGCTATCTTCTTTGCACGTTGGGTTTTTGTCTTAGGATCTTTCCGTTTCTTGTATCATGACAGGGATCAACTCAACTCACCATGAACGATCACACGGAATGCTGTTGGAGCGTGTAGTCCATACATCGAGAATGTGACATTCACCGAAGCAATCAATCTTTTGAGGCAGAGCTTTTAGACAAATCCTAGTTATCTCTCATGTTACGCGAAACTGTCAAATTCTGCTCGCCAAGAAACAACATAGTAGAATTAAATGAGTATTCATCATAAAATCGCCTACATTATCATCAAGTAATGGCTGGGTCAAGAAATGCCGTCTAATTATTCTTTCAGCATGCAAATCCCATGCTTAAGTGAGGTCCTGATATGAACCTAACGCCAGAGTAACCTACCGACCAATGCATATTCCTCCATTTCGAGGAATCAAAACAAGACTAAATTAGTACTCAAAGTCGTCATCAACAGAGGGGCCCTTGTTCTTGGTCACGCTCTCCTGCTTGCGGTACATTTCAGCAACCTGACGACTCGTAGTGGCAGCATCAGCCTTCTTATCATCACGCACACGGATGAAGCGAGGGAATCGAAGACTGATACCCTTGTTTCCTGATGGATCGACACCTTCCTTCGCACCGGCCTTGTAACGTGGGCTGAGGGTCAAATCGGCTGTCTTGACCTCCCAGACATATCGAGGTTCAAACCAGACATCGGGTTGGTGTTGGCCACCAGAAGAGTGCGAGTAGAAGGGCTTTGGTCGATCAATGGTAATCTCAGACAGTTGGGTATGAAGGTCTTCCAGGACCTGCTCCGAGAAGCCAGTTCCAATGTTGCAAACAGTTTCGTAGGTTTCCGAGTTAGGGTTGTAACAAGCCAGAAGGAATGCACCGTAGACGGATGTACGTTTGCCTTTACCGTAGTATGCGCCCAAGACGACGAGATCCAGAGAGTCGCCAACGCCTGAGAGGTAATCCTTCTTGATCTACCATCGCAGTCAGTCATACAGACTTCGCCATAAACATTCCGAATTCTTACCTTAAGCCAGTTACGACTTCGCTTACTGGGCTCATATCCACTCTCAGTCCCATCCAGCATTTTAACCATTAGACCTTCGCATGACGCCTTAACACTTTCGTCGAGGAAAACTTGAATCTCATCCAATTCCTGGCCGTTCATGTGGGTAGCAAAGGCAAACTCGCCTTCCACAGGGTTGAATGCAGCTTGAAGAAGCTCGCGTCGTTCGCGAAGTGCCTTTTCAACAACAGCTTCTCCGTTGAGGTACAACAGATCAAATGCGAATACGCAAACCTTGACCTTGACATCCTCTACCTTTACGTCCTTCTTCTTGCGTGTCATGAGTTGTTGGAAGGGCAACACTTTCTTCTCATCAACATCCCAAGCGACTGTCTCGCAGTCCAGGACGAAGCTCTTGGTGTCCGGCTTGACCCAGGTATGGAGTTTAGCAAGAATATCGGGATACTTCTTGGAGAGGTCCTCAGAATTTCTGGAGAAGATGCTAGCAACTCCAGCAGCAGCTTCCTTGGCGGCACCTTGACTAGCCTCGTTCATTTCTTGAGGTGCATCTTTTGCCACATAATGGATTTGCGCTCTTTCACCGTCGTACTTGTACTCGCAGCTGAAGGTTTGTCCCTCAAATCGATCAAGTACTTCAGTAATGGCCTTGGTAGGCTTGGCCAACATAGGCTTCAGGGGCACACCAGGTCGGAGCTTGCAGTTTTCTCGAAGCTTCATGATGCCATGTTCCAGCATTGCCGGAATGATCACATCGTAGCTCGGAAGCTCACTGTGTTTTTGTTAGTGTAAATCTTTTCCAGGGATTTAAATAGCATACCTGTAGACTGTCTTGAGAATTGATTCGCCCCTTTCCAGATCTGTAGTGCTAGGGACCTTGCCCTTGGCATCTGCTTCATGTGCAACTACAGCTTGTGCCAGAGAAACAAGAACGGTTCTCTCGGCCAGACCAAGTCTCAGCTTTCCTTCCAGGAACCGAATGATAAACTTGGCTTCACTCGGTCCTCCTTTGTCCTTTGTGATGTCAACTTTGCCAGTAGAGTTTGCGTCAGCTGCTGCAAGAAGCTTCTTGATGCCATCCACCTTACGCCCCTGAGCACCGTTTCCGGTGACAGTAGCAATGTTCATCAGGCCTTGATGCACACCTCTGATAGTCAAAGCTTTGGGCTTAAACATAGTGCGTTGAGTTGATCGGCTCTTCACGGCCACTAGTCCGAGATCACCGATTTCCTTCTGGTCAGCCTTGATCACCTGCAGACTTCGTCCGGTCGTCTCGCCAATGGCCTTCATAATTAAAGACTCGCCAATACCAAGCTCTATACCAGCGTAGTCGGGAGCCAGTTTGTTGATCATTAACAAGACAGTAGACAACAGATCCTCAGGGGTCAGACGTATGACCTGACGAAGGAACAGAGAACAGTGCTCCATGATAATCAATCGTTTGGTGGTCATTTCAACGAGAGAGAACGTCGTACAAAGGGCTGCATAAGGAACAGGGGTGCCGGCCATCCAATCAGGATAGGGGTCCTTAATCTTGGACTTGAACTTTGTCTGGACCTTTTCGCGTGCCTTGGCAGCGACTTCGGGCTTCTCTTCGGCATCGACCTCATCATCAATTTCGGCTTCTGATGCTGAAGCTGTCGATACTTCCTCTTTGGCAGACTCGTCTTTTTCCTCGGGGGTAGGTTCTTTCGCTGCCTTGGTTTTAGGTGCTACTTTTGACTTCTCGGGTGACTTGGGTTTTGGGGATGAGCTCGCAGGTTTTGACTTCTTGGGAGATGTCAGTAATTCCTTCTTCACAAACTCGTCAATCATCTCATCGTCATCATCTTCCTCGACTCGCTTCCGACTTCGTCGTGCTCGCTTGGTAACAGGTCCATCGCTGTCGTCATCAACTTCCTCTTTCTTGATGGGCGTTGGTTCGGGCTTGGTCTTGTCTTCTGATCGTGCTCGCTTCTTTGTTTCTGCTTAGGACTCAGAATATAACCGGTTTCAATCCAATTGACAAATTACCTTTCATAGAATCCGAGCTTGACTTGGCCTTAACGTCAGCCTCCTCTTCGTCCTTCACTTCTCCTTTCTTGGGCTTGCTGCTAAAGGAGAGCTTTGTTTGTTGAGGAGGCGCACCTTTTGCCCCAAAGAACTTTCTGTAGTTTGCAATTGGCCTTCGTCAGTGGTCAAGTCTTGGATTTATAGTAGTCCCTCCACACGCACCCGATTGTGCTCTGCCCGGATTTGACATACCCGAGTGTCGCCTGTTTTGGTGCCATAATGCCTATAGTCCGTGCCGAGATTGAATGTAACGAGCGAAAAGAACAACAATTTGTAGGTCGCGATATTAACTTGGAGGTTTTTTGTAGAAGGAGAGGGGCAATTATGAGCCCGCGAGTTGAGCTGACACTGAGTAGCATGACGCGCCGGCTAGGCAACCTGTCGCGTTAATTAGGTAGCTGCCATTCGCGACAGTGGATGCGACCAAAACGCGCGAGATGCCTGCTCCACGTGACTCAGCTGCCTAGTAAGGGAGAACGTGCACCCGGTCACTTCCATCTCGAGTAAGGCGTCGATCAAATTTATTAGCGCAGGCTATTAATCCATTGTTAAAACTTTAGAAGGGCTAGGGGATGGCAGAGAACTGAAGACCTTAATCCTAAGTGATAAAAATGCTCAGGTAAACTTAGGATAACTTAGGGTAAACTTTAGGGGGCCTTTTGATTAATCTATTTTTGTTCCCTGCTTTAGAGCCTTAAGTCTACCGACACCCTCCGGGAGGGGTGCCTGCAAGCTCTTATCTTCTCGGAAGAGATAGACCGAGATCAGTCGGCAAGTATCATGACATTGGGCGATTTTCGTGATTGATTCTTAACTTGGAGAAAGACACTGATATAAAACCGGATTACGACAACAAAGACATCCATGAGTAATACGAAAAAAGCAATCCTGGGTCCTCGCCCTTCTCCATTCTCGGACCATGCCAGGCCTCTTTCTAGATAGATCATGGATGTATATTACAGCAAGCAAGAAGTGCTCAAATCATTATGGTGGTACGGCTTCGCTCTCAATCCCTCTACTGGAAGTAGTGGTTCTCCTCGGGAATGCGGCCACGGATGAACTCGGGCTCAGATCCCCGGACGTAGATATCCTCAAACAGAATCTCGGGCTTGGGCTCAGGCGCGGCCATGGCCTCAGCAGCAGCAACCTCCTCGTTGACGTGGGCACGAGCCTCCTTGTCAATCTTCTTGAGCTCCTCCTCACTTGTGATCTCCCAGTCCAGAATCTTCTGCTTGAGTCCGGCGATAGGATCGTTGGTGGATCGCATGCGCTGAATCTCCTCGCGGGTTCGGTAGGTGGTACCGGGATCGGACATGGAGTGACCACCATATCGGTAGGTAACGTACTCGAGGACGAGAGGTCCCCTGTCGGCAGCAGTCCACTCCTTACCATACTTGACGGCGGCCTTGACAGCAAGGACGTCCATGCCATTGACCTTGAGACCGGGGATGTACTGGCCACGCTTGTAGTAGTCGGTCAAGGCGGAAGAACGAGCAGCAGCGGTACCCATACCGTACTTGTTGTCTGCAAAGTTGTCAGTAATGCTTTGCATCAATGTATAACATCAACTTACTCTCGCAGCCAAAGAGGGCAGGGAGGTTCCAGAGCTTGGCCATGTTGAAAGCCTCAAAGACCTGGCCCTGGTTGCTAGCACCATCACCGTAGAGGATGATAGAAGCGTTCTTGTTTCCATTGTACTTGTGAGCAAAGGCAAGACCAGCACCGACGGGGACCTGAGCACCGACGATACCATTACCGCCGTAGAAGCCCCTGGCGAACATGTGCATGGAACCACCCTTTCCGTAGGAGATACCCTCACGTCGGCCGAGCAGCTCACCAATGATGGATCGAACGGTAGCACCACGCATAAGAGCGTAGCCGTGGCATCGGTAAGCGGTGATAATATCGTCCTCCTTGGTAATGGCATGCTCAATACCAACGGCAACAGCCTCCTGTCCGGTAGACAAGTGGCAGAAACCACGAATCTTCTTCTCCTTGTACAGACGATCGGCCGCCATCTCCATCTGTCTGCGGGGTTATCAGTAAATGCCGTACTGACATCGTGGGAGATTGTGTTCCATACCGGGTGATGACCATCTCGCGGTACATATCCTTCAGCTCCTTCTTGGTCACCTCCAGGGTGTAAGGAGGAGGGTCCAACTCGTAAGTCTCGAAGCTCTCATCACTAAGGTTAACAGAGAAAGGCTCGTCATCGGACTGTAACAATCGAAGAGTCAGTGATGAGTCGTAGTCGCATTGTGGAAGGCGAAGTGTCGTCGGGTGAGGGTATTCCGAAGGACCCTTGTGGGACGGAAAGTGCGCATTTTCTCACCTTAGGGACTGAGTGACTCAAGGATGCCGAAGCGGCGTCAGTGGTGACGGAGCGAATGGCTGTGTAAGCGGGAGCAGCGAGCTTAGTGCGCATAGGCACAGCCCTTGGGAGTCGGAGAGCTCGAGACAACATCGTAGATATGGAGAATTAAATTGAGGGATCAGGACGTTGTCGAGTTGATAACTGCGACTTGGCTGGATGGAGCTCAGAAAAAGTCGCTGTTGAGCGGCAGAGCGTTGAGCTTGGCTTCCAATTGTTGGTAGGTCTAGTCCTTGATAAGTTTAGCGGTCACGTGATATATACATGTTCAAGTTCGGTTTGAATTTTTCCAGACGGTTCAACTAAGGAGATGGTCTTCTCCGATGAAGTATAAATATCTCCCGGGTCTCTCTATATACTCTACAAGTCTTCCGATCATCAGAAACCACCTCTTTATCATCTTTCTAATCCATATCAGACCCTTCAAGTGACACACCCCTTCGTCGGTGTAATTCTCGCCGATGTGGGGCTCTATCCACGCCTTCTACCTCCGAGCCACGACAATGAGTTTTGCTGGTGGAGGTCAGAAGTCCCTTTTCAGTCAGTTTCGTATGGACGTTGACCATCCAGAGAAATATTCGAGCTCAACGATTTTGACTTCCAGGAACGATATCATGACGCCAGTTATATAACTCAATTCTGGTCCCAGGATAGCAAGGCAGGCATATCTCAAGTCTTATCGGCGAAACCCAATACCGTTGTGCTAACTTCTAATCCTTCTATACACAGCACTGCCGATGTGGTATTATGATAAAGATAACAATATCAAAGACCAGAACGCTAACTTTGGCTTCTGGCATAATCCGGACCGCCTTCAGATGCAACTCCGTATTCCATTCCCGTAGCTCCAGTTTCCCATAGCCCCTTGATTCATGCTATTATATTCCCATGCAGATTCGCATGATCCATCCATCAATAACTGAAATATTTTGTGCACTGGTGGTGATGCAACAACGCCCATAACATGCTTTCAAAATACCCTTGGCGCCTCTACAGCAATTCGAAGAAAGAATATAGTGCAATGCAATGCGGATGACCGGATCCGTCTTCGATACTAAATGTTGAATCCACAAAATCGTGCACACTTGAAATGCTGGTGCTCGCCGGTGTCGTGTCGCGATGGTTGACGCAAGACCATCGTTGAAGTAAATGACTTGCAGCTCAGTCGTCATGAAAGAAGGTGCCGCCCTGCAGGGGGGCAGTTGAAGGACCTGCGTCATTCATCTCGACATCCTGGGTTGATGAGTCTCGACTAGAACTGGTCAAGGTCTGTTGCGACGTACGATAGTCGATGGCCATAGCACTCAATGGGCGATTCGGGTCGTCTTCCAGCACCCGCTGTTGAAGCGAGAGTGGACGGTCATAAACCATCTCTTCCGGCGGTGAGAACGACCATACCTGTCAAAGTCAGTCTTGAGCTTGAATAGTCCATGTCCTAACTTACCTCCATGACTGTGCGGCCCTGTCTCAAGGCCAAAGCAACACACTTTTCATCTTCAAAGGCCACTCGCCACACAGCTTCACCTTGCGCGATGAGTTCTCGAACGAGGTGTCCAGTCTTGAGATCCCAGATCTTAACTCTGCCATCACTGCCGCCACTCACGACTCGAGTATCATCGAATTGCAGACTAGTGACACTGTTATCGTGAGCGGCAAGACGGTGGATTGGGCACATTTCTTTCAGTGACCAAACTCTGACTGATCCATCAGATCCACCAGTAACCAAGGTGTCACCGCGCATCTGAAGCTGCCCAACAAGAGATGTGTGACCCTGGAGAATAGCCAGGCACTCACTTCACGCTATTAGTAACTATCATTTGTAGTTTGCAGAGGCACATACCCAGAAGTCGGATCCCAAATTCTGACATTGGTATCAAGGCTGCCTGTCACGACTCGCTTGCCATCAAACGCAATGGCATAAATTTGACTGAAATGGCCCTGTAATGTCTGAAGACAACGGCCTTCGGAAATGCTCCAGACTCGAGCGAAAGTATCGTAGCTACCGGATACGACAATGTCGCCCTTGATCTCGAGACATCGAACACTAGACTGATGACCAACGAGAACATTTTTGCAAAGGCCGGTTCGAATATCCCAGATTCGCAAGGTGGTGTCTCGAGATCCCGAAATCGCTGTATTCGCATCTGCCATCTTCAAACACCTAACTGTCGATGTGTGGCCTCGCAAGGTGTGTAAACAGGCACTATCTCCTGTCAGAAAAACAATCGATGTTGCGCATGAGCTTCAACTTACCCAGTCTTGAGGTTCCATACTCTCACGTCACGATCACATCCTCCACTGACCAAGGTATCATCCCACGGGACCATGGCCCAAACACCCATAACATGTCCCTGTAAAGTGCGTTGCGAGTCTCCCTCAGTATCAAAAACGTGGATCTTGGCATTATCAAGTGCCACAATGATGTACTTGGACGTTAAATGCAAGCTTGTAACAACACCACCCTCTTGAGTAATATTCCGTGTTGTGCTAGTGCCACCAGATCGCCAGGCTGCTTCAACTAAATATCTCTGCTTGAAATGAGACTTGTATGTCCGTAACCTAGGTCGACCAGAGGCACTTGACCCTTCGAACGGTCGGGTACCGGAGGCATAAGAGTAGGGACGAGCACCTGGGAAGCTATTACTAGTCATGTCGGTATCAAGTCCATGTAGAGCCTGTGCTGATGGTCTCGAGGGGAAATTAGGGGCATGTGTGTAAACTTCTGATAGTCGACGGCCGTAATCATGTTTCACGCAAAGATTCTTCCATGTCATGTCGTCGCTGAGGAGATCTCGCCATCGTTTAGATACCTGTGATGCTCGTGCTAAAACCTTTGGGTCATCGATGAAAGATAATATCTACACATGCCAGTAAGCCTATCAGGACAAGGGACAACAATGAATAAGGATGATCCTTACCCGGAGACACAGTTCATCCGGTAGACTTGTAAAAGGATCCTTTTTCAGTAAAGGACTAACAAATTGGTGAACGAAACTCAATTGCTGGCTAGTACAGAGGTTCAGCAGATCCGCCAGGACCCGAGTTCTCTGAGGACCAGAACAGTTTTTAAAGTGTTGTCGGACTTTGGCGAGAAAGAAGTCTTCGTCATCAGCGGCATCACTCCAGTCTGGTTGGAAATGCGATGGTCCCGGAGACGCGGCGGGTGTGGGAGGCGGTGGAGGTGACCCGGTGAGTTGTTGGTCAAAGTCTGCGGCAGGTGTAGACATGCTGGGAGTTGGGGGTCCACGCAAATGTCTTTGCTGCTGGGGCAGCTTTTCCAAATGGTGGTTTATCATGGGGTTCGTTGATGTGCTGAGGGTCAAGTCATCACTGAGGGCGCTTCCTCGCCGTTCTGAAAAACTCATAGGTCGTTGGTAACCGGCCATGGCCCGGCTCCTCGCCCTCGAAGATGTTGGCTGAGGTAGTATATAGACGTTGAGACGGTTTGTGATGACGATCAACAACGCGATGAACGTGGATATTTGACTGGCGGCGGCTGATATCGAGGGGATGTCGTAGATGGATAGTGGGTGGGGAAACAGAATGGGAGCCGTACGAGGCTTCTGCCAACAATTCGAGAGGGATGTCAGCACATGAAGAGCAAATGCTATCGCTGATAATCGCGCAAACTTGGGTACAAGAATGCTGAGTTGGTGCCGAGCAGAATTAGGTGCAGATATTGAGAAAGGAAAAGGGTGCAGAAAGCAGAAATCAATGGTGAATGGCGATAGTCACTAGAGGATGAGGTAGTGGAGAGAGCCGACGGGCAGGCGGTACTGTACCGGTACGTCCAGGGACGGGGACATAAGGGACGGGAACGCCTGTGTTCGCTCTAGGATGACAATCTTGGCTCCTAGAATGGGCCAGAGACTGGCTGATGACCTGGCGCGTGGGTCGGGTGTAGGCCACGGACGATGGCGGGATCGTAGAAGCGCTAAACGGCATTCGTTACAGTATGGTCCAGGGCTTGTTGTAGCGGTTCCCTTCTCTTCCCTTGCCTTGCAGGTTGGTGCCACTGCAGCTTTTTCCGTTTGGGATATCTTTTTTTTTTTTTTTTTTTGAAAGGGTTATGCCGGTTGTCGCCGTGACCGGCAGAAGGATATCTCCTGAGCTGAGCTGACAAGGCCGGGTATGAAAGTTGGTGTTGAGAAAGGTATGCACAATGAGAGAGTGAGATTGTCTTACCGAGGATGCGGGATGAGATATATGTATAATAGGTTTGTCCGTCTTTGTAAAGGCAAGACGAGATGACCGACTCAGTTTCGAGGCGTCGAGGAGGTGAATCAATTTGATGACCAGATGCAGAAGTGGAGGCGAGACAAAGAAATGGAAAATTGGCTGAATAAGGAACGATCAAATGAGAGAAGGAAGACACGATAGACCAAAGCAGGCTTAGAAGCCAAAAACAGTCCATGAGTGAAAACGGGTGCTTCAATTCGAATTCTGCTCCCTTTGCGGGCTGCGTTGATCGAGTTGACAGTGATGAATTTGAGAGCTACAGTACAAGCAGCATCCAGCATCAGATTGGATCCAATGGCGTAGGTTAGGTAGGTACGGAGTAGAAGTGGATGAAATACAGTAAAGGTAGGAACCCAATAACCAAGACCCCAGCACCTGCCGCTTCTTTTCATTGCTTCTTCTTCAGCTCACTTATTAGATTCAATGCAAGGACGTTCCATTAACATTCCCGCCATTGAAATAAATCTCGCTTCCTTAGTAAAATGCATTCTTTAATCTTGTTCTCACCCGCAAAATCCCTTACCTAGGTACTCAACTCAATTCATTGAGATGTTGACTTCGAAACATGAGATGCCAAACCTGTTTCATCAAACAGTGAAACAGATCCTAGTGACCTGGTCCGGTCGTTTTGGAGTTCCTCTGCCCTCCTCCATCGTCCATCCATCGATACTGAATATATGAATCCTACCTTGGATCGAATCGATCATCCCCACCATTCATCAGATCAGATTGTACGGAACAAGAGGACTGTATTCCTTTGTTGGTTCCTGCGTAGTTGAGGCCGTGCGCCATTCTCCGGTGCAATTTGTGGTTGTTGACTTTTTGCAGCATTGATTATGACGGATCCACCGACTCTCGGCCTTTGCTATTACGTCTATCTACATTCGAGATATCTGCTTCTGTGTCCTGTTCATGATATGTGAGGATCAGGATGACCATTGTGTCTTTAGAGCGAAGATGGGGGTCTCCGCACTGCAACCTCCTGCAAGACATCGCTACCCTTCCCCCATCCAGTATAGCCATGTGATCAGAAGTGACACTTCAGGCGGCTCTCGATAAGATAGGATTGGATGGTGTTTCTCTCAAGTGTGTTGATGAACCCCTCTTTATGGTTTCTTGGACGATCAGGTGCAAAGAGTTTGCAGATCAATTCGAGGGTCCATAGTACCTTGTTTTTATCTGTACCATATATCATGCTGGTGTTGGTTCTATGTTTGTACTGTAAGTACTGGCCGTAAATTACACATTAATGAACATCTACCAGACATTAATATCCGCCTCCTCGCGCAAGCCACGATGCTGTAATATCTCACATCCTGACGTTGCCCACAAAGGACGACCTCGGTACATCGAAGAAAGAAGACTTCGGAATATTCATCAGAGATGTCAATGGCGTCAACGACCAACTTTGTCTATTCCTTAAGCCGCCATGACGATTTAACTTTTGGTAGTACCACACTAATGACGCATAATGCCTTAGAAATGCTGCATACCTATCCTGTAACAACACTAATAAGCACTGAGAGACCCTGGCTTAATGCTGAATGAACTAAACCCCTTGCTATTTTCGTAGAGGCTGTGAGAGAAGTGTGAGCGGACTTGACCGAGCACCAGTCTTGGCTTTTTTTACTTAGGCACTGTTGGCTTGTTTCAACATGTCATCAGTGAAGCTATTTGAAAGAAGTCTACAATGCCTTTCATTAATATGCAAAATCTTGTATTCAACCAAGATAATAATTATTAAATTCCTCAAGCGATCAGATCGTCCAATCTACGGAGTACAAACGCGGAGAATTAAATCCACACTCTCCGCATTAGTAGTAACTAGACCAATCTCAGCCTCCCCGTCTATCTCGACTTTGGAATGCTCTGTATCATTCAAGCAAAAACATCGGACCATTTTATTGCTTCTGTGACTATTTGTGAAGCAGCTTCACCTTTTTACCCTGCCTAGAGCTTTAGCTGGTTTTATAAAGTTCCTCCTTGAAACACGGGTTGAACCAGATGAATCCACAGCTGAAACAGCCTTGCAAAGTTAACATATCTCCTTTTTGCTGAGCCTATGTTATGTTGACAACAAATGCAATTTGATATCCGTACTTTCTAGCAGTGTTCTCGTAGCATCAAGGTACAGATGTCGATAAAGAGTTCGTTCCAAGGCATGTGACAGTAATACTATCCATACTCTGTCAAGAACGCCTGTAACATATCTTGAAAGTCCTATTTGTGTTGTTATTACAACCCAAGGAACTGTACATCTCCTATCCCGCCCGTATAAATCCGTCCCAGCCCGACTTTTATCCCTTGAAAATCGCTCATGAGTCTATTCTGGTTCATTCCCACCACAGCGGAAAAGAGCTCGCCGGCTCTGAAATAGAAAGAAAACTTGAAAAGCGCAATGTCATTCCACCACATATCGTCCCAAAACGTCAACATGCGCAGCAGGAAAATACAAGATAAGTGAAGTGCCTATGACTTTAGTGGTGGTGGCCAAACTGCGTAAGAAGCGGCACTAGCATGCCGCCCATGGTGGCTAAGGTGTCTCGCATCTGTGGTCCCTTCGGCTTTCGCTGGGCGGAAGCACTGCCATCTGCATAGCCGTTAAGGCCATGCTCATGGGTGTGGGGGCTGGTATCCTCTTGCATAGCATGCATAGCGACATATCTGTCGAGAAATTAGCCTTGTACACCCGAGAGATAGAGTAAACTCACAAAAACGTGCCACCGGAGAATAGGAGTAACATGCCAGTCCACCAGTGATCGCTTTCAACCTTACCACCGCCCAATATGGTGATTAGTGTCCATGTTGTCAGCGCACCAAAGGGTGCTGCCAAACTGAAAACAATGAGATGTCCTCGAGCAGCTCGTTTCGACAGACCCTGCTTAAGGAGAAGTGAAGTCAGGCCAAAAGCGGCAGGGGCCTTATGAATCATAATAGCTGCAAATATGATAAAGCCAAGCTTCATATCTGAAGTAGTCGATGAGGCGCCCATTGCAATTCCATCGGCGGCAGCGTGAATAACCAATCCAGTGGTCGTTGCCAGGCTGCGCGCTCGTCGCGGAGTAGGTGTCAGGGATCCCAAGAATCCATCTGCCTCTTCGTCAACAGAGGCGGAGTCACCGTTGAGGTTGTCGAGGCTGATATGGCGGGTTTGGGGCGCAGAATGAAGGCTTTCCGTCGCATGTCGTGGAAGTCGATCGATCAGGAACATCAACAAGAATCCCAAAATCAAAGAGAAACCAATTTCGAATGTTGGCACAGCATGTTCGTGCTCGTGCGCTTCCTCTTTCCCGTCCTCGTGTTCGTGTGCATGGTCATTATGCTCGTCTTCATGGTCCTCATCATGTTTCTGTTGACTCTCCTTTCCAGTTTCTGTCTTTTCTGATCCCTTCTTGTCGACAGTGTCATCCTTTGTATTATCGCCGGCTCCTGGGATAGCTGGAGCATCACCGCCCGTACCTTCAACGGCGGCTTCGACATCAGCACGCTTCACTCGAGACTTTGCCGCTGCTACATTTACAATTCGACGAATAAGCGCTTCGGTGTCGACCTCTTCGTCTCGTGTCTCAATTGAGCCGGTACTTATTGTGACAATCGACTCGGAGAGGCCACGTGTGAGGGTGGCGTGCCTCCAAGGAGTTCGACGCACCAGGCTTCGAACTCGATGCATATGAGCAGCCTCCGCAGGTGCGGTTGCGGCTTCGATTCCTTCGGGGATGATGACTATAAGTGAAGTGCCTACCAATATTCCAACACCAACGCTCGAAAGTAATCGAAGCTGTGATTGTGAAAGCGACATCGATAGCGGTAGCGCTCCGGCAAGGAATGAACTGTTCGGCATGTTAATAATTGACTACCGAATTGTATGAGGGTTACGATCGCACGTACGCCAAAGCCATGACTAGCTTGATTGAATGTCAGTATCCATGATAATCCATGAATGAGTAACGATCACTTACGCATAGGCCTAGAAGTAATAGTACCCCTCCCATGATTGATGCGATGTCAATTGGAGCCTGAGTGGATATGCGCAAAAGACTGATGCCAGAACAGAAGGAAAAGAGATGCCAATGGCAAGGCTATCCACACATGGTGCGTCCTTCACTGATTTCCGTCGAGTGTATCAGGCACGGTATGCGTTTGTCGAGGAATCGAAGCGCAATATCGACGGTAAGTAAAACGCAAGGGCGGACGAAAAAGAGGTTGGCGTAGAACAAATTTATCTGGCCTCGCTCATAGAGTCAGTCTGTTTGAAATGGATTGGATTGATACCAGCCCTGCGGTTTGCTAGGTATCGATTGGCCGCTGCGGGGCATCTAGACCCTTAAATCCCCCCAAGGGTCAATCCATGGAGACAATAAATTCAGGGGAAGGGATGCTTTTTGGGATAGCGTCAAATATGACTGATTATACCGATTTTTTGAAGATATCGATATCTTTTCTCTCGGGCGATAATGTTGTTTTCCGATACGGGGTGCGAATCATACGGTTTCCTGTCCCAAGTAAGTACGAATGCTGATCAACGAAAGCCCACGTTTCTGATGATGCTCCGTGGTGGTTGGTCTATCAAGGTGTGATTCCATGACACATATTCCATAACGAGGGTTTGCAAAGCTCTAGTATTTCGGTAATGCTCAGGGCATCTACCTAAGTATCTACTACCAGACGACGGACAACAGAGACCAATCTGGCTTGTCAATATGGATGCTAAGTAGACTGTTTACCCTATATTTCCCCCTTACCTAGCTAGACATTGCATGCCACTCAACTTCGTGTGGTACCATCTTTTATCAAGCAATTATTTGACTTTAATGCCGGAAGGCTAGCATTACGGCAACGTTCCCGGTGGTAGTCGTTTACCTGAGTTATCGGATAGCTTCGTGCGCATGTAATTTTAACCCTTGGAAGTTGATCTTAAAGCTTGTATGGATATCGAAATCATAAGATGTGGGAACCGAACCTTGCAAGCATTGCATCAAGTCAAGTATCTAGTCACTGAAAGGATCAAACAAAGCAAAGAAGTTTAACATCAAACTCAAGACTCTAGGTAAAGCCAAGCATTGCTCTATAATTCATATTTGTTAGTGTTCAGCTCTCTATGAAGCATAAAGTGATTACAGTATAAAGTTAAGTAAGTAGGGTCAATGCACTGAGAACTGATCCCCACATAAAAACTTCAACTTACAACCACAAATTCTCAATTTCGAAAAGCCAGGAGTGTCACAGGCTCAATGCCTTCTAATCGCACAGCCCTCACATGATGGGCGAAACTGAGCAGTCGCCTCGAAGACGCCATATTCTTTCCTCCATCAACCCCGACAACCCTAAAAGCCGAAGGAGGAGCCGATCACCCGAATCCCGAACACCACCAGTTGACGTCAAGAGAGAACCATCGCTCGATGCGAGGACGCCAGGACACAATGACACTCAAAGCAACGACAAAAATGGTGCAGGGGATACAACAGCGCCGAGGCGCTCCCGCCTTCGGATGAAAGACCACCATAGATTCCGTCGAAGATCGCGAGACAGACATAGGCATCGACAGTATGATGATGACGACAGTCACAGGCGTTCACACCACCGTCACCACCGACACCGACACCGTCGGCGACATCGCTCCTCGACACCGCAAAACCCCCATGAGCCAGAGCCTCTAGACCCCGAAGCAGCTTTTCGCGAATCTCTTTTCGACGCGATGGCTGACGATGAGGGCGCCGCATATTGGGAAGGTGTGTATGGCCAACCGGTTCATGTGTACCCCAACGAGCGCGTAGGACCTACAGGTCACCTTGAGCAAATGTCAGACGAGGAGTACGTTGCATATGTACGTCAGAAGATGTGGGAAAAAACACATGCTGGTCTGCTTGAGGAGCGGGCTCGCCGTGAGGAGGCGAAGAAGCGCAAAGCCCATGAAGATCGCCATGCGCAGAAAATCCAGGAGGACATGGAACGCAGCATTCGTCGTGGAGAGGAGCGTAGAGAACGTCGACATTGGGCACAAAGATGGAAAGACTACACGAATACTTGGGCAAACTGGGATGGCACACCTACATCAATTGCATGGCCCGTTGAAGGTGGCCGCATAGAAGACGTGGAAGAGGCAACTGTGCGCAAATTCTTGGTCAATGGACTAAATCCACAAGAGATAGGTGAGAAATCATTTGTGACCAAGCTGAGGGATGAGCGTGTACGATGGCACCCAGACAAAATCCAGCAGAAGTTGGGTGGACAGGTAGATGAAGAGACGATGAAGGGCGTGACGGCTGTTTTCCAGATCATCGATAAACTATGGTCAGATAGTCGGCCCAAGGCTTAATGATGATAACTCTTGATTTACTCCATCACATACATATAATTTTGGATGCGATGCTTCTCTCCAGAAACTGAATGTGAGTGAAACAGTGATATGAAGTTAGTCTGTTTGGAAATACACTGAATGTGAGTGAAACAGTGATATGAAGTTAGTCTGTTTGGAAATACAGGCAGCCGGTTTTTGGAAGCTTCTGGTATAGACAAAATTGAGAAACATATTACTGAAGGAATGATCATGATTAGAGGCAAATGATAAGTAATACTGTCTGTAGATCTAACTTGGTGTTCAAAGCTTAACAGCTAAAGAGATAATTGGTACTCAAGTAAGATTGGCAGCCTATTGCTATCATTTGCTGTTGAAGGAATAATGGCAAACAACCGACGCCTGATATCGAGCTTATAAGTGATTTCTTTTCCAATTTGAGCTTTATTCCTCAGGAATGGTCGAGGTCCAAGCTGTATCAGTCAGATAACCAACCTAAGGTTCCAAAGCTCCTGTCGAGCTAACGAATGTACTCCAGTATGAGAGATTCAACAACGTTTCTCGCTCGCTGAGGCACTGGCAGGCTCGACACCTTAAATACGTAACCGGCGTATGGTGATATTCGAAGGACTTATATCACATGTCCTTCCATTCGTTTCGGTAAGTAAAATTTAATTGTGTATGACTTACGGCCATCCCATAACTCCCCGTGGAATTGTCTGGCAGTTACTGGCAAAATTCAAGGGAGGTTGAAACGTGGGAAGCGGCTATATAAGCATTCTGATATGAGCATAACAGAAGAGAAGGAATTGCACTAACTCGTCTATTGTTACATACATATGCAAATCCAATGTTCGTATTATTACCGGTCTGACTGGAATGTTGATCTCGCAGCAAATGACCACGCCCTTATTCATGCCACTGAGTATTCAAGCTGATTGTCGACGAAGTCCCTTTATTGACATATTTCGCCTCATGCTGAGCTTTCACCGACACTCACCGTAAACCTACAACAGTCTCATATAAGTCCTTGAGTCATCTCATTGAAACGCAAAGTGAATTGTCTAGTATAGACAATCGGACGCAAATTTTGCCTTAATACGACCCAAGCATAAATCAACCAAGATGGTAGCTTGGGACGTCGTAAAGCTTGGCTAGAAACCGTTGCGCACATCTCATGCCAGCTATTAAAAAGGAACTAAGCTCAAAACGGTTGATCTGAGTGGAATATATCATAACAAATAGCAAGCTACAAATAATATTGTTCGCATGCATTATGATATCTCACAGAACTTGTAACTTGAGCTAGACATATATGAAGGAACATGCTTTATTATGATATTCTAGAATAACGTCTATGGAAGAAATGCTATTGACAAAGCCACCAGAAAAAGGCTGCAGACAAAAAGCACCCCTCTCATTCAAATTTCCCTTTTGATCATGCTAACGGCAGATGTGCAACGCTAGTTCATGAAAATCCTTAGCCCCATCGTATCCTGGCTTCACCTGAATCAGATATTGACAAGAGCTCCATAGGTTAGTTAAAATGGCAGTGCGTAAAGAGTTAACCATTCAATTCATTAATCGATATGATTCCTGTCGTCTTCCGTAAACGCTGCTTTACATGTTGGCGAAGAGGGCAGCACCACCCATGAGAGCACCCATGGCGACGGCAGCAGTGGGCTTGGCACCAGCGTTATCGCCAGTAGCACTGCTGACGGCAGCACCGGCGCTGCTCTCAATAGCACCAGCCCTGGAGGTGGCATCGGCAATCTTGGACTCAATAGCCTCGCTGGCAGTGCCGGTAGCGGTCGCGAGATCAGAGCTGAGAGAAGCAATCTCGTCCTCGATAGCGCTAGAGGCACTGGCAAGAGCACTGGTCACGCTGGCAAGAGCGCTGGTGTCAACAGTGTTTGATCCAGTCTCACTCTCGGTCTCAGCTGAGCCTGTGGCGGTAGAAGCATCGGTTACGGTTGTAGAAGCACCAGTCTCGGTGGCGGTGCTGATGCGAGATGAGATATCACCGGCGCGAGAAGAAACTTCGTCACCAACACGGGTAGAGACGTCCTCAATGATGGAGGAAGCATCGCCAACTCGGGAAGAAACATCGCCGATGATAGAGGAGACTTCGTCAGCGCCGGGAACAGAGATGGACTGGGCCTATGATATGTTAGTCAGAGAAACCTGCCAAGTAGGACTAGAGTATCGTACCTCACAGTAGGCAGCCAGAGCAGCGAGAAGAGTGACAGCGAAGTACTTCATTGTGTCGGTGTTATTGATGGAAGAAAGTGCTTGTTGTTTGGTGATCTGATAGTCTGATCTAGAATTGGTTGGTAGCGATGAATGAGAGAGGAGAAGAGACAGAATAGAAGTCTGAAGGTCAAGACTTTTTATGGACGCGGACCGAGACAGTTAGCCATGAACCATGCCATGTTGTATTGTCCATCTTGGCTGACCGTATTGCACTCGGGCTCTTTGACGATGACCTCTATTTGCACACCCCCTTCACCCAGGACTGTCCGTCCTAGCTCCGAGGCTTGGCGATTCGTATGCTTGGATTATGGCGGAGGCCCATCTATTCGTATTCAGGTCATAGATCGGTACAGCCAACTGGTAATAGAGCTGTCAGCGGACTACTATAGTATAATCGAACCTGGGCGTAAATATTCAGGCCTCAGATTGATGTCAGTCAAGACGCTGCTACCCTTGTACCAGTACTCGCGCCCCATACACTGTGCTGTAAAGCAGATCTTGCCCATTCCAAGCTGGGACGCTTTGTTGATATAGCACTTAGAGCTTCTAGGTGTATAGTAGTGGCCTCAGCTGCTCCCTAGCTGACATTATGTAAGGTAAGGCAACACAGCATTCTAGGTCTCAGTTCGCCCTACACGAGACTCCTGGAAATAATACATACACCAGCACTCAAAGGGAGGCTGACTCATTCTTTTGCAAACACTGATTTTGCACAGCTAGCAGCATGTCTTGGGGGTTTCAGGCATCTAGTACAATGGCCTGCTATTCTGAAAGGAGTGCAGGGAAAATGTTATGAGGGCAGTTACCCGAACCATTCGTATGCTGAGGCAAACACGTGGATGATACCGAAAGGACTGATTTTCAAAAGTTCAAGCTCGCGAGTACCTGCATAATATTCCGCAACCAGGGTTTCAGCGCCGTTCTCCGACTTGTATCAGAAAGACCAGCAACAATCATTATCGAAATGAAGAACCAAGAATGGGAGGGAGGCAACAGCTGCCTCAAACTGGTATTTCTTGACTACCAGGTGTACCCTGCGGTCTGCTGTAACAGGCGTGTTCATAGCGTTAGAGCTCCTGGCTAGTGCAGCTACTGCACGCTTCCAAACATGCATCCGGGGACGCCAAGGCGAGATGGAGTGGAAGATTTCTGATTGGGGTTAACAAATCGGGGCGACTTGGTCGAAAGCAAGAAACTGTCAAAGCCAGTTCCAGTTGATGAGAAGAATCCCGCGAAGTTTGAGGATAAACTTGTTCTGACGTTGTAGACTAAAAACAGAAGTGGAGTTATGTTGGGGTTCTAGTCAGCAACTGGGCTAGCTACGGATACGCCAGCCACGCTCGCCACACCAATCGGCACTATCACAGCCACGTAAAGCGCATGAATGCAAGAAAAGTACAGTACAATACCTAGTATCTACTGCCTCCATAGGTGGTAAAGAAAGAAAGGGAGACTATTTTAGAAGGAGCAGGCTTGCCTCGAAAGGTGAATACTTGGTATCTAGAAAGACGAAAGCCCCGGCATCGCCTTGTACCTTTCTCATCATCTTATGATCTTACACTTGTTTCGCCGCCTATCGCGTAATTTTAGGTGATGCATTGCGTCACAGTGGGCCTTTTGGATAGAGGCTCCACACTTTGTTTGCTGGCAGCTGGCTGGTCTCTGTTCTTTCTGTCCATGCTGTTACAGTTGAGCCAGGGCCAACACGAGCCCTACCGGTAGGCTTCCTCATTGGCGGCTCAACTTGAAACCTTGGAACTCCCACATCTCAACTGTTCCCGTGATATTGGATCCTTCATAAGAAGGGATCCGACCCTGTAGTTGATGCGTTAAAACGCAATTGAATTTATTATGGAATTACCTCAAGCATCGTACAGTATACGAATGCATACTGTGCTATTACAGTAGCGATGCAACACACACAACACCCCTCCATCTATCCCCCATAGACTACAATTATGTATGATGGCGTTAAGGAAGCTTACTTCTCTGAGAGACTTACTGAGCACTGAAGTTTGTTCGAGAAGTTTGAAGGAGGTCTAAGAGAGTGCTAAGGACCGATCGGCTGATTGACAGTTCCCAATGAAACAGTGGGAACTCCCGGCCCGGGGAGAAGAAGCCAAGGGAGCCCTTGGCTGTCTTGGTCAACTTGCTAAACTTGGAGCTGAATAAGCCAATATAACAGCACCGAACAGGGATAGCTACATACATATCCGTAGTAGGTAGGTAGTTTTAAGTATGTATTCGGCATAATGAATGGTCTAAGAACCCTTACTCCCAACTGAATTCAAACCGACTGGGTAGGAATCCGATCCTGTCCACCCTTTGTTCTTTCGTCTCAGTACCTGAATACTTTAGGTACTGACTGAACGCGCGGCACGCGACACCTAGCCCGAACAACCATAAGTTGTTCAGTGCAATGAGCCTGATTTGGCGTCACATCACTCAGAGATGAAGCAATCGGCGATCAATGCAAGGATTCACATCAGTTTATGGTAGACTATTGCAGAAATGATCTATTCGGCGTGCCAATTGCAACAGGATCAGTTTCTTGTTCGAGCAATATGCACAGTAATGAGATTTGGAGACTTGTACGTACAACGCAACCTGTACTTGCACACAGACTTTTCCAAGTGCCTGACTTGGTCCAATCCGAGAGCTTCCCCTGCCGTGGCCAGCTTAGCTCAACGCCACATACGTTTCTTGGTATCTCCACACAAACTCCATCTTTCGACTCTCCTCATCTTCAGTGCTTCCATCCATGATATTTCGTTGCCATAACCCCGGCTTGGCACCTTGGATCGCCATTTCAGCATCTACTGCCTTGCTCGACATTCTTGGCCAATGTGAGCCAAGCCTATACCGAGCATGGTCTATTGATAAGTCAAGCAGTGTTTTCAGCCTTGGGTCTGACTCCGCAGCCGACACCACTCTTCATCGAGATTCATTCACTGTAATGAACGCAATCTCGTGGGCTGTTGAAAGTCTGGCTTATTAATGCCCGTTCGAATATTGCATGATTGGCTTGCCATTGGAATTGAGGTTTTCCCGACAAGCAAAATAGACCAACTCACGATACTGTACAAAGTTATGAGAAGTGGTGTGTAGCTTGTGACAAAATCCGGCTGCTTGTGCTATTGTCTGCCTTTGTCTTCAGTATGTCAGTGAGTATCTATCGGTGATTTGCTACCGCCCAAAAGCTAATCATATCGATTCCATTCATTTAAACATGCCCTTCTTGAGCTCCTCCACTATCTCAGCCGCTTCCAACGCACTACGGGCCTCAAAGTCATATCGTTTGCTTTCTGTTGCTTTGTACACCACAAGCTATTTTTTTGTTTTTTGAAATCGTTAGTCTTGAACGAGGGCCGTAGGAACAATGAACTCACCTTGACATTTGTGGGATGTTTTCGAAGTACTTTGCACCCAACCACATTACTAAAATGCACTGTTGTTGTCTTGCCTGAACCGTCGTGCAACGCCTTGCCGCCAGACGCTGGCATGATGTGAATGTACTCGCCATCAATTACTAAGATACGCTCGCTCATACCAACGATGCGCATCGGCTGCTTGCGCCAGACAGTGTACTTCTTATAGCTGGCGTTGCTAAGCTCATCTTGCTTCAGCGATTCTCGCGCCAATGGGTGACTTCCGACCATTGGTGCTTGCGACTTCTTGCTGCGTTTCTGCATGGCCTGATCGGCTAGTGGTAGCATTTTCGGGGACGAGCTGCCCGGCGATCCGGTGATCGTCAATGGACCATCTGTTGCAAACCGTCGCCTGTACAATTCCAAGTCTGACACATTCCCAATGGACGAGACTGGCCGGTCCAGCATGACCACTGCTCCTGACCCAGGAAGCTTGAGTACATGATTGGCCTTGTCTAGCTGTCTCTTTCGGCATACCATGTCCAGCACCTCAGCTAAGTAAGTATCAGTCATCACGTCGAGTGTCACCATCTGACCGGGTGCGATATCTGATGACATGATATGAATTCGAAGCAATTTTTGCTGTCCCCGGGATGTATTGGGCGCTGCAGCAGGCGCCTGGGGCATGTCTGCAGGGGGAGCTTTCGAACGATAAGTCGTTGTGACAATAGGATTCTGCCGCGGCCGATCCGCCAGGAACGAGTTAACGTTCGGCCCTGGAGTGCCTCGAGGAGTTGCATCTGCATCCAGCTCTGTAGGGGTAAGAGGAACTCCCCCGCCACTGTCCTGCGATATCGCAGGCTCTTCTTCTTCATCTTGTGGTGTTAGCGACTTATTCTCAAGGTAATCCTCCTCGGAAGCTTCCGCCAACGCGAAGTCGTCGTAAGCAGTGGAATTGGATCGCATGCGGCCTCCACCGCGCGCAGCAGCATTGTTAACTGTAGTGAAAGATATCAACGGTTTCGTTCTCTCAAAGGGAGGGAAGTCGTCATCAACTTCGCCACCTTCTTCTACCATACGTAAAGTCCACCAGTTAATATTGAGTTTGCCCTTGGGTAATGGAGGCTCGACTTTTTCCTCATTGTATCGGTATAGACTCAAGCCGATAAGGTCCGCGACCGTCACCATCCGCTCAGCACCTTGCCCGTCGTGAACGCGTGGCCGGATAAGCACCTGAAAGGGCTTGCTAGGCGTTTTTGAGAATGGCGCATATATACGCAAGGCAATAGAACCTTGTGTACCCTGCCCACTGAAGTGGGCAAACTTCTGGAACGGAATGGACGATTTCTTATCCTTGGCCTTGAGGGCAGCCGATAGCAGACTTTTGGGTTGGGCGACACTCAAGGGTCGGATCATGCTCATCGGCCGAGGTGGTGGTAACGCTCCAAGAACAATGGGTTGCGTTGGTGGTTTCGATTTGCGAATGGTAGACTGGCGTACAAAGTTCTTGGGCGGTGTTCCCACAACCTGACGGGTAGGAGATGCATTGATAGCGTTTTCGACGCCGTCCAGAATCGATGCCGAGTCTATACTCTCCACATAGTTATCTGATAAGTCTGAAGCCTCATCGGAATCTTCTTCCTCTTCAGGCCAGAGAGATGTGTCCGCTCGTTGAATGCCTGGTGACGGTTCCTCCAGAATTCTAGCCTGTAGTTTCGCAGCCCTTGCTGCGGCACGAGCAGCCTCTCGGTGCTTCTGGACTGTTGGAATATCGGTCTCATTTTCGGATGATATCTCGCTGCTGGTTACTGTGTCTCTCCGAGATCTCTCCTGCACCGTCCCCAAAGCTGACTGTGAGCCTCGTCGAGGTGCCCTTGGCGAAACAGCCCCAACTTGCCTCAAATTCGTGTTCTGCAGCGGTGATGAGCCTGCTCTGTGTCTGACGGGCATTTTTGCGAACTTGATCTGTTGCGCAGCCCTTTGATCGGTATCGTCATCGCTCTCATCGCTCAGGTCGCTACTATCTTCTTCTTCCATCTGCTCGCGACGCCGGCGCCGCCTGGTAGCCATGCCCGGACCCATGGTATCGGAACCGCCTGCAGTGAGCATTCCACCGTCTTCGTCTCCATCTTCGAGTGTGAGGCCAGCCTGTTTTGGCGCTTGGAAGTATTCGGAGGCAATCGCAGTAGGAATCGGAGGTGAATGTGTCCGCTTGTGGTGGGAAGAATTCGATCGCCAGCCAGCGGCTTTGAAAGGAGCCGAATTGATGAAACCATCGTTGACGTTTAGGAGTCGCTCTCCAACACCATCTGCAATTTCATCGAGGTAGCTTGCGCGAAGCTGGTAGGAGACGAGTCTGGGCAAGACGTTAGCCTACAAATCGGGACAAAGTACTTAATGGAGATATGATCGTACTCTTCAAGTTGAATGACAGACATAGTCGTGACTACTTATGCGCGATCGCTCTACCGGGAGAAGTGAAGAATTTGCCGATAGCCAAGAAATTGCTTCGACATGTTTGAGGCTCCCTCCAGCCGTGTATTGTTAAGGAATAGGGAGTCTAGGTAAGGAACGGTATCATTGTAACTCTCATGTGACAAGCATGAGTTGATGAGTGGGGTTATCTACAGGTGAGAGGTACGGTATGGATGTGGATCACAGCCTCACCAAGATGTGGCTGCATTGGGGCGCCAGCATAAGTGGGACCTTTCAACTTCATGTCGTGATACTCGATTTCGCGATCTTTCGAAATTTCATCATCAAATCAATCAATCAAACAAGTTGACGACCATGGGCCTTGTTGACTATTCAGACTCTGAGGGCTCCGGATCCGAAGCCGAAGTTCAACTATCTGTCAAATCAGCTCCTAAATCATCCTCATCATCCAAAAAACCATTCCAAAAGGTTGTCGATAGATCTAACCCCGGCAAGATTGTTGTTAGCCTCCCTCAGCTCGCAAACGACAAACCACAAGATGAGGAACCTCCGGCAAAACGCACAAAGACTGCCGGTGGTGGTAGATTCTCCGATTTCAACTCGTTTCTACCAGCGCCGAAGAATGTGAGCAAGCTCAAGCCTGTGGCCTCAAGCAGTTCGACAGCGAGACCAGCCTTCCAGTTCAAGACAAGTTCAGCGCCGGGATTCAGTAGAGAAACAGGAGGCGATCCCAACACTTCAACTGAGACTACAGATGGCACGAGTCCACCCATGACAAAGGCTGTCGCACAACCACATATACCTGAAGGACAGAAACCAGCAGATGAGGTTAAGTTGGTGGGCAAGCCATTGATGTTCAAGCCTCTGTCGGTGGCAAGGAACCCCCAGAAAAAGAAGAAATTGAACTCTGGAGTGGCAAGACCAGCGCCGACCCCCTCACAGGAACAGACTGAATCGAAACCGGTTGAGGCAACCTCAGAAGCTACGCCTGCTGCAGCTCCGAAAAAGATGTCACTGTTTTCCATGCACACAGAAGAATCTTCTGAACCTGCGGAAAAGAGTTCTACAGGCACCTACGAACCAATGTTTGCAACAGCAGAAAGCTCATCAGCCTATGATGAGGGTGCATATGGCGACTACGCTAGCCACGCACAAGCAGGTCCATTAGCAACCACACTGCCAGGTTCCGAATCGCTTGATACCGTAGTTGAGGATCTAAACCTTACGGCTGCTCAACGAAGAGAGCTTTTAGGCCGAAACGGTCTGGGCAACCAGGCAGCCAAGAAAGTCATCAACTTTAACATGGACAAGGAATACAGACACAACGAGGAGATTCGGGCTGCAGGAGAGGAACAGACTCACAACCCCGTGCGTGCGATACAGGGAGGTGGAAAACACAGCCTGCGCCAGTTGGTACAGAATGTGCAAAGCCAGCGCGAAGCCCTCGAGGACAGTTTTGCCAAGGGCAAGAATAACCGAAAAGAGGCAGCCAGCAAATACGGATGGTAATGATAACAATGATACCCAGGTTAATGCAATATATTCAAGAATGATCCTATCTATCCTTTACCCATTTTTGTCCAGTATGTTTCCTGGACAAGCACACACCGCCCTCTATAACCCAAAACCCAGCATGTAAAGTGACAAAGCACACATTCGATCGAACGGAAGGGGTCTCTTTAAGCCAGAACGATCGCCATGCAACCAATAAAGCAAGAAGTAAACAATGTATCAAAAGATCTCGACTCCGGCTTTGCGACCACTCTGGAAGGCATTATCTGCCATCATGAAGCACCATTCTCCTCGTGTGGTGGGCGATATATCGTCATACTCGTGGGGTGTTAGCGGCCCAAATTTTGGTGATGCTGGGCTCATAATAGGTGTTGGTGTCAGGGGACTGAAAGCGCTTCGATTGACGGGGCCGGCGGTCAATATCTGATCTATCGTCGAGGGCGGTTCCCATTGCTGCATTGTGAAGTACAATTGATCTGTTGGTCGTGCTGTGCGATCCCCGTCTTCCTCCTCTTCTGCTTCAGTCTGAATAGGTGCTTGAGTTGGAGCTTCTATTTTCTTGGGTTTCGGCTTGAGAATAGGCCCCGGAGTGAAGTTTGTTTGAAGTTTAAGCATAGGTTTCGGAGATGGGGTTTTCCCCTTGGTAACAGCAACGCCTATTGTCATCTCCTCAGACTCCTCATCCTTATACCGTTCTTGTGAGTCGCTGATGGGTTTGATGGCAGGTTCAGCAAAGCTAGTAAGCCCTGAAATGCCGCCGTACTGTTCTGGTCCTCCATAGGCTCGCCGGTACATGCGATCAAGGTCCACAAGAGCCCAACTAGACACACTCAGCCAGTCGTAGGATCGGAGGATGGCTGTCTTCGAGACTTTAGCGCCATTTGTGGCCAATATGATACGTCGGAGCTCGTCGACGGCGTCTTCGAGACGGAGGTGGGACTTCGTTTTGGAATAGCTGGATAAGGCGCTCTTGAGACTATACAGTCTATCAAGTGATAGAATTGTGAGACCTTCGGAGCAGAAAAGGACCTCGTTCTGAATGATGGAGCTATGAATAAGTTGGTTCGTAAGTCCGCATGACGAGGCTCTGACAGCAGGCGAGAGCCACTCGGTGCTTTGGGGAGTTAGTTGACTCTCATAGAGATATAGAGAAACCGTGATGTCTTACCCTATGGCGAACTTTTTCTCCGCCTTGGTCAATATTGAGTTGAGGATCTTTTCGGACCTAGGATGAAGTTCATTGGTGTGAACGAGTCGCATACCGAATCCTGATGACGCATTCATCATAGAGCTCATGGTGTCTGTGGTTGTCGATGATGCAGTGCAGGGTGTCATGGGAGGAGGAGACATGGGCGTGGATGGCGAAAGAGGCCATCTGAATCGAGGGCTGGATACTTCAAGCGGAGGGACCTGGCCAGGCGAAGACAAACCGCTTCGTGGCGAGTTCATCGACCGCAGGGATGTGGAAGAACCTGTTCTGACCAGGGATTTGAGTCTAGACACAGGACCTTGAGAGAGATTGAAGCGAAGACCAGGGGATAGAGGTGAAGGAGTCGTCGGAGTCAACAGACCCTTAGGAGGCACAACAGAAGGGAGTTGATAATCCCGACGGGCGACAACAAGCGTAATATGTTGTGACTTGCGAGCCAGACGCGAAGATACGTGCTCGAGAGCCGGTGCCAGATGAGGTGGCAGGTGATGGGCGTCGAGGATTGAGGTACCAGCCTCGAGGGGTGATGAGATCCTATCCTTGAGCGACATGTTGAAGTTGTAAAGCCGTGCTTCAGTAAAGAGAACCACTTGACCTGGCTTGATCTGACGTAGAACGAAGAAGACAAACAAACGACGAGATACGCCGTGAGAGAAACAAAGGGCAAGAAAGAGAGGGAGAGAGATATAACAAGGGAACCGAATCAAGCAAAAAGCCGCACAGCAGCTGTGGTATCCTTCTCAAACTTGATGTTGTGAACTCGTCGCTGTTGTGATCCTGCGTCAGAAAAGTTTCAAGAGGAGAGAGAAACAAGTGGACGGAAACAGCATTAAAAGAAATGACCGCATTTGAGCTTATTCTTCCCCGGAAAGCTCTATCTAAAAAAAGAATGATAGCTTGTTTCTGTTTCACTGCCTGCCCCTGATGGCCTCCCATTCAGCCGCCCGCCTGATGACCCCGGTGGATTTGGACTTGGTAACATGAAACGGAAGCGTGCCAAGATGAGTAAGGCTCACTTACCATGTGCTGTGAAATGGGGCATTGCAGCATCAATCACTCACAGTCGATAATAGACAATAAGCGGCGGTGATTTTCTCTGGTGGTTTATATCAGAATGCAGCCCCGCTGTCCAGAACCAGTGCGGTTTAGTCAAGGGATCTCGGCGGCTAACGTGCATTAGTGGCAGCTCGGCTACTCTTTTGAGCTTCTGGCGGGGTTAAGAAGGCAGGCTGTGATTGGCTGATACTAGCCTAATACTTAATTTAGAAGGTGGTTGGCGGCCAGAGAAGCCATGTGAGTGGTTGTGTGCATGCATGTGAGTGTGACGTTGAACTCGCAGATTCTGATCGAGCAGGGGGAGGATATCACTCAGTAATAATAAATAAAAACGTTGTTTAATATTGACCAGGCTGATATTGAGAGACGAAATGCTAAGAAAAATTATCACAATCTACCAGAAACTGACCGGGTCTGAATAACCTCTGGAGCCTGAATCTACATACCGTACACCTTCTATATCAAATCAGCTGTTTCTGGTTCTATAAAAAAGTCTTTCATCCTTGTCCATCACTAGCTATCACTTCGGACTTTTGTTCCTGCATTTCTTTCATTGAGATCTCTTCCCCTGATCTCGGCATTGCATTGATGGCTTGAACCAACAGTTCCCTTCTCTTGGGTCACAAACCTCTTGGTCTTGGTAGCCAAGTGCCAACACCTACATCCTGGATACAGTGTAGCTCAGTAGCTCATAGCATACATAGAGTCCATATGTAATATACCGAGCTAATTAGTAGAGCAGCATTTTGCTGAAACATCTGCGTTTTCTACTAATATCATATACCAACCAACCAAACAAACATCTCGCTTGAAACGCTTCAGCTGTCACTCCAACAAGCAAAAATACATATTCACAAAAGCGACCCGCTGTTTCGTCTATAGGGACATGTTTCTAAGCTTGCGACTTTTCGCAAAGGAATGGCATCGTAGCACTGATGTGTAAGGCTGGCCGCGATTTCAGCCCAGTGCTAAAGATAGCTTTTCAGCCAGCCGCCTGCCAAGCCAGTCAACACTATCACGGCCTTTACTTTGAATCCGCAAGTCGTAATCTTCTAGACTCATAAGAGTGCCGAGATGCGAAATGACAGCCAAGATTGCACACCATCCATCTGTAGCGCAATTTGGGGCTGATCATTGTTGAGAGGCTATCCCCAAGTCGCTATTCATAGAACCACGTAGCTCCATCCCCGCAAAAGCATAGTGGTAACAAAAATAACTCTTCCTCTGAATCCATCCAATATTACTGAGTCCATCAAACGTTGTCTAAAATTCCCATTTCATGTTATAATTCGTGTCATCATGTATTCGTCGATCTAGCAGCTTATCCATCAGCTGATTAGTCTCATCCTGCCTTGCTTGTCCTGAGTAGACTGAGAGCTAGTCTCTTTCTTTGTTAGTTTAAACCGCAACTACCCCGTCCTCATGACTCGTCCTATTCATCGTATTTTCCAGTACGCCATCACTCGTTGCTATGCAAATGTGCTCCATAAACACTCGCTTCTGCCTC
The DNA here is from genome assembly GCA_002980475.2 of Fusarium beomiforme. NCBI lineage: Eukaryota > Fungi > Ascomycota > Sordariomycetes > Hypocreales > Nectriaceae > Fusarium > Fusarium beomiforme. The sequence goes on along the minus strand of PVQB02000086.1, from coordinate 24,759 downwards.
GATGACCATGACGTTACATTGATGTCTTGAGCCTGAAAAACCATTTATCGCCGACTCGTCCCTTAGCTGGATTCTAGTTGCAACAAACCAAGATAGGGAGAGAAAAAAAACATCCCGCTTTCATCAGACGCCTTTCCGGGTCTGTATTCGTCTCCACGTCTGTGCTTGCTGTTGTGGTTTTAAGCGACCGCAGTGCTTCATCTGAGTTCATTGGGTGGAAGCCCAATCTCTTGACATGCGCTCCAGATCGTTTATTTCGTTTATTCCTGGAATGTCCATCTCAACAATATCATCAAGTTGCTCAGATGACCCGCAGGATCCTTCCCAGTCTTTGCCCAACGTCAGCCGTCACCTCAAGTCTGTCATGATTGTATCGGAGTCGCTGAGCGACTGTAACATACCGGACCCGTCTTCCTCTAGTTCCTCCACAACCAGTCTTTGAAAAGGATTCAATATATCTGTCAAACATGTTAGCCATTGATTGGTAATACCAGACAGCACTGTAGTTAGAATGATTTACCATTTTGCAATGCGAGGAATTCCAGGTCTAGCCCGCTTTGTGCATCCGCAGTCGTTCCCACAAACACAGCCGCACATCCCTCAATCATGGCAAGGAACTTGTCTGCAACACCCCGACTAATTTGAGCCCGTCTGCGGACATGGTGATCTCTGAGATACTCGAGACACATAATTCCGACCCGTTTCATCATCTGCTTGACTTGGGCTCGATCATTCAAGGTGGTATCACTTTCACTGGAGAGGGTCCCAGCGCCAGCATCAATCTGTCCCAGCTCGTAACGTAGAAAATCATCTGTGGCTCGGCGCACATGTTCTTCAGGGCTTGCAAGGAGAAAAGGTACCCATTTTGGGATGAGATCACGACTGAATATGCGAACCTCTTTGCAAAATTCCTTATCCTTTTGGGGGAGATCTAATGCCACCCTGAATAGGCGGATAAAGGGGAGCCCTTCACTGTTTTGAAGGCTTTTCGCTTGCACAGATACGTGCTCAACCAGTTTCTTGGCGTTGCTGAGCTGTTCTGTGCTTTCAAGGTATGTGATAGCAGCGCACAAAAACGGATCCATGGCCTGTGTCGAAGTTTCGCCGCGAATACAAAGCCTCAGGGTCCCAAGGACTTTTTCATCCATGCTGTTGTCTAGCCTTGTCAGAATTCGGACGATGTTGTTGCTGGCTTCTTGTTCCTGATCGAGGGCAAGAAGTTTTTCAACGAATAAACTGGTATGGGAACCGCTTGGGCTATTGTAGATGAGATCTACCTCCTCAGAAGTCCAGCTAAAAGCATTGGCCAGTTGTGATACACGGTCCGCAGGATCTTCGGCATATTCGTCTCCTATCTGGGGATCCATGTTGCTCATCAAGTGGTGGACCAGTTTGATGATTGATACATACGAGGTGGGTTTTGTGCTATTGTTCCGCCGAATGATACTTTGAAGCATTCTAGCCCAGTTCCCACTGAGTTCCTGAATAGAATCAGCAGAGATGATTTTGATAGCTCTTGCTAGGAAGTTTGCGCCCAAGACATATCCGGTTTCACGGTAGCCCATCCGAGCAAACTTCAGAACAGTTCCAAAATATTCATCCCAGGCCCTGATGTGGATATGGAAGAAATTCCAAAGGTGTTTGAAGATCGCCATCGCACCATCAATAACAGAGCGCTGAGGGACATTAGGCCGAGAGAACGTTTCATCCCCATCAGGATCAGGAACCGATTTGTATTGAATCTCCGGATCGTAGACATCGGGCAAATCTTTCGAGATCTTGGTAAGTGCAGCAATAAAAGTGCCACCGATCTTGCCCCGCACTAGTTGATCTGGATTCCGCTGCAGCAGCATGCGAAAAGCACTCGGACATTGGTTGAAGTAGTCGTAGAAGGCAAAAGCACAATGTTCGCATGTTGTGATTGCGTCCTTGATGGTCTCTTCATACGAAAGGAAATCCGGCGTGTCCTTAATCCTTGTCACAACTTGATCCAAGTTGCCAATGAGCGTTCGCATGGCAAGGTCCTGAAGTCCATGCTCCTGATTGCGCCTGGCCATGAAGCTATTGATACTCTGAAACCTGCCGACTTTATCAATGGACTTGCAGTGCTGTTGTGCCTGACGAAACAACATTTGAACAAGCTTGATATTGCTCGGATCGTAAATACACTGGCGGCGGATGATGTTTGTATTCTCGTCCAAGAGATGATCTGCAAGGTGGCCTGGCAGGTCAACGCGAAGGGGTGCCGGAATGGCGAGTTTCGTCATCTCTTCCTGCTCTGTGCGCAAAGATGAAGCACGCTGGTAGAATAGCATATAGGCACTATAGTTCTTGTCGTACAAAATGCCATTAGTATCGTACATCGGATGGTGGTCGGGACCTCCAAATGTTGAGTATTCCATGTGAGCAGGGTCCCATGGCATTACCAGATCGTCGTTGAATTCGACCCATAACGGCCGATTAGCTGAGGAGGGGCGCTCACGAATATATGAGTAGTAGTGTCCAGATTCAGCGGTGCCCGCGTGGACGAGTACGCCCACTAGTTCAAATACGTCCTCTTCAACGTCGCTCTCTGGATTGCTGAGATGCTCGATAGTATATGGCCGCATATCAATTCGATCCGGAAATGAGAAATAATCATTGATCTTGCTTCTTTGCAAAGTCCGCAGGTTAAAATCAAATCTTTTTAGGTGAAATATGACGTTGTCGGGGACATCTTTGAGACAGGCCCTGGGAAACATTAGCTACTGCGAAATATCATGACGGAAGGAAGCTTTATACCTCTTGACTGCGTCAACATGGCGGTCACACGTTGAGCATTTGTATTTGTTGTCTGGTCATCGGGTCAGCATCTCCCTCTTTCTTATCGAGAGACTTTACCTACCTCCTTCCATGACTTCGCCATCCACATATGCCTGGAGACTTTCAGCCAATGTAGCTTTCCCCTTGATATCACATTGGATTGCAGAAAAGGGCTCCAGTCGCTCCGAAATGTGTTCGCATTCTTTTGATTTGACTTGCTGCACAAGCTGACCACCATAAAACGATTTGATTATTCGTTTTTCGTCTTGTCCAGAAAGCTGAGTCTCCCAACGATCAAGCAATAGGTTGTAAAACTCGTCAACGTCCATCTGATTGTGGATGTCGATCAATGCGTCATCATATGTTTTGATAGAATTGGCAAAATTCGACGGATCAACGTAGCGAAGGTAGCTCTCCTGCATATGGCCAAATAATTTCTGGGTATATGAAAGGAGTTGCTGGCTGTTTGCAGGATCGTAGATGGAGCAACCGAGTATGAAACGCCTGAAAGCAGTGTTCATGAAGAGTTGTGTCATTAGGGAATTGAGATAACATGTATTGGACAAATTCAGCAAACCCGCATAGCCACAAGAGGCCCGAAGAAACCTGTGTCGATCGAAGTGGTAATTGAGATCGTAAATGTAGTGGTCTTCTGGACCGACTGTTAGCTAGCATTCACATCTTGATTATAGCATTAACACATACCATCTTCATCTTCGAAGAACGGCACTTGCAGGCTGAGAGCTTTCACAACCACCCACATATTCTTCTTGTCATGTTTCACAAGAGTGAACAACACATCGTAAAGTTTCGCTCGGGTCTCTTCGTTGAGGAGGACTTTTGGCACAGGCTGCCCACTTCGGTGGCACTGGGGAGGGTATAAGTGCTTCCAAAAAAGTGACATTGCGAGGTCCCTTGAATTAATTAGCATATATTCGGTATCCAAGAAATACAGTGTCTTACTCAGGAAGTGTTCCAGATTGGGCGATCGATTTGTCTAGCTGGAGGCTTATGTGCAACAGAGACGACAGGCCTTTTGCGAGTGAATCATCTACGCCTGAGGACCCGATGGTCTATTGATCACGAGGTTAGTTGTTTTTCTCATTTCTGCCAAAGGGGGTGGAGGCTTTGTTTACCTCGATTGTAGTATGCTCAAGAAGAAGGTGGCTAATTTGAGAGGCAAACAAAGCAATGTTCAATAACTCGGGCGATCGCATATTGATTTTCACCATGAGGGAATAAACCAATTTGAAGAGCTCTTCGCATTGGTAGGGAAACCTAGTCGTTTCTTTGACCATGTCGCTGGTGACCTTCCAAAAGTACTTGGCCATTGGGCTCTCACGGGACCTCACTGAAGCCTCACAGTCAGCCTCACCAGTAGGGGTGACATTACCGATAACAGTGAATAGTTCTTCAATTAGTTTGGCAGAAAGCGATCTGATAGTCTGTCGAGGATCGGTAAGCAGCAGGCGACGTAGAGTACCCATGAAATCAGAGTTTGTGCTGAGCTCAGTCCAAAAATTGTCGTCAAGCATGCTCAGTCGAAGACAGATGACAAGTGCTCCTGCTATGACTGGAGAAGGGGTGTCGCTTGAACAGTCCGTGGCGTATGACAGTATTTTGACCAACCGATCAGGTTTGGGCATTGGGAGCCCGTTTGATGCAGCCGATTCTCCGCGGAGACCGATTTCTACAACTGTGTTAGGTCTAAGATAAAATGTTTGATGTTTGAACATACTGTCAAGAAACTGTCGGAAGGCATGCAGTAAAGCAGAAGCAAGCCTTAGTCGCAGGAGCACCGAAGCGCGGGTAAAAACATCCTCATCCGAAATTGCCTGCACGATGAAGGACATTGATGTCCTGAGAGCCTCCGGAACGACTATGGTTTCTGAGTCTGAGCCACTGATTGCATTAACAGGGTCACCAGGACTGGTAAAATGACTAGGGAGAAGGCTCTCGGCATATTCGATCAACGCATGGACAGCGTAAAGAGACTTGAAGGGTTGCCCAGAAGGAAAAATATCCTTATATGACGCTGTTCCGCTGTTGATCAACTTCAAAAAGTGGCCATCTATTGGTAGCTTGATAAGAAAATAGTAAATCTGGAAAGGTCAATCACAATTCTTATTGCCAGAATCGGGGTACTTACTTCTTGTGCCAGTGCCTCATCCATGCTCAAATACTCCCACATGTCGTCAAAGTGAGCCGAAATTTCGATCTCCAGTGGAGAGGCGCCCGGCCTGACCCTGTTAGAGAGGGCCGGACCAGCCTCCTCACGTCTGACTAGTATAAGACCGTCATGTACACATAGATCTTCAAGTGATTTGCATATATCTTGTTCAGTTGGCAAGAATGGTTGACCCCTGTAATAGATCCGATAGTTCTCGAACCCAGTCTCTTGCCGGAGACTAGCGAGCAGCGAGGCTGCTGTGTTAGCTCTCCCAATGACCAGTGGCCTGATGTCAGTCTGCTGGTTGCCATCAAAAGATTGATACTTTAGCCCTGCAGAATCTCCTTGGACCTCATGGGACGCCTGTGAGATCAGTGATCTCAGATCGGGTGCAGAAAAAGATGGCCTCGACTGATGCGCTTCGACAATGTACCGGAGAAACTTCAACGAGCGGATGAACACCCTTTCTTGCTCCTGCAACTGCTGGCGTGTGGTTGAGATTGCCATGGCTTCATCATCGCTGCTCATATCTTGACTGGCATTTCTGAGCTTCTTGGCGGCATCTTTCAGCTGCTCTAAGCACCGGCTAGCTAAGTTTAGATGGATGGATTGCGCTCGCTGAGATGTAATCGAGTTGAAAAAGCGACTTTCGATGTAAACATCGACTGCAAGAGTGCGGGTGGCCCTGTCCACGAGAGCCTCATCTTGGGCCTCAAGAATTAGGCGCCAAAGTTGTTCAATGCCACTCTCAGCAACTGCGTCTGGATCATCGAGAGCGAGGGTTAGATTGTCGTTGAGACGTGGGAGGATCTCAACTCGAAGAAACTCAAGCATCCCTTCACAAAAGTATTCGGAGGAAAGGGCTGGAAGATGATGGGTTAGACAAGCTCGAAGAAAAGGATTACCAATGTTGTTCCTCCGATGAAGATTGTTCAAGATTTCCCAGCCCACCCGCCTGTCTTCAGGTGAGAGGGAAAGCGGCCCCACCAACATGTCCCAAATTTTGATACCAAGCTCTTGGGAGATCGTCAGTGGCTCCAATTGAATGAGGTTGGTAATGAACTCTCTTCGAGGTTGATTGATAGAACAGGAAAGAACCGTTCGAGTCTCTGCGGCTCGTCCAGCCCAAATGGCATGTTCCAACTCTTCAACAATGAGTCTCGTTAAGTGGTGTTCTTCTACTAAACAGCGTAACTCATGGGCCAGAGTCTTTGTCCGTACTGCAATGAGTAAACACCAAAGGCTTCCCAGGGTTGTAGCAGACTTATTTGAAATATCTTGAAGACAGCCGAGGTACAGCTGTCGCTGCCCTTCAGGATTTGGGCCACATCTTAGGAGCTCCCTGAGTTTCTGCATTGCTGCTTGTTGGATATCAGGATACATGACTTGCGACCCGGGCGTACAAACTGACGAATCCCTCAGCAAACGCAGGCATAGATTGTACGGCTCGACAGGGAGAGGATGGTTTCCCGAAGACTTTTCTACCATAAACTTCATAATACTCTCCCAAAGCACTCGAATAATGGGTGTAAAGGCGTCTATAGGAAAAGATTGGAACTTCTCGCAGAGAAGTAACAGACCAGGCTCGTCGAAAAGGTGGGCAATTTGAATGAGCATGCGGGCCAGAGCGTCAGTGGTACGAGGGTCTTGCCTGGAAGAAATGCCTTCCCAAATTCTATCGATATGCATCTTTCGATACCTTTTGGTCACGATGATGAAGCCAACAATGTTGGCACCTTCAACAGTGATTTCAGGATGGCAATTAGCGCCCAGCAAATAATCAATAAACCCGGTTTGGATCAGGTGTTCCGCAAGGTGCTCGACATATTTAAGACCGCTCTCACTAGGGTAGTCGTTTTGCCTTTTCCAGCAGCTAATGAGCTCTCTACACATTTGTGTCATGCCCTGGAATCGAAGTTGCATTTGACTGGACCGTATTAATTTGAAAAAGATGTGAAAGCGGCGTTCAGACGAGATCGCTTCAGCGGTATAATTAACTGGCACTGCAGGGAACGCTGCGCGATGCTTTTGTAGCGCAACGGTTGCAGCAGGGTGTTCACCCTTGAGAGCGGCCTTAAGCATATCTGACAAAGCCTGAACGATCCCTAGAACATTTTCCGCGATGAGGTGCGTCGGATTCTTATCAATCATGCCGTCTAGTGTTCTGTAGACAAGATCGAGCAATATATGGCCAATTTCGAGTTTTTGCTTGCTTTTCGAAGTAAACTCGGAAACACCAGAGCTGCATGAATCGACCATGATATCTGACGCAACTAAGCATATCGGGGCCAGGTCGTTAGTCAACCGGGGATATGTAGGGATAAGCTCAACCAATCCCCTTGTCAACTGAAGAAGGCGACTGAGGCTCCCCCCTGGGTTGTCTTGATAGGCTCTAACAAAGAACGAGGATAAGGCCCCAGCATGTCCATTCTGGTCATCGCTCAGCAATTGCGGATGAGTGATTGGGTGGAGGTTCTGAAGATAGAATGGGGAGAAAAGCTCAACAGCCTGCTGGCCCCGATCTCGCTGTTCCGCTGTGAACTCTTTGATCGTATGAATATCTTGACTGACGAACCATGCTGACAATCTGGCAAAGTCTGAGAAGAAGGTCTTCGTAGCCAGGAATAGCGAATCTTCCTTCAAAAATGAAGACCTGCATAACAGTCAGTACTGACACATAATGAAATCAAAATGTGACTTACTTGTGGATAGCCATAGCGGTAGCAATGCGCGGGAAGGTTGCCCAAAAAGTAAAATTGAGACGACATGAGTCTACTAACGATCGTTGATCGGTAGCATCAATGTAGTCAAGATACCGTCCAAGCCAATGTTGCAGTTTATAGACGACCGCTGCGTCGATCGAGGATTCTAAATTGTTAGCATCTAAACTTTATAGGGATAAAGATAACGGGCCTTACGATTTTCGAGATAATTACTGAGCCGCATCACCATCCCTTCCATCGACTCGGTAGGCTCTCTGAAGGGAAAGTCATAAATGGGATCGACCATTATAGCATCATCGTCGACTATTGAAACGCCAGCGCTTTGGCGATCAGAAGCCATATCATCATCCGACTGCACAGCGATAACTTCGATGGGAGGAGGGCTTTCTGAATGCGAGAAGCCGGAATGTGGGGTATCAACGTTCTGGACAGGAGTTGGTACTAGGTCGACTTCAGCATCCTCAACACTCTCTTTGATTTGGTCCCTGAGAGCAGCGGTCATAGTCTCAGCCGCCACTGGCTGAGCCACAGATGAATGAGGAGGTGGCGAGGAAGTCGAGTCGTTCTCGGGCGCGTTTCTCAAGTTAAGCTTGGCCATGCTGGATGGCGGCTCTGTTGGTGGGTCGCAAACAGGAGAGCCTGGGTCTGAAGTCTTCAGCGCGGCAGAGGTTGAGGGAGAGTCGGCAGCTGTCGAGCCAGATCGAGGCAAGACAGGTTCGGTATCAAGAGTGGTGGAGCTAGAAGAGTCGTGACTGGGATTCACTGTGCTGAGAGAATTTGTAGGAGACCCTGAAAGTGAAGTTCGTTGGCGCTTGCGAGATGTTATGTTGCCGTCATCAAATGGATTCGGCCGGGTCGAGCTGGGTTCCACGGAGGCAGCACGATCTGGGGGAACGGGAGACCTCGAGGCTGGATCCATCGGAATTGTAGAGAGAGGACAACGGGGACAAAGCGTGAAGTTGCAGAGACGTCACACCGTCGCGAAAGACGCCCCGGCGATAGCTGCACAAAATTAACATGTGGGTTCGATAGAAATGCGAGATGTAGCGGGGCGAAGCAGCAAGATTCCCAAGCTTGAAGATAGGCTGTTTCGAAGAGGGAATCAGAGTGAAGGCGTAAGTAAGTGCGGGGAAACGTAAACAAATGCGCTGGTGAATAAGAGATCCTGGCAGTCAAGAAAGGATGGGAAAAGACTACCCAGAAGAATAGAAGGTTTACTCTTGAGCCTTGGAGTGGGATACGGACAAGAAAACGGGTGGATGGATTGGTGGATAAGGCTTCCGAGATTGATCTGAGGATAGGATACCTACCTTAGTCCAGGCCAGTATATGGGGGAGCATGGATTGGCATGGCGCGCTCGCAGTTTGCTACCTGCTTTAGTGTGGGTACCCCGCTACAGCGGGAGCATAGGGGGTGCAGATAGTAGACCAGAGCAAGAGGGGAATGGCTTGAATGGGAAACATTGTTCGAAGGAGAGAAGAAGTGGATTGCATTACTTGCCTTGCTAGAGATGTCTGTGCAAGATGGTGAATTGCGATACTGTGTGTTCAGAATGAGAAGATTGCTCGAACAGAATAGCCTTCTTATTTTGCCTGTGTCGATTGGTAACTAACGTACCTACCTAGTGGAGGTTTGTAGAAGGAAGGATGATAAGACCTTCACGGCTGGGTGAGGATGAAAATGGGGCGTGGTCCCTGAAAGTTTCGGGGGTTTCTCACGTCAAGGAATTTTCTAATGCCGTAGAGCTAAAGCGGATGGATGAGATGCTGGGCATATCGGAATTAGCATTGCCTTACGGTTGATTTGATACTGAAAGTTGTTCGCGCCGCATAAACTTCCATTGAGATCTTTTTAGTGGGGAGCTCACCTCCAAGCAGCTTGGGCGTGAGGTCAACTGCTGTCGTCGGAGGGCGGGGTAAGGGGTGAGGATAGTGCGATTACATCAAAGACGCGCTCTGGAATAATTTAACTTGTAGATTTATTTATTCTCGAGGCCACCGTAGCATTTGCCTGCGGAGTATATATAAAGCAAGATGATATACTTAATTAGAGAAACACGAAAATAAGGCGGTGATTGCCAAGCCCTAATCATATGAGAAGCGAGAAAATAAAATAAAATGAAACTTTGGTACCTACCAAAGGTAAGCATGCGGCTGAATATTCACGAGCTGTCATGATAGCGATCGTGTCTCTGGTGGGGCATCAAGACATCCATATCCGACGACATTCGATCATGGAGAAATGACGGTAGAAAGAACTTACCGCCATCAGTACTGCCTATTGTTTTGCCTGGGGCATTGCTTCCCGATTTACGTGAGCAAGTACTTGCCTTGAAATGAAGCTCCTGTTTTTCGCTCCTGATTGCCCTACTACGTGGGCCGCTATTTAATCATTTCATGATGACCAACCATGTTGTGTGACACTTTTCAGTTGTCTGCCTGAGGCTGCTCATCTTCAATGTCGTTATTATCAGTTACGTGCTTCATACAGCACTTGTTCGTTTTTTACTGGTTGAAAAGGAATTGGGATCGAAGAGAATGCGTGAATTCTTCGTGATACCTATATACCTTGAGGTAGTTGAAATGCTGGCGATTTCATGATCTGCCTACTAAACTGAACGGTGTTGTATTCTTGAGCCTTTCCCAGGAATTATCAAGGCAAACAAGCCAGAACTCGTCACTATCACATACGTGTTGAGAGCAATCTAGTTTCCTATGAAATCGATTGAAAAATACCAACCATAAAACGACCACTCACATCACAGTCATCAAGAGCATAATCATGACTCTTGGTAAATGATAGATCGTCGCTGGTTTGGGCTTTTCAGAGTTTGTTCCTGCGGCTAATGACATATAATACGGCGCTAAACAAGCAACTCCCCGTCAATAATCTTGCCCCACATAACACGCCCTTTCCAATTTGTTTGCGAATAGCTGCAATACTTTTTCTAGCCTTTCAGGTCGTTCTTGTAGCGACGCTTACCTGCTTGAAACCGACGGGAACAATCAATTGACCCTAGTGGCTTGCAATCTATCGTGTGCTTGGGGGACGCTTGTTGATGCCATTCTTATTTACGTCACTGAGTTTCACCATGGCCGCTCCCGCTTCTCAAGGCCCTCGTAAGAAGGTTATTCACCAGCTTGATACCCCTTTTTCTACTGTCTCATGGTATGTTAATCTCTCCAAATAGAAAATCTTGTAATTCTTACATAGCTAGGCCTCCAATCTTGATAGAAGATCAAGACACAATTCTCGAATTGCTATGCGAGTAAGTCAATCTCACCACCATGCCCAGTCTCGAATATACTTTCGAGGGCGGTTTATTTTGAAGCTAGTCCTTTCTAACATTCAAAGTCTATTGAGACCTATTGGGCAGCATCGTCATACACATATCAAGAAATCTAAGGGCAAGCGTGCAGCACAAAAGGAGAAGGACGCCAAAAAAGCAGACCATGCTGCAGAACAGCCTCCTGTGCCACCAATGCCCGAGATAGAAGCTAGCATTGACGTTGGGCTAAAATCTATCACTCGAAATTTGCAGTCATGGTCGCGAAAAGCCACGGAATCGACGGAAAATGAGCCCAACCAGCGATATTCCATGATTTTTGTAGCGCGGGGCGATCAAGCGTCAACATTCAACTGCCATTTCCCACAGATGATTAGCACTGCGTCTAGGAATATTAGACCTGAAAGTCATATCCGTCTAGTGGGTTTCTCTAAGCCATGCTCTGAACGTTTAAGTGCTTGTCTCGGAGTGCCAAGGGTGTCATCTATAGCCATTCACAAAGATGCCCCTGGAGCCGGAGCGTTGCAGGAGTTTGTTATGAAGAAAGTCGCACCAGTAAAAGTTTCTTGGCTAGATGTGTCTTCGGGCACGCAATATCTTGCTCCCAAGATCAATGCTATCGAGACAACAGTGGGACCCAAACGAGTGCGTGTTGACTAGCTAGGTTGATAGGGTATGGGGGTATGCATGTAACGGATCCTGCAGGTATTTCAAATTATGTTATTAGTCTATCAGTTGTTTTGTTTGCACAAAGGTATTGATAGCTGTATGCTAAACCTTGGCAAGGATCTATCAAACGTCATCCAAACGATTCATGGATAAGTACTTGCATATACCGTAATACATGAAGAATGCCGCTTTACCTTTGTTCTTTATTTCATCTTGATTGGTGTGGATGCGCGGGTTCGTGGATAGTAGAGTGAGCAGAGCCAAGCAGGATATCCTCCGACGATTCCCAAGTGTCAGCATATATCGATCTAATCGGACATCAATGGACCGTGGAGACGCCGGCAATATATACACGAAGGCGTTAATGATACCATGAAGCTTCAGATATAATTGTAGCAAAAAGAAGACACTGAAAGGTGGATAGACTTCATCCTCTCACGATTTCACAACCCCAGCCCCTGCGGCTGCTAAGTGCCTGAATATGCCATACTGCGGGATCTCAGGGCAGAATCGTTTGTATTTCTCTGAGTGGTGAAATACAACTCGACTGTTTCCCATCTTATTTATATTGGCCTAAGGCAGCAGTGGACTCTTGCCATGGCTGCATTATAATACAGCACCAACACCCCCTAGCCACGATACAGGAGTGACTTCACTCAATTATCACTCCTCTGTACTATTGCCTACATACAATTACTTCCCCTGAAACTAGGCACCCTGGAGTTCCTAGGCATCCTTTCCATTGCCTATCACCTTCTCGTCCCCGACCTCTTATGGCGGTTGCTGGAGTTTCCCGACTTTCTTCCCCCCTCCCCACTCATCCCAGCTTTCCTTTCCTCCATCATCACACATCAAAACAAAAGTTTTGATTTTCTTTCCCCCCTCGTGTTTTCTCAACTTTCGTATCAAGAAAGTACTTGTGAAGCATATATCGTCTATCGACTTTCATTCTCCCCTCTTGTGCTGGCTTGGAGGAGCCGAAGCATAGCGTGTCCCTGCCCCCAGATCAAAGGTGAGTCGCCGTTTCCCCAAGCTTCTCAAATATCACTGTCACCAAGACTTTACCTTCGAGTAATGATGCGTCTGTATTAATTCTTATGCTTCGATCGGCTAATCTCAAATATTTTCGCTTACAGGCCTTTCGTCCCTCCAGGATATCTGCACCCCGACCCTCGTCGCGCAGACGTTATTGATAATTCCGGACTTCGGTGCTCGAACTCCCCATAGCCTCGTAAGCCATATTGACAGAGATGAGTGGCATGAGCGTGCCTCTGGTGTATCCCATCTCGCAGCTAACCCGGCCTCATCGTTGTAGCAACCTCTCAACCGTTGTCCATCCACAACTAAAGGTCTTGCTGTTGTCCCAGCCACAGCAACCATGAGTGGTGGAGGCTACCAGAACACTGGTAGCATGGAAGATTCCAGAGCACTGCAGTCATCTTTCCACGGAAAGAGTCAAAACACCGTCCTAAAGAAGCGAACTGGTAAGCACTTAGACCATAGGAGAGTCATACTCTGAGCTTGAGAAAGACTCATCAAGTTGAAGACGATCTCGCATTACCTAAGTTTGGAAAAGACTCCCATCTATCAGAGTGACTAACATCTTCTTGTAAGGCCCATCGATGCAAGAGTCGCGTGTTGCCCCTGGTACTCGAAGCAGTCGCACCCAGGCGCCCGTCACCCGGAGCGGTTCCGGCGCGCCTTCTACAGTCGAGCGTAAATACACGGAGACCCTTAGTCCTGATCCTTTTAACCGCGCTCCAGGATCCATTCTGGGCCTGAGCCCTCTTGAATTCCTCAGTCGACGAGATACAGCTCCCCAGCTATCTGCCAAGCCTGTACAGGGCAGAGGTAATGAGGCAAATCTCGAGCTTCCATCCACAACATCCACTGCCCCGGGACACTCCCAAATACGTTCTAAGCCCATACAGGAAGAGGCCGAGAAGGCTGACGATAGACTTCCGCCTGCCACAGCCGCCGTGCTGAAGAGTCCCAAGCATGTTTCCACCCCCCTTCAGAGGTGCTGTGAAGAAGTTCCGGTTCAGCTTGTACCTACCGTACTACCCACTGCTATTTCTGAGGCTCCTAAATCAGTCAGCAATGTCGAACTCCTCCGAGAGTTGGCCACTGATCCAGGTCAAGCTAGTGTTCAAAGCCTATCAACAGCCACGCCTAAGCTACCCCCGATGCTAGCACAGTGTCCCATTACGCCCAACTCCCTTTTGGCCAAGATGTTATCCAAGCTGCGAGAGGATAAAGGATCTGGTGCAGGCTGTTCTGCTGATCAAGCGAAGGAGGAGCCTGTGCATGAGTCAAATGCCGCTACCTTTTTGAGATACTCATCTGACGAACTGCTGGAGCCCAAGCGTAGTGCAAAGAACGTTGTCCTCCCCGCTGATTGCAGGGTCAAGCGTCGCAACAGCCATGAAAAACAAACCATTGCAGCTGTTGCCAGTGTGGCTTCCAGGTTGCTCCGTTTTTCTATCGACACTAGCCCTAAGCCTCAGGCTGAGGTCACTGAGAGTACTGTTTCTATTCCTACTGCTCCCCAAACTTCTCGAGCGCATGCTGGGCTTGACAGATTTCAAGCCTTGGCCAAGGCCAAAGCCGAACCTGCCAAAATTGAAGAGGTTGTCGCCGCTGAACAAGTTCGAGGTAAGCACGAATCTAAGGGACTTCGCCCACAGGTACCAGGTTTTGTGCCCAGAATGCACGCTTCATCAGCCACTGTTGCGCCTACCCAGCATGCCACTTCAGCTACGACTTCTTTCATAGATGGTCACGGAGTGGGTGAGCAAGCCTGAACAGGGACCTGTGTTGGGTCTGCAAGCCTTATGGGGCACATTGTAACCGAGACCCCTGTGTATTTGACTAATGGCAGCTTCGTTACAGGTCCTCCGAGAAGTCTGCTTGTGCAGGGTCCATCTTACAATGTCACTTCCTCTGCCGAACTGCCTCTGCAGAACGTCAACGACACGGATGAGGCAGTTCGTGCCCCGAGAAAGCCTACTAAAGGCCTCGGAGCGTCCATGTGGGCGAAGTAAGGGGAGAAAGGATTTGGTAGCAACGAATTTCGGATAGGATTCCCAATGGGCATGAGAGCCGGAGCATCTCAGCTGATACAGCAGCGTCTAATTGTATGTGTATATGTAAATCAGGGGTGATTGATCTTTTCACCACACTAGTTGGTGTAAACAAACAGTCTCCATGAATTTGTGACTTTCCCAATGGTTTTTGATTACGTTGGAATGTGATTTCGAAGGAATGAATTAAGTGGACAGCGCTGGTATATTTCTACTCATCGACCTATTTACTCGGACATGCCCTTCTCTAGTATCTTGATACCCTCTCTGACCTTAGGTGAATAATGCTTCCTCAATAGTTCACCCTCCCACACCGTTGCTGTGAACGGGTTGCTGCCTTCAACGCTATCACTCACTGGATTGTATCGACCATCACCCTTGCGTTCCTCTGTGTTCCATAAACTACGGACCTTCTTTGCGTGTGTGTGCGCCACATCGCTAAGAAGAACCAAAACAGCTTGACACGACTTGTCGGGGAGCTGGAGTGCTGCTGTCATGAGCTGCTTGGAAAAGGCGGCTAGTCGCATGGGTGGCACGGATCGAATGTTCCACGGTGGCAGAAGAATACCAGTTAGTGCTCGGAGGAGAAGAACTGTTGTGGTCTGCACATTGATCTTGGTGGTTGCGCTGGTTGTGTTGGCAGGGCGTGTCAGCTCGACATCGGGATTTGTTGAGAGCGTGAGGAGGGACTTGAAGAGGTGGGTTGTGAAGAAAGAGAGGTCAAGATGAAGATCGTTGCGCGAGTTGTGAGCGTCTTGGCCTTCGAGCAGGGCGTAGGCTGTGACGTTACAGAGAAGAGCTTCTCGAGTCAGGTTGCGAACTGGGATATCATCATCTTCTTCCTCATCCTCATTACCCTCCTCATCACATGGACCCTTCTCGGCGTCTTGCTCGCTGTGTCGAATGAGATCCTTCAGCGCTTCGAGCAGATCACCAAAGAAATCCTGGTTAATGAGATGGGCGTACTTGGCCAGACCTTCAAGAACAGCACCCATGAGATGAGGCATGCGAAGCTTGAGAATGCGGAAGTAGGTTGCGAACACGAGTTTGAGCGTTTCGGACTGCATGCGATCGCGCTCCTCGTGACTGACGGATGCATCTGCGTTGGCCATGTCCTTATCGAGGGCCTTTTGCTCCTTGAGCGCCTTGCGATATCGCTTAGTTCTAAACTCCTTCTTTTTCCTCTTGAGGGGCGCATCATCGTTCTCGACGTGGTCTCTGGATGCCTTACCCGAAAACTCGGAGAGGAGACGTAGACTTAGGAAGAGGTTAATAACGCTTTCATCGACATGAAACTCGCGAGCCTTCATCATCTTGGAAAGGAGAGCCACCGCATCGTTTGTCGGTCGCCCTTCCTCATCCTCCTTGAAAAGTGTCTGCAGAGCTTCTAGACACTTGACACCCTCTTGATTAATCTTGCGCCGGCTGAGCTTCGTAACCAGAATTTTGAGCAAGTCTGTGCGGAAGTTGAAGTGCGAAACCGATGTGACGAGAGTACAGGCGCAAGTGATGGCGATAGAAGCCAAAGTCTGACCACCCTTCGCAGCTCTAACCTCGAGCTTGGAGCATCGGGCAAGCTCCTTGATATAGTTCTGATATCCAGAAACAAGAGCCTGTTCATACTGTCGCAGTGTACGCACTTCCTTGGAGAGCTTTTCCTTTGGTCCGTTATCAGTGTGGGGGCGTATGCGATATCCAGGAATAACATCTTTATAGACGGACATTTGTGTCATGAGGGCGAGCATCTGGATGGCAATAATCTTAGATTGTCCAATCCTGGCGAGGGCCTTGAAAGCGCCGACATGTTCCTCAGGGTTCTCGTTCATTTGCATAGCAATCTTTGCTAGCTCCTCCTGCGCTTCTAGAATCTGCTGAGGTTCTGGGATCTCTGGCTCTTCCTCTTCCTCCACAGGCTCCTCCTCTATTTCATCTTCGCGACCTTCTAGCCATTCAGTGTCGCTCTCAATTGACGCGGTGTCATCTTCTTGTCCCTGAGCTTGCTCAATTCGACCATCTGCCGTCTTGATGGGGAGCCTGTTGCTCTCCTTTTGCTTCTTGCCTTTGCGCGGGCGTGTCTCATAGTCTTGTTCTAGATTCCAATTTGAAGCGTTCTTGAAGAAAGATTTCTGAGCGCCTCTTGAGTCGTTCTGATCTTGAGACTCATGATAAGCAGAATCATGAGCGATCTTTCTTCGTTTTGTGCCGTTTTGTGCCATTTTTCTGTATTTCATCCAGTTTCATGCACAAGATAAATGCGCCTCTTTAAGGGTTTGCAGTCTTGTGTCTTGTCGTTTTCTGCGAAAGTTGACAAGGTCTTGTGGGGCTCGTGGCAAATCGCAGGCATTGATTGGACGAAGTGGGCTCTCACCGCCAAAAAGTTGGACTTTTCTGCCGGACAGAAATGCCCCTCTACCAAATTATTTCCCAGCCGCAGTGTTTCTGCCGTGCCGCCGAAAACTCAACTCTATCGACTCTATCAAATCGCCAAAGATGGGCTTCACAAAACCGCCTATTCAGGCGCTAAAGTCTTCCAATAAGCTCAAGCGAAAAGAGCTCTTTGTCCAGTACAAGAAGCACCAGAACAAGGAGAGACACGAGGAACGACACCGTCGCAGAAAGGAAGAAGCAAAGGATCCTGAGCTCAAGGCGGCCCGTCTAGCTAAGCGCAAACCTGCAACGATCGACTCAAAGCGAGTATGGGATGACATAGATGATGACAGTCTCGGCGTGCAGGTGGATCTCGAGAAGTTGAAGCGACGTCGCATTGAAGAGGCTGAAGCAGCAGAACAAGCAGCTCATGAGGCTGATATGCGCGCCGAGGAAGAGCTGGACGAGGATGATGACGTTGACAGTATGTTGGCTTCTGATGAGGAGATGGATGAGGAGCGACAGGCTGCACTGGAAAAGAAGCGGCAACGTCGGTCACAGCGAGATAACAGTGTTGCCCCATCTACGACAAGCACAAACCTTGACTTGACGCCAACATCACTGGCCCTCAAGTTCCCGTCTCTGTTTACCGATATACCTGCCCCTGAGCCCAAGATCCTGCTCACAACTTCTCTCAACTCTACTCTTCACGAACAGGCTCACGTTCTTTGCGAGTTCTTCCCTAACAGCTCTTATGTTCCCCGGTCCGCTCATCGCTACGGTCACAAGTATTCACTCCGAGAGATCTGCAAGTACGCCTCAAACCGGGAGTACACAGCTGTAATTCTCCTGAAGGAAGACTCCAAGAAGCCTACAGGTCTCACAGTTGTACATCTTCCTTCCGGCCCAACCTTTCATTTCTCCATCACAAATTGGATCGATGGCAAAAAGCTCCCTGGCCACGGAAACCCCACAAATCACTACCCTGAGCTACTCCTCAACAATTTCAAGACACCACTTGGTCTGTTGACGGCCAAGCTGTTTATGACCCTATTCCCACCCAAGCCCGAGTTTCAAGGCCGCCAAGTTACTACGCTCCATAACCAGCGAGATTACATCTTTGTGCGGCGACATCGTTACGTTTTCCGAGAAAAGCGGCAGACGGAAAAAAGCATCGTCGGTGCCGATGGAAAGGAGGTCAAGGGCGTGGAGGGTATCCGTGCTGGTCTGCAAGAGCTTGGCCCTCGCTTCACCCTCAAGTTGAGGAGGGTCGATAAGGGTATTGGAAGAGCTGGAAGTGAGGGCGACGATGCGACACAGTGGGAGTGGAAGGCTAAGATGGAGAAGGATCGCAAGAGGTTCAACCTATAATTTATTTGCTGATAGTGACTTGGCAGTCATGGTGCTAGGCGTTCTTGAACTTGAGCCGGCAATACAAGACAAGGATATCAAAGATGTTATTGAAAACAAGTCCCTCGTCGCTGCTATATCTTCTCCCCACCTAATTTTTTGTGAAACATGCTAATATAAATTGACTTTACAGTACTATATCCGCTGACTCTTCGGTTTTTTTTGCCCGGTGATTGCTATTCAAATCAATCTTGTGTTTAGCAACCTACAAGATGGAGCATGGCTGTAAAAATCCATTATACATCGACGCGGGATGAAGAATAGGGATAATGCTATTTCATTTTAGTTAGTAATGGAGCTAATATGCCTTAGAGAAGATAGATGCTCACCGATATGACAGTACACCCCCAACCCTCGACAGGAAGCATGAGAAAACCATAACTCAGAAAGTCACGGCACCAGGCAATCACCGGAATTTATATAAGATTGCCAAATCTCAGGGGGCAGACACAACGAGAATCGTCTCCCGCAATACGTCTGTTGCATGGAAGAGTGGCTGCAAGTATCAGTGTTATTCGTCTAATACCATCCATGAATCTAAGCGGATAAACTCACGCAGCGCCCCTGTCTCCTCCTGCAACCACCTCGGGAGAGGCAACTAGTGTGGCTGCTTAGGAATCGGTATTACTCAAAGGTGCTGGATCTGAATTTTGATTCGACCCATTGTTTTCTGCACCAGTATTCTCAGGATCACCAGGAGAAGAGCTGTTAGAATTGTTTTCTGCAGAATTTCTGGCAATATCTGCAAGTTCAACAGGTCTTTGTAAGGGTGCTCCATCGAAGCGGTTGCGCAGATCCCGTATGAAGGCCGGGCTGCCGCATAGCGTGTACTTGATAGGGCGGCAGAACAACTTAAGTCGCAGACGGATCTGAAATCTGGATGTATCTTCTTTCAAGCTGATACTGTTCTCCTCATCTAAAAATGCCCGCAACGTCCTTGGGTCTCCCTTTATAATTTTCCTGAAGAAGTGGTTGAACAAATCGTAACGCAGGCCGAACTCGCAAGTGGGCGGTATTTTGTTCGGGTTTTGGGTGCGGTCGTAGAAATGGAAACTATAGATATTACTAGAAACTATGATGATATGTTGCTAATAACGATGGTACTGTCGGTAATGAACGGTGATAGTACTGAGCAAGTTGTTAATGGAAGAGAAGACTCATATCTATCAGTCCCCGGGTTAATGTTAGGTAGGCACATCCATGCTTTGTCACTTCGAGGGAGGAGCATTTGATATTTGGACATATCGTGAACTACAGCTTGAGGTAGTAGCACACCAAGTATCATGTAAGTGTCAGGGCTCGAGGAACGGCATCAGAAAAAAACACAGTGACAGATCCATCGCCAAAGAAGTTGGGATAGGTGGTATTTGTTCAATAATGCAGTTGCCTTATGCGCAGAAGAGATGAGGTTCCTATGGCCAAGTCACTCGAAAGAGAAAGAGTATTGATCATGCTCCTCAACCTAAAACAATGCATTTCCAGGTATAGGTAATGACGAAGGGAGAGTATGAGCTTCTGGAGTCTCGAAGAGGTTCGGAAAACAATGCATCTAAACCATCAAGCAGGTTATCTCAGGTACCTATCTATCTAAGAGGTAGGTAAGGTAGCTAGGTAGAATCAATCTTGTGATGTTCCTTGCCTTGTCATTGCAATGCTTCTTGTTGGTTGGCTCTGCCTGGATCTTGGGTTAATTTTCCCAGCCTGACATTCATCAATTTGTTGTTTCTACCTTACTTACCTACCTATCTTATGTTGTTTCTGGCTGAGCCATAAATGAAACAGTATCTAGGAAGCTGGACCACCTAGCAATGCTATAATAGGCAGTGAACGTTATCTTAGATAGACTAGGTCATAAGCATGTCGAAATGATTATACGGATATAGAAACACTTAAACCATTAGACCCTGCTCTTCGACTACACACCTGAGAAATGTGCGATGGTCGCCCTTTAGTTGAGAGTGTTGATCGAGGTAACCCATGAGTATCCACGAGTGGAGTGAATACAGGGCGGTAGCCGTGATCCTGGTTGATATGGCCCTTTCAGGGTATCATATCCGTAATCAGGTCAATGTCTTGAAGATGATGGAGACCCCACTGATACGTTCTGTCCAAGCTACGTTGGGATTGGACTGTTGAAGAGGGGATCATTCGATATGCTGGCAGTTACAGGAATATAGGAAAGTATCCATTTAGCAGGCATTGATGTTATATTGCCGGAAAATCTCGCCCGGTCTATGACAGAAGCAAGAGTTGAGCGGGGAGTGGTACTATTCTCTTCTCACCATTCACGTCAGCAATAGAGCTCAAAAGAAGTGCAGAGAAGAAAGGAGGTCAATGTTTGGACTGTGGCTCCAATACGGACTGCTTTCTGTTGGGTTTCCTATATCGAGGGACTTATTTTCGGGGTTCATTGGATTTCTATCGATAGTGAATACTAATTGTATTGCTTGGAACTCATGAGATGTCGTTAGCAAGAATGCAAGTAACGTTACTTTGCATGATGGCGTAATTATTCTGAAGTGATGCTCCTATAGTGCCTTGCACACACTTGATGCCTGCCGAAAAATTCAATGGTAATAATGGGGATTAGGAAGCGATATTGGATATCTACATAGTAGTACTGAAGAGACCATAAAATAAAGCGAATTTAACATTTGGCTTCGATCGTCTGCATAGATAGTAATCTGCGGGTCTTAACCGTTGAAAACGGCAGTAGAACGTTTATTCATCATTTACCGTTCGCATCACAGGCAGAAACACAAATAAAGGAACAACAGGGAAGTGAAGTATACCGAACAATTCGACAGGGGTCATGGAGAACAGCTATTATGGCCATGGGCTTGAGTAAGATCGGCATGAATCTCCGTGTTTATATCATGTCCTACTAACGTCCATGGGTATCACCACATGGATGTTAGACTTACGCTGTGGCGCAACGTTCCTTTACAGAAACCAGCGCCACATCTCAACTGGTGTTTTACTCGATTAGTGGCGGTACAGATTAATTGTACTGTGCAGTGGACAAACCACGCTAGAATTGGTTGTCTCCGTGTTTTGGATGATTCGCCCCTAAACTTGATTCAGTTGCTGACAACTATGGCCGACACCTTCAACATTGTTACACAAGATATTTTTATTCGTATTCTAGACCAATTCTTTTGGTAACTTTTACCTCCAGGTTCTCTGAAACGAGGGATTGCCTCTTATAAACCATATCCCCTGTCTCCCTATGACCCATAACCTGTGGGTGGTTTGCGACAATTAAAATCCTGGCTGTTCATGACGCAGGCAGCTTGGTCTGCATGATAGCAGAGACTCTGCCATTGAAGTCACTCCCAATGCTCTGCTATATACTGCTTTGGACTGGCAGGCTCAGATATCCTACGACGAAATGACGGCCTCTTCTGATCAACCACCAGCTAACGGTGACGCCAGTGGTAAGACACCCACCTTGACATCTCGTCATCCGAGGAAGCGATATAAGCGACTGGACGGACTACAGACTAATCGTTATCTCTAGTGAAGACAAATAACCACAGCAAACAAAGCGACATATGGAAACATGCCCCTGTGCTCACTGGCACAAGCAAATTTGAGCCTCGCCCCGATGTTAAAAACATCATGATTACAGGCGGCGCTGGCTTCATGTGAGTGACGTCCTGACATGCCAAGCTCTGCTCCACTGACGGTTTAATTCAAGCGCTTGTTGGGTCGTCCGCCATCTCACTTTAACATACCCACATGCCTACAACATTGTTTCATTCGACAAGCTAGACTACTGCGCTGCGCTGAATAACACAGGCGTTCTCGGTGAATCTGCTAACTTTACCTTCTATCATGGCGATATTACCAATCCGGCGGAAGTGGTTGACTGTATGGAGCGGTACAATATCGATACCGTTCTGCATTTTGCTGCCCAGTCACATGTGGACTTGAGCTTTGGCAACTCTTATGGCTTTACACACACGAACGTCTACGGGACTCATGTACTTCTTGAAAGCGCTAAGAAGGTTGGTATCACACGCTTCATTCATGTATCGACAGATGAAGTGTACGGCGAAGTTAAAGAAGATGACGATGACCTTCTTGAGACAAGCATATTGGCTCCCACAAATCCATATGCTGCCAGCAAAGCGGCAGCTGAGATGTTAGTGCAGTCTTATCAGAAGAGCTTCAAATTACCTGCCATCATCGTGCGGAGCAACAACGTCTACGGTCCTCATCAATACCCAGAGAGTGAGTCAGAAGGCTGCTTACCGTATGATGCATGCCCAAGAATCTAACTGTTCTTAGAAATCATTCCCAAGTTTACATGTCTTCTTAACCGTCAGCGGCCACTGGTCCTGCACGGAGACGGCACGCCTACCCGGCGATATCTCTACGCTGGCGATGCAGCTGATGCCTTTGACACGATTCTCCACAAAGGACAGATTGGCCAGATTTACAACGTCGGTTCACAGGATGAAGTATCCAATCTAGAGCTCTGCGGGATGCTACTCGACCGAATGAGAATTCCACACGATACCCCGGAGCAGCTCCGCAAGTGGATCAAGTACACTCGGGACAGACCTTTCAACGACCGTCGCTATGCAGTCGACGGTACCAAATTAAAGAAGCTTGGTTGGGAGCAGAAAGTCTCCATCGACGAGGGCCTCAAGATCACAGTGGATTGGCTCACGCAGTTTGGAGAGAGTTGGTGGGGAGATATCAGCCATGTTCTCACGCCATTTCCCACGGTGAGCGATGGGGAGATGGTTCCAGATGATGCACGATCAATGCGTGACGAACCACTTGAATCTCAAGATATAAGGCAGGGCAAGCTGCCGGAACAGCATAAAAAGGATGATGTAAATGGTTGTCGAGAATTGAAACAACATGGTGAGAATACAAGTGTGTTACATCAAAGCAACACCGGTGGTTATCACATTGCCGCTTAAGAAGCCGTCATGAACCAACTTTGTGGGGTTTTTTATATTCATTTTGACATTAGAACAGACACAAGATGAAAGACATAGATACCACTTACAACGGGGCTGATAGATAGATAAAGACCGGATATCGGAGCAAATTAAATCATCTGAAAGAATTTTGTGCGTATTCCTGCCGAGTAGTTCATCGGGACAAGTACACGTGCGCATTCTGCACCTGGCTATTCAGACATCGAGAGCATTTTCTAAAGACTTTGCTTGCTAGTTTAGTAGTCAAACTCGACAGCAGAGGAATGGATGGCATCCATACTGACTCTGGCCTTGAGAACAACTCAACTTTGGATCACCAAGGCTCTCTCAACAGCCAATAGGCTCACCATGGAGCTGCAGGAACATGGCCAGAACAAATGCAACAATACGTAGCCAATGGCCACATTTAATGATGCGTTCTCCTGCATGATGCATCACTAACTGGGGCAACAAAAAAGAAAAATCAACCAAAAGATTAGGGGGTATCCTCCCAAAGGCCCGGTATCATATGCAAATGCAGAGACGGCGCCAACACACAGGCGCAAACGCAGTCTCGGGCAGACAACAACACCAAGCCAGCGGGCCGGGGAGAGGCTAAACTCCGCGGCGCCGGGCCGACAGTCTAAAGCGTCCCAAGAAACCCAGACAGTGCATATGAAGGTAACAGTTTGTGTGATACATGGTGAAGTTCTTTCAGTCTACGGACTCTCCAGCGAATGGGAACACGGCGGGACGATCCTAGACTGGGGAGGGTTTTACTTTTTTGTCGATGCCCAATGTGAACCGACCTGCCGGATAAGGGACAAGGAAAAGGTTTTCCGGGGCGAGAGGATGGTGTTGGTGTCGTTGTTTGCACTTTGCACCACTCTATCTTTAACTGCCGAAATGTTGATAGACAGACATGCGCTAGAGTTTGCACTATGCGGAGAGTAGGAAGAGTTTCCAATTGGAATGAATGATGGAAGCAGTGACATATGGGTTGCACTAATGAAGAGTCTGACAAGGCGGGAGGGCTTTAATTGATTGCCCCTAACTCGGGCCAAACGGTAGAGGGAACGGGCCGCTTCAAGATACTGTACTTACATATGTATGGTACCCTAGACGTTGACTAGAACTCGATGAGTCAATGATTGATGAGTAGTGAGTTGCGAATACAGTAAAAGAACATCACTTGTCAAATCAATGCCCAGTTCCGCATGGAAAAGTCAAGCTGTCAAGGTTGTTTGTTTATCGACCGTTTTTTCTCTCCAACAATGTGGAGAGATGCAACTTACACCCATGACACGAGGAA
>PVQB02000084.1:0-81174 GCA_002980475.2 Fusarium beomiforme | reverse complement strand
TGTGCGGGTATGACTCCCCGTTGCTAGCTTGCATCTGACATCATCCAGCCAGCCTCTTTTTAGCGCTTGGCTGTTTGGGGGGAAAGGATCAGGCACATCGGTTATGAGTCGGCTTTTAAGACATTCTCAAGGTCTCGTGAACAAGACCCAACTGTACGGTTCAGGTCCAGGTTTAAAGAGGTGTTTGAGATATAAATTTGAGAGTCTTATACTTCTCTAGTCATGGTCTCGTTTAAAGTAATTAAAAGCATTACGTGAAGATTTAGGTTCGACCTCAAAGGTGCCCTTCACCTTAAGATCCGCAGATAAGCTCTGGGATCATAAACACTAACCGTTTTCGCCCTACTGATTGATAACGTCTTCAACTGCTTCGCCATCACGTCGTCACACAACGTCTAGCAATCGGCGCTGCCGTGATTCTCTGGTATTTCACACTCTTCGAATTTTAGAGCTAATACTTTCTTCGCTCGTGTCAAAAGTTTTGGGCAAGCAATAGTCAACATGCCGAGGCTTGAACACGATTACGGTGTTTTAATCCACAGCCTTGTCGTACCTAACTAAATATCTAGGTTGCTTTCTACAACCTGTCACCGAATGCAGATGATTATAAGAACTTACCATGCGTGAAAGAAGAGACTTCATATGCCTCTATTGATTGTTTGTATTTCAGGCGCAGTCTTTTACCTGCGGCTCTACTGAATTTCCATGTCTATATCACTACGACAGTAGCCTGGCGGATTGACCGACAATGACGGTTCAAGACATATCTCAATCCTTATCCGAGACTCTAGGTTGTCACCAAACTTCCTGTGTATGAGTCTGGTGGGATGATAGGGTGTCTATGGGGAAACCAAGTCTCGGCAAACGTATTGACATCTGTGTCCCGATGCCAAGATCCGTCTTGCCATGGATTTCAGTAATTAATCTATCTTTTATAGAGAGATACTGATAGGGCGAAAGGAAACCTAAAATAATCCCGTAGCTCTCAATATAGACTCATTAGTCCCATGTTTACCCCAAAAGTCCCACTTCATCGTGAAGAACCACGCACCTTATCTCACGATGATCGAAGACAGATCTCGGCTCTACCCGCCAGACCAGGAACCAATCGCCGGTTCAGGTACACACAACCTTTTCTCCGAGTCATCACCAACTAGTCATGCTTGGCCTATATACTTCAGGATAGTTTTACCCAATTTGTGTCTCACTACAGAAGCGTGGTCAAGGTGAGACATCAATATCTGCATCCAGCCAGTGGTCGACCGCAAGCAGCAATCTATCCGCATTCATCACCTCACCACCTTGAATTTATTAATAGCTTCCTCAAATCCTGATCCGCCTTATACAAATCCTCCGAGACCAAACATCAACCGGCCGTTCCCTATCTCAAAAAATGCCATCTTGTTTTACCACCAAACTCGCGGGCTCTCGTCCTATCCTCTCGTTCAAGCCTTGAAGGCGTCGTTCAATATGGCAGCAGTCGAGCTGTACCATTACCATCCTTCGTTTATTCTTGCTCTTGTTGCTCTTGGGTTGTTTTCTGCTTCGACGGTCGTTTGTTTGTTGCAGATGATGCGATGGAGGACATGGTTCTTCTTTCCTTTCCTTTTAGGTTGTACTGGTAAGTCTACGGGCGAAGCGAGACGAAAAGAAAGGGGGAAGGTTATAGTGACTGATTTGTGTAGTCGAGGTTGCTGGATATGCGTGTCGAGCTATATCTGCTACCGAATCACCAGACTGGACTTTCATTCCTTATGCGATTCAAACTTTTGCGTCTCTTCTGGGTCCGACTTTGATTACTGCGAGTATCTACATGATTCTGAGCAAAATCATCATAGTGCTGGATGCAGACGTTTATTCACTCGTTCCAGTCAAAGCAATACCTAAACTCTTCATCTTTGGCGACTTGGTCTCGCTCGCTGCTCAGTTCACGGGTAAGTTTCACATGTTCCCCATAATATCGTGAAACTCAGTGAATCTTTACAGGTGCCGGCATCTTGATCAACGCCGAGTCAGTTGGCCAACAGAGAACAGGCCAGCTGATAATCATCGGTGGCCTGGCCTTTCAAGTCTACTTCTTTGGCTTCTTCACATCCATGTTGCACATCTTTCACAGCCGCGTCCAGGAGGGTCCAACTCGTCAGAGCACACATCTGACCATACCTTGGAAACGCTGGATTATCGTTCTCTATCTCGTTTGTGGCCTTGTAATCGCTCGATCCGTCTATCGTGTGGTTGAGTATGCTACTGGCCCTCTTGGCATTGTCCAAGCTACGGAAATCTACTTTTACGTCTTTGACACGGGATTCATCTTCACCGTCACTCTCCTTCTCAACATATTCCACCCTAGACAACTAGCTACAGTTTCATCTGATGACCTGAAAGATATCGAAACTGTCATCGTCACTCCTTCTAAGCCTCTGCCTCGCTACCAGCCACCGACTACACCACCACGATATCTGCAACGCCCACTGTATCTCCCATCTTATGCGAATCTCAGGAATCGTGGACCCTATTATCATGATCCTCAGTCCCCGTGCAGAACGCAATCTTATATCCAGTACCCACCCCCAATGCATTATTACCAACAGAGAAGACCGCCGACGCTGGCTCACCATCGTCCACGCACTAACAGGACTAACAAGAGCTTTAATCCATCTTTAAGTTCTTCATCTAGTATTGTGAGCATATATAATCCTAAGACCGGTCAATATGAACCTTTCAGGCGGTAGTGGCATTGTTACTAAATGTTGGGGCATGGGTTGTGATGGGATATACCTGTATGTTGGAGATACTCAAATTCTATGTCTATTACAAAATCAACAGGAACTCTATGTTCACCTGTTGATATCCTGTCTTTATATATACTTCGAAGCTAGATTACTTGAACACTTTATTCAGTACCACCCGTTCATGTTCTCCAATACCGATTCCCCGTCTTCACGGCCCTATCCTAAAGTCTCAACCTCTTCCAAACTCGCATCGTCAAAGAAGAAAGAAAAGCCCTTGCAATAAGTCCTGATCTGAACACTCGGCCCTGCCTCCAATTGAGTCTGTGTCCAAGAGCATGTCACACTAGCCCAAGAAAAGTCGTCGTTCGGACTCTGATCAATGGTCCCTGGTGCACCAGTCATACCTGTTCCAGGTCCATGACCACAAGCAACAAATCGTTGGCCGCAGCCAACAGTATTCGTGATCTTAACCGAGACAGAAAACTTATACAATTTGCCTGGTTCAATCCAGGATGGGTCAATGAATTGTCGGACGCCTAGCATTGTATCCATTGGCACTGAGCCGGCGTAGTAACCGGACTGACTGCCCGAATAGAAGTCGGAGGAAGTGATTGATAAGGATCCTGACATGGGTTCCCAAGGAATGGTGGTACCTTGTTCGAAACCTGGGTTACGGACTCGGTTGAAAGGGATTTCCGGGGCTGATGATGTGGTCGTTGTAGCCTCTGCTGTTGAGGTTGGCACCAAAGTGGCAGAGTCGGAGATCGTCTCAGTTTCAACAGTAGTAATTGACCCCTCCGAGAAGGTCGTCAAAGCATCTGTTGTCGCTTCAATTGTAGTTGTAGGCTGTACGCTTGAGGTAGACAAAAGAGTGGTGGAGATTGACAATTCAGAGGTCGATTCGGTCTCGGAAACGGTCAAAGTGTCATATGACGTGGTAGACGAGTCTGTTCCCGATGCTATAGTCGCTGAAGTTTCGGTCGCGGAGAACGCAGGCTCAATATTGGTGGACGTAGGCACATTTAAAGTGACAGATGAAGAAGGCTTGCATGGTGATGCTGAAGCGAGTTGGCACAGCGCCAAAAGCTGCAGAGCTGACAGCGTGAGTCTCATGGTGATGGAGTCGAAACCAATGCAACGAGAAAACAGGAAAACTCGAATAAGGGAAAATAACTCTAAGTTTATACTTATTATCGCCTTTAATTTAATTACTCTTGCAGTAGTAACTCTAATTATTGGGTGAACTATTGTTCGGTCCCTGGGCTATTGAACGTGGCGCACCAAGGCGGAAATGAGTTGAACTTGTTCATTCAACAGCTAGCAAAACAACATGCTTGCATCATAACTAAAATACACCATCTCAAGAGAAATATGCCATAATCTTCTGAATCGTAGTCTTCTCAACAACACTATCCCCCGTCGCTTTACCCTTCGAATCCACAAACGTCGAAACAAACGTCCTCCCCTCAATACATCCCACATTCGACTGTCTAATCTCTTGCCCCTTCCTCACAGCAGCAACCATGATGCAGTTCGTCTCGTTGTTCTTAACACCAAGATCGAAGCCCGTCTCGAAGCCCAAAACATTGGCTTTTCCGAGCGGTTTGAGCGCTGTGCCTGGTTCGGCGACGTAGATGTTGTATGACTCGATGTCGGTGGCGCCGTTCCAGGATACGAAGCCCTGGACAGTGTCTTCCTTCTTTTCGACGACCAGCGCGGGATGCCAGTTTGCTGGTGTCCCAGTCCAGACGTCTTTGAAGGCGCGGTAGCTTGTGATGGTCTCGTCGTACCCGAAGCGGGCTTGCCAGCGAAGATCGTGGCCGTCGTCAGGGCCATATTCATGCACGACACCACCAGCGCCCCAGCTCACGAATTGGTTCCCGTTGCTCAGACCCAATTGGTAGCTTCCATACTCTGTCGAGACCTTTGCACGGTCTGGTGAGAGAATGCGCAACACTTCAGGCTTCTCCTCCGAATTAGGCGGCAGTTTGAGCTTCAGCAACAATCCACGCGAATACACCTTTCCCAGATCCTCCGGACTGTTGTGATTGTCGAACATACTAAGAATCATCTCCCGCGACGTGACATTATGCGCACGAACGTGATTTTGCCATCTGAACCGTCCGTGATGCGGCAAGGCGCCGAAATCTCCGCCCTTGGTATTCCCTCTCAACTCCCAAAGGATCCTACCATTTGAGCGTGAGATCAGATACACTGACCAGAAGTTTCGACTGCTGATTAAGAATGAATCATGGTTGACGGCCTGTATTGAACTGAGGTGGAAGAAGTCGTAGGGATTCATGGGTCCGCCGTAGCCGGAGGTCGAGATGAGAGGAAGCATAGAGTCTTCGGGATAGAAATGATCGAGCGCACTCCAGCTAAATATGATCTCCTGCGTTTCGATATCTATCTCAAAGAACATAGAGTCAGACACAAAACCACGCTCCGATCCTCCCATCTGTGTGAGGTTATACATGGTAGTGTTGAAGGCCGTGACGAGAATAGTTCCCCTCGTGGTCAATTCCTGCTCGTGAAAGTCCACGGTGCTGAGGAATTTCTGCCCATACATATTATTGATGATGGCATCAAGTCGAATTACAGTCTTTTCGTACTCGCTGTTCATGACGATGGCTTCTCCAAACCCATGGCCCATCTTTCGCGTGCCGCGCCAGAGCGTAAGGTACTGTTCGTTATGCACAGTCTGTACTCGAAGACCCATAGAGTCGTGGGGAGCTTCATCGTGGGCATAGATCAGCTCTGCGTTCTGCTTCATAATGAACGAAGCAGCTTGCACAAGACCTCTTTCTTCCCCACTGGACTGCGGTGTGATAAAGACATAGCCCTTTGCGAGCGGTTTTCCATTGGGGTTCCATTCAATGTGAGGCGGTTTATGCGGCGAGCTTTTGAAGCGACGATACACATACGTGTGATCATTCTTTGGCCTGACGATGTCAAAGTTACTCCAAGAACGGAACGTCTTAATTCCCTTCTTATCAACAATCTCGCCAGTTTTATCATCCTTCGCCGCTTTCACTTTGGACCCCTTGGCATCTTTCCCGTCTATCGGTTTCGCTTTCGCATTGTTTGTAGTCAATTTCGGCGTTGTCGATTTAACATTATCCGTCACTCTCGGCACAGAATAAACATACCACCAGAAAAGAATATTGAAAGAAATAACCAAGAATACAACTCTTTTGGCCCATGGGGAGCCAGACATAACAACCATGATGTTATCGTTATAACTGCACAAAAAATGCAGATCGCGGAGGACCCTGGGACTCGGTGCCTATAAGGCTGTTTCTGCCCTACGCAAGGGAGTTACTACGTAAGGGCTAACATGCAATTCTTATCATTCTGGTTTTCTGGAATGAGCCCCTGTCTTAGAGGCATTCCAAGAAAGTATGTTTGGCGTGGTGCAAGGGTGACCGAGATATCCTCCCTTGATAAGATGGTACGGTGATTGGTCGTATCTCAGTCTGCGGAGAGTAGTGGAAATAAAGCTAAGAAGAAATTCGAAAAATTGGACGGTGTCATTGTACGTCCCTCTACCTCTTAATTTAAGGCTGTACAAAATGGGAATTATTGGACGCTTCGATTGATTGAAGGAAATAATGAGGTTATACGCCGAATATTTGAGTCAACTCTACCAAGTTAAGGGCTACGAAACTTCCAGTATCTACGTAAACTAGGACATTCCCGGCCAATGGCTGCCAGTATGTGACAATATCCGATTAAATAAACCTGAGACATCATCAAGCCACATACCGATATTAGCCAAGAGTATTGGGTTGTCAAACAATAGTGTCTTGAAACTTGACTTGCTAACGTCATCACAATACACCCTAACACGAGTCCGAACATGTTGCCGCAACAATACTTCCAGATCATTTCCTGTAACAGGTATTCCAAGCTCACAGAGTCCGTTATATATGGCCCATTTCCGGCAAGGTTTTTCTGCATGTAATCTGCGCGGCTCGGTTGGCTGGAACTGCTTCAACTTGCAGGTACTGTGCGCCACGGGCTGCGATCGTGCAAACTACCACTAACTTACGCCATAGATGGGTTATAGACCCGTGCTATTCCCCCCATTCGTTCAAGGGCGGCTACTCTCAAAGAACGCAGCATACATCATTCACATATCAAGCAAACCTTAAAGCTCGTCTCAGACGGCTTATCCATGCTAAATCCGTGAGCGAACATTGCTTCGGGTCTTCTTCATCTAGGACCCTACTCAATCAGGGCTTACGCGACGAGAATGAGACGTCGTACGTTGAACACTTGGCATTGCTGGGTACCGAACAACAACGTGATCAGGACCGTATCCGGGACCACATGGCATACCAGTCTACTGGAATGCCGGTGCCTTCCGTTCGATAATTGAGTTATCCCCTGTCATGCTCTCAGAGTTGATATGCTTGAAACCGGCTGACGGGTGGATGTTTTGATCGCCTGAGAGTGAATGCTGTTGGCCGATGGATATCGCGAAGGCACTTATGGCACTAAAACCATCGCGACACCAAAGAGCTGGCCGCATCGTATCGGTGCTGTTATCGCGACCGGAATAGCCTTCGTACCATCTCATTTGTTTGGGCGCTCCCGTGGCCTTGGTGCTGCTAAGCTTCGTGCTTGGTCAAGATGGAGTAGTTCGTGAAGCCCAGCTCGAGGGGAACCGGTTCGAACCGACAACCGATCGACGTGATCCAATCTTTTTCGCCCTGTTCTTCAGAACCACCAATCGAGGAACAGAATACCCTCCGCTGTACTGTGACCTTCAGCGCGAAAGCCTCGGTCATTGTGCTGGGTGCAGAGCTCCTGAAATCTGGTCATTGCCTTCAATCCGCCGAACCTGTCGATACTATGGAAGGGCTTGATCTGAGGGCAGTTCGAGAAGTGTGAAAGTTTGTAGAATCGGACGCCCGTACGAGGAATGCTTCCCGTCGAAGATGAGTCGAAGCGATTGCTATCAATATGGCGCTGATGGCCAGGAAGGGCTGTCGAGGAATTTGATCGCCGGGTTCGTTCTGGAAAGAACTCTCGAATTTGTCGAAGAAAAGATCCATCTTCGATGCCGGCGACTAGGGGTCCTTGCTGTACCGGCCACGGTGAAGAGGGATGCGCTTGCGAAGCAACATGATCGATATGAGCTCCTGAATGATGTCGCGCAACCGTAACAGGTTCTGTGTCAAGCTTATGTGTTATCGCGGCCAAATATTGATACGCTGTAGCTTGAAAGCTCTGGCTTGCAGCGTCCGCGCCCATTGGCGCTGTCGCGAGTGTGGATACTATTGCCAGTGTGGACCTTTTACACGGTTTCTTTCACATAACGTCTAGTATTGCATTATATAGTTCGTCTATGGGATGGCTCTCGTCTTCACTCGCGTCTTCCCTGAGGCACCCTCGACGCTCGTACACGACGCGTTCGTTCGACGTGGTCATCCTTGGACTTCGAGTAGGGGACGGCGCATACTCGACAGGATACTGCAGCTCGAATCTTCCATTTCGCGATAGCTCTCAACGTTTCCCAGGCATTCCTCGATGTCGATGTCGTCGGTCATATTACAGTACTCCTGTGTAGGTTGGAGCTGAAAGTAATAAAGATGAAGTTGGCGCGCGGGGCCCCGAGGTTAGAGGGGTAGTCTAAAGAGGGGCATGTCTAGGTTTGGGGATCAGTACTACGACAGAGCCCAGCATAAGGAACTCTTCTAAATGGATATATTCATGCTACAGTACATAAGAAATGGCTGGATCATGAAGTCATGTTCTGGGTTACCTTGGGATGCGGCAAGTTTTCTATTTGCCGTGCAGGGTTAATTGGTAGGGTTATCGGCAAGTCTCAATGATGCCGATTCGACCTCCGAAATCGCATCACCGTCCTGGAGCTACCCCATAAGCAAGCAACTTCATGTTACTCCAAAGCCCAAAGAGCATATTATTAATTCAAAATGTAGGATGTCATATACGCCCTATCAGTTAAGGTACAGAGGCTTTCAGATTAAAACTGATCCATCGCATGCTCTCTTAGAATTCCATCAATGACACAGTAGAGTAACAAGTCTAGAGGTCGAGAGGTCAAGTCTCCACTTAGAACAGCCAAGAGATAGTTATTACTTAACCATCTCCTCCTCACATCACGAAATTTCTCCTTCAACTTGAACAAACAACTCAAGGCTATCATGTCTTCCAACGGAGCTGAGCGTCTAGCAAACAGGAAGCCTATCAAGAAGCCCGTCCCGGCTTATCTCCCCTCCCCAGGCTCAGTCCTCACCGTCGATAAGGCCTTGTACACGAGCATCCGCGAAGCACCGCGCGAACTCATTGAGGAATTCACTCTACCCATTCGATCTGGTAAAGCATGGAAGGCTCCGGCGGGATCAATTGTCAGGATCAGTACGCCTGAGGGGCCGCAGGTTGGTAAGGATATCCTCGGTGGATGAGGGGCGAAGAGTGAGATGAGGATGAGTTAGCATGAGAACCTCACTTACATGCACAGGCGACTTGAACATATGGAACGCTCACAATCCCCGTGAACGCTTTTGGGCATCCCGCACTAAACAACTCCACGCCTCACACGTCTCAACATATGACCGTCTCTGGTCCAACCTGCCCTACATGCGCCCTCTGGCCACCATAATCACTGATTCTCTAGACTGGTACGGCACAGACGAGCACGGCGGTAGAGTCCACGATCTTCTCGGCACGCGATGTGATCCCTACATCAACACTGTTCTCAGCGGAGGACAGTACAACTTCCAGTGTCACTCTAACCTTACCCGTGCGGTGTTGCCGTTTGGACTGAATGAGGGTGATGTTCATGACGTTATCAATATCTTTCAGGTGACAGGGTTGGATGAGCAGGGCAGATATTTCATGAATCCATGTCCGGCGGAGAAGGGGGATCATATTGAGTTTTTGGCGGAGCAGGATTTACTCATGGCGTTGAGTAAGTTCGGCTTCAACTGTTCTGCTTTGAGGTAGTTGCTAATTTGTGTAGGTACGTGCCCTGGTGGTGATCTGTCACTTTGGGGTTTTGGGGAGGATAGTGAGGAGGAGATGATCAAGTGCTGTCGTCCTCTCAAGGTTGAAGTTTATCGTCTTAAGGATGAGACATTGTTGCAGAAGAGTGGATGGAAGCCTGCTGAGGTTTCTGGTTACAAGGGACGCCATGGGCTAGATGTTCCACTTGGTGAGAACAGAGAGGAGAAGGCTTAAATAGACACCAATCGTACCTCACTAAATGACAATCTTGTCCAAGCTTAAATGTACAGTTTCCAACCAAATTGTGTTCACTGGATCTTCTCAGCCTTACCCTCAGCGCTAAGAACACTCTCATCGCGATGCTGCATCAACGCAACAAGCGCACCAGCCGGTCCCGACAAGAAAACACTCGTCACAACACCTCTCATAAGATTCGCTCTCTCCTCTCCAACCCTCAACTCAGGCTTAACCTCCAACAACTGCTGTAGCGCCCACACAAGCGCAGCTACAGAGCCAGTTGCGAAATCGTAAATGAGAAAGTTGTGAATAGCCGCAGCCGCACTAGACATGGGCTTGTATGAATGAGGTGCCGCATCAGGTATGAACACTCGGTTCATACTCAATGATGCTGCAACGCCGTCGGGGAAGAGGCTTGGAAGGATACTCGCGGCGATGAGGACGGCGTAAGTAGTCATCTGTCCAACAACAGCGACATTCCACGCAAAGCTATAAGCATGCGACAAAGCAGTTTTATCAAGTACAACCTTTGGCTTATGCGCATCCTGTCCGACACTCAATCTCTTGAGAACAGCAGTAAACCCAGCCTGTAGCACAAAGATATACACCGGCGCAAAGCACCAGACTGCATTGGCCCACTGTCGAACATTGAAGTTCGAAAACGGATAAGCCATGAAGATACAAGGGACGATGTATCCGAGAAAGAACGACGGCACGATGGTGTGAAGAGTCAAGTGATCGCGAAGATGAACATTCTCAGACCATGGTGATCCAGATGTAAAGATCAAATGGATGAGGTAATAAAGCGGCGCAACGAAGCCAAATCCAAGAGACTGCACCGCAAACCCCCAAAAAGCACCACTACCTCGTCAGCAATCATATCAAACAATCACGAGCTCAACTTACTTTAACACAACAGGAGCCCAAGCCTTCACCCTCTGCGTCTCAACAGCAAAAACCACAAAAAACGCAATCAACTGCGCTCCAAAACAAAACGTAAAAAGCGAAAGCTCCGGCCTCGAGCCATCAGTCACATTCGCCCAGATGACATTTGAAAAAGCGAAAAAGTCGTCTAGCGGCGCGATGCCAGTGTATTGCTTGAGCAAGAGGCGGTTTGTGTCGGGGAGGAAGCGCGGGAGCGGGTCGTGGGTTATGGACTGTAGCATGGGTGTGTAGCCATTGCGGTCAAGTTGGAGAATGAGGGCGTCGAAGCCGAAGATGGTCAGGATGGTGAGGGTGATGAGGGTTGGGATGCGGGAGGAGATGTTGGGGGTCATTTTGAATGCTTGATTGTGAGGATGACGAAGAGAAGATGATGATTGAGGTGAACACGTTGGATACAGTAAGCCCCATCAGGATCCAGTCATTTATCCATCCAGGATGGTAAGCAACCGCATCATGATGATTTGATCACATCTTCACCAAAGAGACGACTGCATCACATTCAATAAAACCTTTTCGGCCAAGAATACTGTTAGCTTATTATGCATACTCCCACGATAATTAATTACAGTCCCAAAAAAATGTTCATTCCGTCATTACCGTAGAATAAGGTACCCTTTTCATCTGGACCGCCAGCGTCCAGCAGCATCCCCAACGTACTTCCGCAGCCATTTTGTTGAAACAATAAAATCAGACCACCAATCCCTATACCAGTATCCCAGCATGTTCCCTTATCGCTTTGTGATCCTGCCGCTGCTTCTAGTCCCGGTGCGAGTTGAGGTCTTTGCTGGAGCTCGAGTCTTGGCCGGCGCCTTGGGTTTCGCCTTAGCCTTAGGCTTGGACTTGACCTGGCGTTTGCCCTTAGCCTTCTCAAAGTATGCGTCCAAAATCTGAGGAGCAACCTCTTTGATATACTCTTGAGACTCCCAGGTATTCTCAGAACTTTCGTAGCCAACCCACTCCACCAGAACCTCGGGGTTGCCCTTGCGCACACGGTGCTTGCGAACTGCGAAAACTTGATAGATGTCTCCCTGGGCCGGGTTGTTAGGCCGCCCGTGAGGCTTGCTGCGCCAGAAGGCAAATAGCGCCTGTGGGTTGTCCTCGTGGAGTACTTCCTCTGGGATCCAAGTGTTGTCGCCATCTGTCCATTGAATACGAAGCTCGATCTTGTCTTTGACCCAGCGGTAATTTGCGATGCTTTCAAATTCGTACAACTTATCCTCGTCATCTTGCGCCGATTCTTCCTGGTATTGCTCTTCTTTGGGTTGCTCTTCGGGTTGCTCCTCCGGCTGCTCCACCTCAGGCGTCTTCTCCTTATGCGGCTTGCCATTCGTCTGCGGTTCAGCTACGCGCGATGCCCTCGAGGACCTTCTAGGACTCTTAGTCTCACTTCGTTGCGCAACTCCATTGGTGACGCTTTTAGGGGTAGCGGCAGGAGATCTGGTATAACTTGTGGGTGGTGAGGATCCGAGCTCAACCGAAGTTCTACGCCTAGGCGAAGATCGGATAGCCGGTGAGGAGGCAACCCGCGAAACGGATGCAGAGGTTTTCTGCTTATAAATAGGCGACGAGCGCGTAGACGTGCTGATGCGTTTCTTAGTGCTAGGAGGCGGCATCGTGATGGTTTCACGTCGTCGACTAATGATGGAAATTTCGGCGGTGTTGTCGTGGTCGGATGATGCGAGAGAAACGTTACTCAGTCGAGTGCGCTGTTGTTTTAGCAAGCAGTGTCAGTGGGTGCCTGATATAAACGCGCGGTGGAAGGTGCCAACTCATAAGGCAGGCCGGCAGGCACACACGAGCATCCGAAGGCAGTGATGGGACTTACGGGACTGCGACCTTCCGGCTCCGAAAATCTATCTGCAGCGCGTTTGGCGAGTCGCTGCTCTCGAGGCGACAAATTCGGTCGCGAGGCGGTAAGTGGCATGCTTGAGGGTGGAGGTCTCTCTGCCGGCTGTTTGAGCGGTGATGAGAGAAAGTTGAAAATCGCGTTCATGGTGACGGAAGATATAGGAGACACAAAACACGAACAACAATCAGACAGAGAGAATTGGACAGAGTTTTCGAGCACAATGGAAAGGGGAATAACAAACGGGGGAACGCGGTTTGAAGCCTTGGCTTACGTTGGTATGAATAAGGTAAAGTAAATTGGTAGTTGGACTGGATGGGACTGGGATGAGATGGGTTGTTTACTTTTTTGCGTTTGCAGCCGTTGGGAGGTGCACCAACTGAGTAAAGCTCCCCAGACCATGATGCGCGGCGGGGGCTTTTTCGCATGAGCGAACGTGACAGGTGACATGATTAGCCTAGCGTGGTATTGTCTCCACAGGAAAAATGTCTGCATGCAAGCGCTCATTGTCACCAATTATTATTAAACACATCTATCAACCAATTGTCGGTGTCACCGGACGAAGACTGATTAAGAAAAGACAGAAAATTTCTGTAAAAATTTTGAAACTTTACCTGTATATCTGCAAGAGACTCGGGAAAGAGGGGAAGCTCGAAAGTGGTTGAAGGGGGTTCACATAAAGTTCAGTGAGACATAAAGTCTGGCGTCACAGCATCACCACAGATCAATCAACAAATGGCAAAAAAAAAACACCACCTCTTCTCTCCACCCTCTCTCAAAGACTTCAAGGGCAAAAGAAAGGGTCTGGCCGGGGATTGAACCCGGGACCTCTCGCAAGCTATGCTGTAGGGTTTTCCCTAAGCGAGAATCATACCACTAGACCACCAGACCAATTCACTCACGTGATGCTTGTTGAGAGAGGAGACGCAAACAGAGATCATGTAGAAACGATTGAGCGAGAAAGCTGGTTGTGGTGGTTTCGAAGCTGGTTGAGGATGTCATGAAAGAGGTGGGTTCGGTTGAGGAATACCTGGCGTCTGGGCTATGGTAGGTAAGACGAGATCATGGGAAAGGGCAGCGACGCTTCGTCTTGATTGTCTGTAGGGTAGTCTTGGCACCGTTGCAACCCACCCAGTAGTGAAGCTCAATGTTAGTCGCATGCTGGAAGTCAATTACGTAGAAGCGCTTTAGAAAAAAATTACATAGATCTGATTTTTCTTTGTACTTATTTCTTTTCTTCTCGATTCTGTAATGTCATTGCTCTCGTTGATCTGGGATAGAATGCTCATGCATCGTAATGAGAGTTTCCACATAATAAATATGAACAATACGAACCAACTGGTACACATCAATAAAACCACAGTCGGGCACGAAGCAAATACATTTGATTGACTGTCACTCCTCTTGTCGCCTGAAAAATACCGTGCGGGTAGATAAAGTCAGGAGAGCATTAACAGAGTGATTGTGCCTATCTGATAGAAAACGAACTGGTGCCGTGGCCATCAAGGTCTCACAGTGGTGAAAGGCCGAATGCTGTTTCTGACGGTCCAGGCAGATATAAAAAAAAGAAGTAAATCACATCAAAGAAACAAGTTAAACTGCAGTCAATTAATCTGCGAAACCATGATTGCAAAAACGTGAAAAACTGATCCGCACGCTTTTTCTAGTTACAAGGGCCATCTGCCTGCCGCTGAAAACACCATCTCTACCAGAGACCAGTAAAGACAACGTTACCCGAACCAGCCATTCATCTTATCAGTAACAGAAACAGAAACAACCTGCTTTTCCCGGCCGGCTTCCCCATATTCGCCAACCTTCAATTCGGCACTTGAAAAACTGCCGTCTCTGGATCCGAGGCCTGCAAGCGATCCCTCCATCGTGGACCAGGCCATGTGGAAATCGTACGATGTGTGGAGATGCACCCTGAAAGGGTGGTCACGTGAGAATCCTAATTTCTGAAGTTTTCTGCATTTTTATTAAGAAGAGGACGATTTAAAAAATGACTTAAAAAATATTTTTTCATTTCAGATATGCTAGTTTGTCCTGGGAGGCAGCGCGCATTCCTAGTTGTACGAAAATACGTCGATGTGGTGATGCTACTGACATCTTCATTGACACCTTGAAGGCCCAGACCGTCATCGAGGTGCGGTCGAGCCAAGCCGTGGTCCCTGTAACAGTTACTTGTAGGGCTGAAGAAAGAAATATCCCTGCATATCAGGCACTTAAGGAACGCTACTGATATGTTTAAAAGGTGGACGTCGCCCCTTGGTTGAGCCTCTTGTCATCTACCTCAAGGATGATGCTACTTTGATCACCATACAGTCACAGCCAGGCACCAATGACACAGTAAGCAAAATTTTATTCAATCAACGCCATGCTACTACTTCTTTATTTCTTATCAACAAGGTTGTAAATCTTTTGGATGTCGGCCAACACAGCCTCAAAGTCAATCTTAAGATCCTTGAGAAGTCCATCCTTGAATCCAAACACCCATCCGTGAACAATGGGATACTTGTTCTCGTGCCACGACTGCTGCACATCAGCAGACTTGATGACGTTGCGACACTGCTCGATAACATTCAGCTCGACCAAGCGGTCGTAGCGAGCGCTCTCGTCATCAATAGCATCGAGCTCCTTCTCATGAAGGCGGTACACGTCACGAATGTTGCGAAGCCATGGGTTCAGAAGGCCGAGGTCCTGGGGGGTCATAGCCGCCTTGACACCTCCGCAGCCGTAATGACCACAGACAATGATGTGCTTTACGCCGAGATGCTTGACGGCGTAGTTGATGACACCCATTGCGTTGAGGTCGGTGTTGCAAACGAGGTTGGCGATGTTGCGGTGGATAAATGCCTCGCCGGGCTCAAGACCGCAGATCTGCTCAGCGGGGATGCGAGAGTCGGCGCATCCGATCCAGAGGTACTCGGGGGCTTGGCCGGCGGAGAGGTTCTTGAAGAAGTCGGGATTGACCTTTGCCTTGTTCTCGGCCCAGGCGCGGTTGTTGTCGAAGAGCCGATCGTGGCTCTGCTGGAGATACTTTGTGATGTCCTTTTCGGCCATTGTGCGCCACTCTTCTGGTTTTGGTGGAGGTGTTGGGTCTTGTGTGAAGAAGCGGGTTTGGGTTTGGGTGAAGCTGGTGAGTATGGAGCGAGAAGAAGCAAGACGTTGAGATGATAAAGAGGAGAAAGAGGAAGAGGAGGGACGGAGGGAAAAGGAAGCGAGCCGAGAGGAAAACATTAGAGGCATCCACAAAGTGCGACACGGTCGCAGCTGCAGTGATGGTGCGATAATGGGATGTGACAGAAGTCAACGGACAAGGATAAAAACGGGCAAGACTGCACCAGCACCTGCAGTAGGTCCAATACTTGGTTACACGTTGGGGTGACACTTTCGGAGCTACTGACACTGAAAAATAGCCTGAGCCATAAGCTTCGCTGTAAATTCGGACGGAGAGATGCCGAAGGATAAGAAATTTTGGGGACGACGACGTAATTTGTTGAGTGGCCCTTTTTTTTCCTTTCGTTTCTTTTTTCCTTGGTTTTGTTGTCTCTAGTTACCTTATGGGCTGTCTCCGCCTGGGAAGTCAATCACTTTAAGCTCAAATTGGTTGGGCGATTGGCGATAAGTTTGATAACAGCCGAGATCAAGATTTCGGTCGCCGGCCCGTTCGTAGCCGTGCATCGGCAGTTGACGAGACTCTTCCGAGCATATCTGTGAGTCAAATGAAGCTATTCTATTACTTTCTAACCTCCGATGTAAGAGCTGTATTGATGGGTTGTGACTCAATGCGACAGCTGTTGGCAGGATTATACCCGGAACCCGGGGAATATCATCACTGCCGACCCCACGTAGCAATCTCAATTTGTATTGGCGCCTTGTTTTATCACAAAATACAGTAGAACAAAACAAATCGTCATATCGCCGAATTGCCGGATCCCGGAGATGTTCATCTCAACCCCACGTTTTTGACTCACAAGGACATAAACACCAGACAAATAACTAAATCGCTTCCAAGGTGTAAGATGAAATGACTTTTATGCGCCTGCCTAAATAAAACGAGATGTAGAAAATACTTGCAGTCTGGTTTCGCCCAGTAAAATGAAGCCCAAGCCCGCGATAACGCAAGCAATGAGCATGCCCGCAACAGAACCCCAATCAACTCCAAGGTAAGTAGAATTCAGGAATAGCCAACTTCAAGTTCATCTTTCTTGAAAGTTGTGATCTCGATTGTTCTCCTCCAACCGCGCCTTAAAAGCCTCCCGCTCCTTCTCCTGCCTCTCTAGCATCGCCGCCAACTCCTCTCTGTCAGATGCCTCGCGCATCTTCTTCGCCCTCTCCTCTCCCTCTTTTTCGGCTTGCCTAAGCTCCTCCTCGAGCATTGAACAAGTCTTGTTGGCGCTCTGCAACATATCCGACGCTTTTCGCTTCCTTGCGCCCGTCTGCTCATGCTCTTCCTTGAAAGGCTTCATCTTGGCCTCGAAGTCTTTTCTCATCAGTTCTTCGGGCGGCCGAGGCGGATCTTCCTCCAGCAAGTCGATAGGAGGTGCGGGCACGATAGTTGATAGTTTGGCCGTGACTTTTGGCAGATAGTCTTCGAGGTACAACTTCTCACCCTGTGCGATTTTGGCGCCCAGGGTGTTCCATGCCTCCTCGATTCTTTCATGCTCTTCAGCACGTAACGCTCGTTCGCCATGGCACTTGCTCATATCCTCTTTCTTCCAATCCACTATCCTATTGTGATCAGCGCAGTCTGCGCGGCATTTCTTGGTTTCTTGATGAAGAATTGCAATCTGTGGAATTCCCTGGCTTGTAGCAAAAGTTTTATGCTGTTCCAACGTCTCCTTGACATTGAATGCCAAGGGATCAGTCTGCTCAGGTCTTCTGCGCTTTGAGTTGGGCACTGGGACTACTTCAATGCTGTCTTGACTGAGCTGGATGGAGGAGTGTTGAGGAGGTTTGGGGCCGCTGTTGGTATCAGCTATGGCGGGGTTAGGTGTTATGGCCGTGACAAAGGTGTTATTCACATCGGTGTAACGGCTTCTTCCTTTACCGCTTTTGCCTCCCCCAGGTGTCTTGCTCTTGCCCCGACGCGTTGGTGTTCCGACTCTGTCAGCATCGGAGCCTTCACGTTCCAGCGAAGGACGATGTCGCAAGCCAGAACTACCTGGCGTCGGGGGAGCAGGTGACTTGAGCCTCCGACCCTTCAACGCGTTCTTTAGACACCTCACGGGGTCACCGCTCCA
The DNA here is from genome assembly GCA_002980475.2 of Fusarium beomiforme. Classification (NCBI taxonomy): domain Eukaryota; kingdom Fungi; phylum Ascomycota; class Sordariomycetes; order Hypocreales; family Nectriaceae; genus Fusarium; species Fusarium beomiforme. Next base: position 63,196 of record PVQB02000084.1, on the reverse strand, counting down.
GTCCTGAGTTCTCGATTTGATGGTCCCATGTTGGCCAAACTCTCGAGCGCCCATGATGGCGAAAACGCCGCTCAGGCAGTTTTCTTTTGTCCTCGGGCCGCCCTGAATCTCCATGTCAGCATTGGGCGAACCCGTCTATATGATGTAACCTACTGCACTGGTATATTTCAACGTGACATCGGCACCGAACCTCTGCCCAACCCACCACTTAATCTTCTCATGCAGCTCTTGGTGTCGGTCCTTTGATGTTATAGGCTCATAGTGAACAGCTTTAATCGCTAGCGGAGAGGAAAAGGAAGCACGACTAGACGTGATGAAAACCACCGACCATATGTTTTCATCTCTCTTGTGACAAACAGGAGCAATGAAGGACCTTTCATCTGTTGGAATACAGTAGTGCGGCATCGATAAGTCTACAGCATCGGCTCTAAGCACCTTTATACGAGTGTCCTCTGAGAACAAGCTCAACATGTAGTCCATGTTGGCCTCAGTGATATTCTCATGCCTCTCGAGTTGCCCGAGGCAATCATTCACTTCACGGCGGTTCTGTGAAGGCGTTTGCGGTCTCTCAGCTCCAGACTTATTGACGTTTTGTCTGGAAGTTTGGGAGCGACTGCGTTGCTCAACGGATTGGGGAGTCATCATGGAAGACATAGATAGAAATCGAGGGTATGAGGAAGTGGAAAGGCAACTGATCGCGATACCCATCAAGAAGAATAATGGCATATTGAACAGGTCTACACTGTAAATATATAATCAATCACAACACTGTAAAGCAGGACATTCAGAAGAACCTAGAATTCTATCACTTTCTGACGGGTAGTAGCAAACGTGAGTACCCGGCCGCAAAGCAGAGCACCGCTTGGTCCATGGTAAGGCAGGCAGACACGCAACAAAGACACACTGCTGTGGCTTGCAAGGAGTCAATTCTAGCGGCAGTCTTCATTGTTCTGTGTATGATTGGATGAAGAACAGGAATATTCTGGGTGAATGCCAACCTTGATGCATCTTCTTTTGCATAGGGTGATCAAGAGGAGCGCTTTGCGATGCGGTAATGCATGGTCCTACTGATGATGAAAAGAAACGAAATATCTCCGTTTTCTTATTCACTGATGCGTGGTTGGTTGGCGAAAGATGGCCCGTTGGGATATGCACTGGGTTGTTTGCTCTACTGCAGGTCCAGATACCCGTTCCCTTCACTGACACTAGCAGCGGCCGATATGACATTTTACATTCGGTTGAAGTGCATACTGACACCCATGGATGACCAGGAGTTTGGTAAACCCACGTTTCTTTGTTTGTCTCCAGCAATAGTCTGGTCAACACCGACCAGTTCTTTCCTCACCGCAAGACTGAGTTGAGGTTCTGGAGCGTGTAATCTTGGCGTGGCATGTAAGTAGCCGTGCCTGAAAGTGCAGAATCTCAGACGTGGCTTGCGAGAAGCGGATAAACGGGTGGACCGGTACAAGTGGGTGAGACAAGACAGCTTCATCGCTTCCATTTTTCGCTTTCGCTTGAGATACCCAGGATAAGCTTATTGGCGAGCACGTGGGCAGCCAAGGAAGATGTTGCGAGGCTCATAGCAAGTATTTTGACTATAAAAAAAAAGCAAATAATTTACAGAAGAGGGAAGAGTTATTGCGTGCTTTGGTTATGGTGAGATTCTGTGGCGCGGCAAACGAGCCAAGGCGAGGGAGGTTTTCCTGTAGCGCGGGAAGCAGCATGGCTGAGGAATTTGGTTGAAGAGTCGAGAATAATGATATACGAGGCCGTGGAATGGCTGATATTACTTCCATGCAATCAAGACTGCCAAAGATGTCTACTAGAGCTCTATAAAGTTCCTACTAGAGTTCTACAGAGTTAGAAAGAACATGTCTCCCTTGAGAGGCGTCGCCTAGCGATTGGCGAACCCAGACCTCTGAAAATTGCCAAATCGTGACATTTTACAGCCGGCTAGAAAGGGATCTTGCTTATGTTACTCAATAGCTTACAAGCTGCCATGTTCCCATAAATGACACCGTTCTCCCTTTGTAACCTTTGAGGGTACACGGTACAGAAACTAACTACCTTACACTATGAAGAGCCAAATCCTCATATCGACCCTTCTGGGTGTAAGTGGCGTTCTGTCAGAGGTGGACTATGGGGCAATGAACAAGGATACATGGTGTATTACTTACCTGTCTACCTTTCTTGTCCCGGTGTCAAACCCCGGCCAATCAACACCTACATTTGCTGGAAACAGCTCTATCCCTGTGACACGTAAGTAAACGCCGAAGTGCCTGAGAGTCAAGAACTGACAGAGTAATAGAAACAAAGTCACAGAGTGCTTTGGTGTCTGATACGTCGGTTATCTCCTCGGACACTACTGAGGTCTCGGCGTCTTCAGGTTCTGAGTCTTCAAGCGTGGAAATTGAGCCTACCCAAGCTCAGTCGAGCTCCGAAACATTGTCAACGACCAGGCGAATCACCTCTGCATCATCAGAAGCATTAGAATCTACAACCAGTTCTGAAGCTCTCACTACATCAGCAGGCAGCATAGTACCACCAGGCGCCCGCACCGTCATCTTTCTAATCTCGGAACCAAGGCCTAACAACGGCAAGCGCTCTCCCAATAGACGCCAAAATACGGACAAGGGATTCGTCGGAAATGGCAATCCTGACATCTGCACCTTTGCTCAAAGCTTCAAACTCGCTGACGAGCAGCTCTTCATTAGTGGGGTGCCGTTCTTCTACGACGGTGAAGACTACAAGGTGCTTGCTGCTGGATCTGCACCTCCGACAGGAGCAGTCACCAGAATCTTTGGAACTTCTGGAACATCGCTACAGGTAAGGGGCGGGGATGTGCCCAGCGGTGCGGGCTTCTGTCTGGCGGGCGACGAGACGGTTTATGTGACTTTTACAGGTCGGCCGGCTGGGTGTGTGACGATTTCTTTGGATGTTTATGATAGTAAGTTGAGCCTGTGAGGTGTGAGAGGCATGATGCTGACTTGAGATGTAGAGAAACAGTGCCAGAATGGTAGACTTGTTGGTCTTGATACGAGTACGAGCGCTACCGAGACCGCGACCTCCACGTCCGAAGCCATCAGCTCTCGAAGCGCTACCAGCACCGAAGGCTCTACGAAACCAGAGGCCACATCGTCTACTGGGTCTAGCTCTGAAAGTATCGCCTCGTCAAGTAGTGTCTCTCCATCTGAGCCTGTTGCTTCAGTTTCCCAAACAACTACTACTTCCGAAGAATCTACGGTAGTCTCTTCAAGCACTACCGAGTCGTCTAAATCAGTACCCGCTTCATCGCCAGTTCCTGGAGAATCAACCTCTGAGGAGGTGTCTACAAGCTCTACGTCAACTTCAGCAGTGAGCACATCCAAAAGTACTACATCGACTTCGAAAGCGAGACTATCCACAAGCACTACGTCGTCATTGGTAGTAAGCACATCGACCGACGCAGATGAGTCAACCTCGACCGAGCCCGAGACCACTGAGACTGGTATGACTAGTTCTGAAGAGAGTACTTCGACTGTCGCGCCTGAGACTACGACTGAGGCCGAGACTACGACTGAGGCCGAGACTTCGATTGCGGATGAGACTACAACTGAGGTTGAGACTACAACTATCGATGTGACTACGACCGTGGATGAGACGTCTGCTACAGAGGGTACTTCTACCGCCTCTGAGGGTGAGACTACGACTGAAAATTCTTCTACTACTGTTTCTTCCACTGTACAGTCTTCTACACCATCGTCCACAACCGGAGCACCCACAACCACAACAGCAGAGACAACCACCAAGATCCCAACAACAACAACAACCGAGGCCGCAAAAACTACAACAACCGCCGCCGCAGTCTGCAGCGACCTCCCCAATCCCTACACAGCCAGCAATGGCGCCAGCTTCAACGTCCAATGCAACACCGACGTCTATTCCTACACGCCCATCGCCTTTCTGGTGGTAAACAGCCTAGCAGCATGCATGGAAGCCTGCTCCACCACTAGCGGATGTGTCGGCGTGGAGTGGTATAAACCCAGCTCGGACTGTTCGCTCTTTTCTTCTAGCAGTGGGTCGTATTCTACCACTGATTATGATCTTGCGTTCAAGATTTGAGGTGACATCGATGGTACCGCACCTTTAGACTACCTAGCCTCAGTGTTGCTTCTGTGCCCATGTATGTACATATTGAATCCGATATGCGAAATCTTAATCAAGATAACCTCTCTTATTTAAGTTTATTTGACAAGCAGTATACTATATACCGAGTGGCCTTGCAGTTACTACATCTCCATCTTGATTATAATTCTCCCGATTTTCAAACCGTTTTCTTGTCTTTAAGGCGATTACCAAGCGACGAGCCGCGCGGTCTATCGCCAAACCCTCCGATTCGCCTAACCCATGATGGAACCAAACTCCGCAACCGTAGTAAAGTCCGCTTACTCCTTATTAATCACTTAAATCGATGATGCAGAGCGATCGCCCGAAATCTCCGAAATGAATATAACACTCCTTTCTCTATTCTTTCTTTCTCATGTCTCTCTTTTAGGTGTCGTGACTTTATACCAACGACTCGAACCGATAGGCAACATATCCCCCAACAGCACATGAATGCGACGACCATCATGTCGTCAGCACAATCTTCCCGCAATGATCCAACCAACCGACGTCCCGATGTCAGCAGCCCCTACGGCTCATTCCCCAATAACGAACCACCCCAGCCCTCGAAGCCAACACAGCCAGGCACACGCGCCCTCGCTCCCGATCTCCTCCGCGGTCTGCTCATGCTCCTAATGGCAATGGACCACATGGGCCTCGCCCTAAACACATGGTCCCACGGGACAGGCCGCGAGACGGAAATGGACGGCATAGTCATCAAGCGCTGGAACCGCACACCCGCGTATATAATCCGAACGTTAACGCATCTTTGCGCTCCGGGGTTTACTATGTTGTTGGGTATTGGGGTCGTGTACTTGGGGCGATCACGGAAGAAGCTTGGTTGGTCAAGTGGACGAATCGCAAAGTACTTTGTTGTTAGGGCGCTGGTGCTTACGGCTGTTAATGTTGTCCTGGGATGGGCTGTCACAGTGGGAAAGGTGTGGTTTATGAATTTCGTGCTGTTTTCGTTGGCGGTGGATTATTTGCTCGCGGGATTGCTGTGGGTTGTCATGGACTTTACGGAGCCGTTGCTTGCACGATATATCCCCAGCAAAGCAGACGCTGAAACTGAAGCACTACTGGGCCCCGATACCCAGGCTTCGGACTTTGGAACGAAGGTCTCGTGGCATGTTCATAATGTGTTATTAGCGGTGCTGGGATTAGTCACGATATGGTGGAATATCTGGCTCTCACCAACCCACGGACACTGCCAAGTGAACGACCAATCCTCCAACCTCACCATCCTATCAGCTGGCCAGCCCGGACCTGCAGATAGTCCCGCTGTATCCCACAACCCCTGGTTCGGAGTATGGTTCTGGACGACAATAACAGAGCACGTTCAATCAGTCTTCCCGCCAATGGCATGGGTGTCGTTTGCGATATTAGGTCTTTTATACGCACGCATCGACGTTGCGCGAACGTGGAATTCTCGCGTCGCGAGTTTGTGCAACGTCGCTGCGGGGGTATTCTTCACTATTATCTTTGTCCTCACGCGCGTGTTGCATTTTGGGAATTTATCGGAAGGCTGTTTACAAACGCCCGAGCACGTTGTGCACCCTGAGCGGAACCAGTATCTCGTCTCGGTGCAGTCATTCTTCTATATCATGAAGTATCCTCCCGATGTCGCGTTCTGGGCATTCACTATCGCTGGAAATTTGTTTTTGCTAGCTTTCTTTGGTGGCATTCCTACCACCATTGCCAAGCGCTTCACCATGTTGCTGGACTTTGGTAGAGCGGCGTTGTTCTTCTACATTGCACATTTGTTCTTTGTCTTTATTGTTGGTGGATTGATGGTTGATTGGTTCGGTCATGAGACGGAGAACCATGGACAGGTGGATCCCAACTCAAAACGAGGTATTGACAATGTTTTTGCGTACCTTGCTATTTGGGGATTGTCGATGTTGCTGTTGTGGCCGTTGGTGAGGTGGTACGGCAGGTTCAAGGCCACCAAGCCAGCCGACTCCATTTGGAGGTTCTTCTAAAATTATATTGTAGAGCTCACTGTTCACAAAGTATTAGAATTGTATAACATAAATCTGAGATAGGTCATTATAACTAAGTAAAACATGTTCCCCTTGGCACACCATTAGTCTCCCCATCCACCATCTCTTGTCAGCTTCCTATCCCCACCGTCGATTGATCTACGAACCGGAAAACAAGTTGCGGAGTCCTCGAATAACACGTAAGGGCCTCCCTGACCCTTCTCTACGCTCAGCGTTGCTTCGGAAAGAACTGTCACTCACATTTCCGTCCGATTCAATGCTTCTTTGATCAGATCTTCGCTCATGAGATCGCGGTCGATGATGCGGTCGCTTACCATCGTGCTTGTAATGCATAATGCCATCTCTGAAACCCTTCAAGTTCTTGCCAAAATGCTCGAGTTCGTATAGCTCGCGAATGAGTTTATCGACACCGTCTGGGGTCAGAAGTTCTTCCGTCTGGTCACGAGGAGCATGCATATTTTCCTTGATCGTCCTGACAAGCTCCAGGTGCTTGTCTCTGTCGTGCGTCAGGCCCTGGAGTTTCCTCTTGTTCGCATCGACGTTCAATCTGCTGTCCTTTCCATACTGGATCTTGTCCTTCTCAATCTTGATAAGTTGGTCGTAATACTCTTCAGTTGCATCGTGAAAGGCTTTAGCGGAGTTCTCTCTGAGGTACGCCACGAATTGAGCTGTAGCGTTCCGCAGCTTTTTCTGTTCACTTCGGTATTCCCTTTCAAGTTGCTGGACTCGTTCTAAACCCTTTTGTCGCAAGGCCACATCGCTCACGTTTGCTTTGAGCCGTCGCTCAATCTCTTTATCTTTGACCCTTTCCTTGGTTTCTTGAAGTTTGTATAAGATATGCATGTGCTGCTGCCATCGGTGTTTGCAGTTCTTGCAAGTCTTTTTGTTGCCCTTGAATGTTCGACAATTGATCAGAGCTGCATGTCCTATACACTCTTCAATGACGTCCTTAAGGTTTCAATCGTCGTGACAAATTGCCTTATTGACATAGACGGGCTCGCCATTCGGGTTGGTCCTCACCTCGCAGCAATGTTCGTGGTTGCACACAGTTCGAGGCTTATCGAGCTTCTTAGGAACCATTATAATTCTTTCGAGATGAAGTCTCTTTCGAAGTTCATCTCCACTCAGACGTGTATCATTTAGTTCCTTCCTCCTCTCTTCCAGAAGACTAAGATTCTTTCTGATCTCCTGGGAAATCTCAACCATTGGAATCATCAAATGACCGAGGGCTTCGCGCGCACCTTCCATGCTGAGCGTTTGCCTGATATCATGCGGCTTGAGGTCGTCAATATATGAAAGAAGTCTCAAAGTTTCTGCTCTTGATTTGTCCCAGCTCTCACGGGGACTTCCCTCGTCTTCTCCTCTGATACCTTCAAAGTATGCCGCTAGGTGGTGAAAGCTTTTGGCATCAAAGCTGTACGTATTTGCGCGACACAAGGTCAGTTTAACGCTCGTATGCCTTTTAAGTAGGGTTTGAAGCGGGTTGAGACAGTCTCCTGGAGCATAGTCCGAAATGAGGGCATGTGTGAATCCAAACACGATGTTTTTGACAGCGCTGCGATGAAGATGGGACAGTAACTCCTCAAAGCAGAACCGGAAGGTGGCGGATATGCGAGTTTCGTTGGTTTTCAGGAGGATCAATATCCCATGAAGCTCTTCATACCTTCTCAAATTGTTCATGATGTCTTTAATGTTCTTCTTGTCTTGATCAGGACCTCGGGTGTCGCCAATGCCTGGAGTGTCAATTATACGGTACTTGATATTTCTGTACGTCACTCTGTACACTGATGCCTTCTGTGTCGCAGAGTTGCCCGTGCTGCCATCATGCTCGTTTTCTCCGGACCCAACACGAATCGTCCGACTCTCAATTGCCTGTCCTGGGTCTGACGAGTTGTAATGGTTGACTGAGAAGGAACACGGAACCTCGAAAACGAGTTCTCCGGCAGATTTTGCCTCATCAAAGGTCTTAAATATGAGGAAGTTGATGAAAGAGTTAAATGAACGTTGACTTGCCCACCCCAGTCTGTCCTAGAACCAGAATGTTGCGACATTCTGACCGATTTGATCTTTTCAGAAGACGGCAGAGATTAGCTGAGTGAAAACGTTCGAATCCGCGCCTATGACTATCACTATCGCATTTGAAGTCCCATGCACTGTAAGGAGCCGATCCACAGTCGCAGTAGATGCAGTCATCTATTCCAAACTCAAGAGGAGCATCGCAAGTGGCGCAAGCCCATTCACGTCTCAAGTGAGAGTCACAAGATCCTCCAGGACAAGGGATCCTGACCAAATGGCTGTCGGTTGGCCTTTGCGCATCAAAATTGATCTCGCAAGGATCATAACGGGCGATACACTTCTGTGGAGGTCGCCGGTGTTCTGCTCGTCTCATACGAGGACCATGGTTAGAAGGCATATCATGGTATTCCGAAACCTCAATTACTGGCTTCGGAATTCTCTGCATTGGTCCAAAAATTGGAGCCTCCAACTCTCTATGCTCTGATGGAGCATCGCAATCGACTATGAACACCTGGTTCTTGTTCTGGGGATTGTGAAGAAATTCCCGTAAAGCCGTGCTTTGTTCGTTCCACGAACTTGAACTCTTAAGCACAGCGTTATTGGAAAGGAACTGATATGGAGGCGGATCATGAGACAGAGTGCGCTCATTGATACATGCGCCATTGAAACCGATATATGTCGCTCCGCTGTTGGAACATGCCTCGATGAATTTGAGCTTGTCGCTTTGCCGGCCAGCGACCGCAGAGATCCGCTGGGGATACGATTTGGTACTAGCGTAGAGCTGTTGGAGGCTGTGTTCATCCATTGTACCATCCCTGATCCCTAGGGCAATCATTCGTAGGCCGCTTTGCAGGTCCTTTCGGTGCGCATCGAGCCGAGTGATTGCCACGTCAATCTCGTCGATGTGGCTTCTCGCAAGGTATTGTTCCCTACCCACGAGCGACTGCCTGTACTCGTCAAGTCTTTCCGCACAACTATTGCAGTCGTCAAAAAGAGTGAAAAAAGTATCGATACTGGTGACAGCTCTTAGGGCTCGGTGTGGACTGGGTACAATCGCTTCACCAGGCATTAACCGACGGAACATGTGTATGGGAAGTAAAGTGTATTCGATTGGGTACCCTGCGCCGCCAGCAGTACGTGCAATTTGTTGCGGCCCCAGTTGAACAAATCTGTACATTATGGGCAGACTCTGTTGGCGGATACCATAATCCCGTTGGATGTCAGTATAGAGCATGAACTCGTAGTTGAGCTTGAGTTGATGGCTTGCCAGATTATCGCTGAAGTCGAGGGAATCAATGGATCCGACAATGGAGGTCAGCTCTGCCAAGTCTCCTTGGAAGTCAACTTCCAGGGATGTCCGTTGACTCGAATCGAGCATCTGATGCTTCATTGTCAGGATGCTGTGTAGTCCCCATCGGACCCTGGTGACCACATGGGTACTTCGATCATCCCCTGGGACAAGTACTTTCTGTGAAAGTGCATTCCTGACAGCTGGCTCGTGGAGATCGATAACATCCTAGTATGTATGGAAACAATGCTGGACGACACCATAGAACGTATCCCCATCTATGGTGCTGTCTTTTAGAAAGTTGGCGGCTCCCTTGAGGTCAATCAAACCGGACAGAATGCTTGCTGCAAGATTGTGGTCAATGCTCATGACTCTGAACCTACTCGATTGGTCGGATCCTACACCGGTTACACCCTGAGGTTGTTGGGGGAACGGGTAACGGGTTCGCAAGATGGCTCCTTGCGGCGGATTTGGTGGCAAGATAGACGACGGAAGAAATTGGTCAGCTCTTGCGTCGTAAAGTGCGCCGACGGGAACACGTTGGCCAAGAGCAGGTCTCGTAGTCTCGGCCATGTCGTGTCAAGTAATGATGAATGGAGGCTTTCTTTGCTTTGCGCTTCACAATTATGAAGTATAGAGATGATTCATGAGTGTCCCATCCTTCCCTGGACAGCATATATACTTCGACGGGGCCGAATTAGCCTACGAGTTTGTACGCCAACTACCCACGTCCTATCAGTTGTATCTGTCTATGGTACAAACCGTCTCAGCCGACAACAGTTACGTGAAACGCGAACAATGGCCCTTGATTGGTGATACTGGACACAGAATTCATCGCCACCTCATGAGAAGTTGCACCATGACCGTTGTTTGTCACCGTGATAGAGCCCTGACGCAAGCTCCCAGTATGGGAAGATCACCCATTGGATCTCTCATCTAGGAAGTACGAGGCTTAAGCTCGGAAGAAGTTTCTCGCCGGCTTAAGTAACCTCAAGGTTGACAGCGTATGGGTTCAACGTATGACAAGGTTTTGTAATCCCCTAATGTGACAGAGCCTCACGACGGATGCCTTCTTGTCAGGAACATAGACCGAGCCATGCTGGTATATCGAGCGTTCGTGATTGGTCGCCAGAGGCAACGGAAACCCCAGCAGGAAGACACAAGACATTTCGAACTTGCCTTGAGAACACCCACTCGTATCGGGCGCGACTTGTGACCTTGTTTGCGTGAATGGCGAGCCGGCCAGGTGCTCTGTTGCCCCTGTATCACGATAACATCGATTCGGAGAGAGCCAACTGAGATGAAAGCAGGTGTTGTCAGTGGACGTCGAAACATTTCGCCAGGCACTTGTTGACCAGAAATACATTTGAGATGGTCACTGGAGACATGTCTCGCGGATGCTTGAGTCTACTGTGTCTGCAACAGCATCGAAACGATATGGAAGGAGTTACCAGAGTGGTCTGCGATAGAAACTCGTTTGATTTCGGCGCCCGTCTCTTCCAGGTTGACTCAGAATTGAGCAGTCTTGTTGCTTCTTCGGCGATCCACGATATGCTGGTTTTCATGTTGCACGGCAAACACTCCAACTTTACCCATCGCAACAGGCAAATAAACTAATCCCCCAAGCCAGCTGGTCTCCCGTCCTTGACGAAAGCCCATCTATCATCCCGATAATTGCTCCTCTTTCTGAGTCGAGATAGCCCCGTTTACGGTTTTTTGTCATGGTGTAAAGCTCCATGAGCCTGCTGAGAATCCCCTCGTTTAGATGTCGTTGAGGAAGATCGTGCAAAATTTCGGCTACGGTTGCCAAATGACGTAGAGCCAAGGCGACGTAATGGGATGAACGACATCCGTTCGAGAGCTAGCAATGCACAAAGGCTCTCCCTTGCACACATCATCTACAAATTCACTTCCCTTCTCGACATGCCATGGCTCGGTTTCTTGCTGGCAGGTCTCGATGTCGATCAATCCCAAAAATGGATGAGTAAGCAATTTCCCCAGGCGACCGACTTCGGCCGCGAATAGCCACACAAAACGGCAAAACCCCACACCAACGTCAATTCAGTCAAGGATTATTTTGTCGCATCTGAGCAGCCCACCAACAACCCTTTTTATCACGCCTCTCAACCTCCTCTACTTCCCCCTACAGTGGTCAATTGGGCTCGATCCCTATCGGAATCATGCTGTCCGCTACCTCTTCTGCCCTGCGCATCAGCGCTCGCCGCGTTGCCCCTCGAGCCGCCGCTGTCTCGACCCTCGTTGCGCCCGTGCCCAAGATCTCCCTCGGTCGAAGCTTCAATGTCGCACAGGCTCGATGCCTTTCTTCTACCGGCCGTCTGTCTTACGCTGTTCAGACCAACCCTAACCCTCCTCTGGGTATCAAGAATGCCTCCAACGACTCTCCCTCAAGAATTGGCCTCATTGGAGCTCGTGGCTACACTGGTCAGGCTCTTATCGATCTCTTGAACGAGCACCCCATGATGGATCTTCGACATGTTTCTTCCCGCGAGCTTCAGGGTCAGGAATTGAAGGGCTACAGCAAGCGCAAGATCATCTACGAGAGTCTGTCTCCCGAGGAGGTTGCTCAGCTCGATAAGGATGGCAAGGTCGATGCCTGGATTCTCGCCCTCCCCAACGCTGTCTGCCAGCCTTTTGTCGAGGCTCTGGGTGAGAGCAAGAGCTTGATTGTCGATCTTTCCGCCGATTATCGTTTCGATGAGGACCAGAAGACATGGAAGTACGGTCTTCCCGAGCTCCAGCCCAGAAGCCAGCTTGCCCAAGCTACAAGGATCTCCAACCCAGGCTGCTATGCTACTGGCTCTCAGCTTGCCTTGGCTCCCATTGTTGAGCACCTTGGTGGTATCCCTAGCGTCTTCGGTGTCAGTGGTTACAGCGGAGCAGGTATGCACAAGTCGTGAAGGACGCAATGTCTTGCGTCCAAGAGATTGCCAAACACCGTGAATGCGAAGAGCTAACAGAGGAACAGGCACCAAGCCCTCTCCCAAGAACGACGTCAACAATCTCAAGGACAACTTGTTGCCTTGTAAGTGCGGAGAACGAGGTCACGAAAGGAGAAGAAGCTAACTTGTAAAGATTCCCTCACAGGCCACATCCACGAGCGAGAGATTAGCCACCACCTCGGTACAGCCGCTGCTTTCATGCCCCATGTGTAAGCCTTGTGTCTCCTCATTGTGTCACTGAAGACTTACAAGATATAGCGCCTCTTGGTTCCGCGGTATTCACTTGACTGTCAACATTCCCCTCAACAAGGAGATGACATCTCGTGATATTCGCCAGATCTACCAGGACCGATATGCCGGCGAGAAGCTCGTCAAGGTTGTCGGTGAAGCTCCGTACGTATCACATTGCGCTGCGTCTATCTCGTGAACTAACGGTCGTGAAGTGTTGTGAAGGCCATCCAGGACAAGCACCACGTTGAGATCGGTGGCTTTGCTGTTGACAGCACCGGCAAGCGCGTTGTTGTGTAAGTGTCTCTATACCATGTGTGAAGTTTTCTAACTCTTGTAGTTGCGCTACTATCGACAACCTCCACAAGGGTGCCGCCACACAATGCCTGCGTAAGTCCTTTCGCTCTCCACGCGTACCATATGTCTAATAACTCTGCAGAGAACATGAACCTCGCGCTCGGATACGACGAATACCAGGGAATCCCCATCTAAGCCTATAACGACATGGCGTACAAGTCGCTCCAACATCCACTATCTTAAAGACCTTAGAAGCAGAAGTTCATTCACCACAGAACAAGGGAGGCGCTAATCTCAAAGCGGTCTCAGCAAAGCATTTAATCTGTACCGAACTTCAACTAACGCAATAACCGCTATACCAGTTGCGGAAAAGAGGAAGGCATATTTAGAACATGTCGCGCCTGGGGAAGAAGACATTTTGGTTATGATACAATACAATTCTAAATAGAGGCTGAGAGACTATTGATAGCTATCCTTCCTGAACTCCGTGTGTACGTCCGTGATTCTGACAAGCCGATGGTCTAAATACGTGTGTAAGGAAATATGGAGTAATGAGGGTAAGATTTTGTGCTCTTGGGCTTCTTGTCATCTGCCCCCATGTCATCCTTTCCCTTACCTTTTCCCTAGGAAGTCTTCCTAGCGTCATCACTAGACTTGGTCTTTGTAGAATGCTCCTTTTTGGTCTTGGTGGTCTTCTTGTGATCGTCGTCACCCGAGTGCTTATAATTGCTAGTCTTCTTCGCATCATTGCCAGATCTGGCTTTTGTAGAAGCCTCCTTTTTCGTCTTAGTGGTCTTCTTATCGTCATCATCCTCAGAGTGCTTGGACTTGCTGGTCTGCTTCGCACCATTGCCAGATCTGGCTTTTGTGGAAGCCTCCTTCTTCGTCTTGGTGGTCTGCTTCGTATCATGGCTAGATTTGGTCTTCGTAGGATTCTCCTTCTTCGTCTTGGTGGTCTTCTCGTCGTCATCATCTCCAGAGTGCTTGGACTTGGTTGTCTTTTTCGCATCACTCGACTTCGTCTTGGTCGAGTCCTCCTTCTTGGTCGAGTCCTCCTTCTTGGTCTTGGTGGTCTTTTTGTCGTCGTCGTCACCAGAGTGCTTAGACTTGCTAGTCTTTTTCGCACCATCACTTGACTTCGTCTTAGTCGAGTTCGCCTTTTTGGTCTTGGTGGTCTTCTTGTCATCGTCATCATCACCGTCGTCGCGCCTGTGAATGGCACGGCGAATCTCCGTTTCGCCCATCTTGGGGTTGATAAAGTTGGAAACGACATTATTTGAGTTTGTAGAAGACGACGATGAGGAACCGCCGGGCGAGAACGTGATCTTGGAACCCGCGGCGTTCTTGTTGGGAGACTTATCCTCTGGACGAGGAAGAGAGTAGCCAGCCTTGGGGACGCCACCGGGAGGGAGAACCCAGGCTTCGGCGCCCATGATGCCGGTAAGGCAGACAGTCAAAGCGTAAACAGGCTTCATGTTGAAGTTTTGAGTATAAAGAAGTAGAGAATATGGAGTAGAGCGAGTGTGTTAGAGTTGAAGTGATTGTTGGACTGATCAAACGATAGTCTCAGACATGCAGGGCATTTATATAAGAGAAATGGTACGTCGTGATCTTGGCAACGAATTGATCATCCCTTCCAGGAACGCTGATCAGGGTCGGGACCTTGCAGGAAGCTCATCCGACAAAACATAGCGCCGTCTTTCGCCTTGGCCGCAAAAGTCTAGCCACAGAATATCTAGGCAATCAAATACCGGGAGCCTAGTGAATAGAGTATTTTCACATTCCATTTATGTATGTGGCGCGGGTCTGCGGTTAGTCAACCATGACAATTAACTCTATTTAATTGCCGATCAGGTGTTCTTAACCCATTGCGACAGTTCCTGGAGAGAATTTACTTCATTATTTGTATTATGAAGAGGTACTCGATAAAGTTGCGACGCCACGATGAGAGGAGACTGAGTTGCGTTTCCAGTCACCCTGGACCATCTTGCTCTGGAATGTAAGGGACCACGGGACACATTGATTCGTTTGGCGTATCTGGATCATGTCTCAAGACAGGAACATCATGTGCCTATTATTAATGAGACAGAAAGCCTTCTTGCACGTGGGGAAAGCTTGAGTGTTCTGCCAAGTAAGGGTCCCGTCTGGAGTAGGGACCTCCAGGCGTGATTCTTGCGAGGATGCCAGGGAACTACTCGGCCAGTCAAGCGTTTGGTGGCTTCAAGCATTCCGCATTTAGCGTACTGATGGAGAAATTGCTCCGGATGAAAGATCTTTGCAAAGATAGGTTGCCTGTCTGTTCTTGTTGTGCTGCTTGTCATGTAGCGAGAGATAGGTTTGTGACTGACCCATCTTTGATTCATGCCTATTTTATCGTGGCGATACGAAACTGCAATAAAAGAAATAAATGGCTTCCAAGAAAGGGTGACTTGCAGCCTAAGATATGGCCTACACTATATGCTGTTGGCCTTCCTATGGCCTCAATCTCGGGCCAACATTGAGGCGCAAGCAGTGAAGTTGACAAACAATGCCAATCGGCGCTTATATCACGATTGTGATTCACTGCAGAGGATTGAATGACATGGTTGGTCTCAAAGCATGCAGGAGGCCCGCCGTCCCGTCATCGTCCTCATAAATACCGAGCCTCGTTCAAGCCGACTCAGAAGCATCATCTTTCCTCTTCATCAAAAACCCAGGACGAAGAATACTGGTGACGGTTACATTTTATCATGGACCCTCTGAGCTCTATCTTTTGTTGCCTCAACGGCCGAAGCGCTTCGACACAGCCGACTCCTCCAGTCAGTGAGGTCAACGCGAGCGAAAAGGTCCTCGTCACGCGTCAGCCAGAGCCCTACTCCGACGACGCAGCGGACCAATTCGTCACCATCCTCCGCACTCACAACGGCTCTCGCGAAGAACTCCATCACCGCCTCAAACAGGTAGTGTCGACAAATGGCTGGACCGAAAGCCTCGCCGAAGCGATCGAGCGCAAGATCGAGAAACTGCTGGAAGAGGGTGCAGAGCTGGCCAAACCCATGGCGGAAGCCGTCAGAAAGGCTACAAGCACAGCATGGGAGTTTGCCAAAGAGCATCCTGTTTATGCTGGCCTCATCGCGGCGGGTACCATCATCGCCATTGGTGTTTTGGTCGAGTTTGACCTTATTTGGGTGCTGAGGGCCTTGGGGTTCGATGAAGTTGGCCCGAGACTTGGTATGTCATTTCACTTGAAGTAACGTTGTCGTGACGAAGAAGAAACTAATGTGTTGTAGGGAGCTTTGCGGCGAGATGGATGAGTAGCATTGGAAAGGTGTCCAAGGGATCGATATACTCGTTCCTTCAGAGGCTAGGAATGAAGATTGCAAAGTGACGAGTTGTTGGCAGCGGGTATTGAGAAGGAAACGATTGAGTAATACCCGCGAACGCCAAGTCGGTTTAGCGGAAGCCATTTAAATTCCTCTGATTTCATCCACTCAATTAGTCATTTCGTTACAGGCGGCATTCGGTATTCAAGTCATTGACTATGTTCGACTGTGGCTGTTTTGGCGTTGATAAGCTTATTCTTGCTTAGTGTCAGCTGTCCACCATGTGCGTATGGCGCGGACTCTCCCGTCTGCTGTCAAACTTCAAAGTACTGAGGAATAGTCATAGTAAACCCCAAAGTGAATAATGTAAAAAGCGCCCTCCAAAAATTAAATCTCGGACATCCACAGCCGAAGATCGGCGAGAGGCATTATCACGACATTATCCCCCTCCAAATTACCCCGCCATTCAAAAGACCCCTCCCCCACGTCTCCAAGTGTAACGTCGGGGTTGACCCGAGGCCCAAATGAGAGTATTTACATCATAAATAATCATGTAAATACATACTCTCCGCATCCCTTCATTAGTTTCTCTCTCAAAAATTCTCTAATACAGTGCTATTGTGTCTGTGTGTGTGTCGTAGCAATGCCGCTCCCCACTTCGTCCATCTATGAGCCGCCGTCGGCTGGCTTCACTGGCTTTCCTTCGAGGAGGAGTGTTGTTCATAGTACGGAGGGTATCGTAGCGGCGCCTCAGCCTCATGCGGCGAATTGTGGTCTTGAGATTTTGAGAGCTGGTGGTAATGCAGCTGTAGGTTGACATGTTTCGACTGCAACGATCAAATGCTAACATGCAATAGGATGCAGCCGTTGCGGTTGGTACGTCTAATGCATCAAACGGCATATCTTTGAACAAAGCACTAATCGATCATAGCCGCTGGTCTAAATGTCACAGAGCCTGTGTCAACCGGCATTGGTGGTGACATGTTTCTCCTCTACTTTGACGCCGCCACAAAGCAAGTCAGAAGCCTCAACGGCTCAGGCCGCTCAGGTTCCAAGCAGACACTTGAGACTATCCGCAAAAGCCTCAACATCCCAGACGGCAAAGTCGGCGAGATCCCGACTCACCACGTCCACGCCGCGACTGTGCCCGGAGCTGCAGCCGGCTGGGTCGATACCGTTGAGAGATTCGGCAGCGGGAAGCTTAGCCTAAGTCAAATCCTTGCCCCAGCTATCAAGTTAGCTGAGAATGGCTTCCCTCTTACTGAGATCGCTTCCCACTCTGTAAGTTCCTCGTTTTGGCTTCATGCATAGACTTACATAGGGGTAGTGGCAAGCTCAAGAGAAGCTCCTCCGAGATGCTTCACCCAACTTTGCAGAGATGCTCAAGAAAGATCCCTCCGCGCAAGACGGCGTGAGAGCCCCTCGTCCAGGTGAAGTCTTCAAGAATCTCACTCTCGCGCAAACATTCAGAACTTTGGCGACCGAAGGCAAGAAGGGATTTTACACCGGTCGCATCGCAGAGGAGATTGTAAAGGTGGTACAAGACCTGGGAGGATATCTCGAACTGGACGACTTGAAGCACCATCTAGAAACAGGGACACAGAATACAGAGCCCATATCTGTCAAATTCCGCGGTCAAGGTCTCACCGACAAAGATCCCAACGGCGGAGTTGAACTCTGGGAACACCCACCAAACGGCCAAGGTATCGTCGCCCTAATGGCGCTGGGTATCATTGAACAGCTCGAAAAGCAAGGCAAGATCCCAACTTTTAAGCCTGAGGACCACAACTCAACAGCCTATCTCCACGCGGTTATCGAAGCCCTGCGTCTCGGCTTCACTGACGCAAGTTGGTATGTCACCGACCCGGACACTACCAAAGTTCCTACCGCAGGCATGATCTCGCCTTCATACCTCGCCGAGCGCGCCAAGATCTTCTCTCCATCGAAAGCCCACGACGGTGTTCAGCCTGGAAATCCCGATTTCGTATCTCCTGCTTTGCAGAGCAGTGATACGGTGTACTTCACTGTTACTGACTCAGCTGGCAACGCTGCTTCATTCATCAACTCCAACTATGCTGGTTTTGGAACCGCGATTGTTCCAAAGGGCTGTGGATTTACACTTCAGAACCGTGGTGCCAACTTTTCGTTGGACGAGAAGCACCCTAATAAGCTTGAGCCGAGAAAGCGGCCTTATCATACCATTATCCCTGGCATGGCGACGAATATCAGCGATGGGTCTCTGCATTCTACGTTCGGTGTCATGGGCGGGTTTAATCAGCCCCAGGGAACTATTCAGGTTCTACTGAACCAGGTTGTTTTCGGTCTGAATCCTCAACAGGCTCTTGATGCCCCGCGAATCTGCATTGGTGCTGGTATGCCTGACGAGGGTAATGTGCTAGACTGGACTGTTCACGTGGAGGAGGGTATTTCTGAAAAGACTGTTGAGGAGTTGAAGAAACTGGGTCATAATGTTGTTGTTCTCAAGGGTTGGAAGAGAGCTATGTTTGGGCGTGGGCAGATTATTAGGTACACTGTTGATCCTGATGGAACGCCGGTTTGGTCTGCTGGTAGTGATCCCAGGGCTGATGGTGCGGCATACCCTCAGTAGTTTACATAAACACTTAAATGGAAAGCTCTTTACCACCGTGCTCGGAATAATTAATAAACGGTCTATGTCTATATATTACGTACTGCCCAGTTCATGTCCATCGTCAAGACTTTTCTAAAACACAACTCCTTGCGACTTATCCAATCGCTTCTGCCACGCATCAACCAGCACCGTTCGCGAATGCCCCTTACACTCAGGCACAAAAGCAATCTCAATCACAACATCTCTCTCTAGCTCAGCATAATCACGTTTCATAGCATCAACTATCTGCTCAAACCTAGCCATCACCATTCGGAACCCTGTGCTATCAGCCTTGGGTACACGTTCTGGAAAAAGCACCCCGGGAGCTTCGAGGGTGATGAGCAGCCACTCAAAGTCATGCTGCCAACCTAGCTCTCTGAATACTTGCTCACGGGGGAATGAGAATAGTTCTTCCCCGTAAGTTAAGCGGATATTAAGACCTGGGAGGGCGTCGTAACTAAATGTGAGATAGATGTTGGGCTTGGGACGAGGTGAAGCAGATCTTGGGGGCTGGAAAACGGGGCTGGGTGATCTTTGCCCGTATTCGATCGAGTCTCGCGCCTGCCTCGGCCTGGATTGATGCCTGTTCTGATTATCTTGTTCAAATTGCTGGGAGGCATTGTTTGTGTTCATGGATGATGGAGGCGGTGCGTCAGGATTTCTCTCTCGATACTCGTCTGTTTCGAATCCGGTCTGGGTACCCGTAGAAGTTGTAGGAACAGGCCTACTATTACCACTTATATTTCCGTTTGGCTCAGCGTCATTTTGTCGATTTATTGACGCCCCAAGATTACCCCGTGCATCTTGCATGTTACTCACACGTCTTTGCGCATGAGGAACTGGGGGAAAGAGTTCACCAATCCCCTCATCTGCTATCAGCCAAGACTCTCTATGTGTAACAAAGGCCTTACATTGTCAGCCAACTCATCTTGACTGTGTATATCTCCATAGGGGATCGGACGTGTATTGTTCTGCGCTGCCTCTGGTATAGAATTTTGGCTCGATTGACTGCTCTGCGAAGAGGTGAGGGGATCTACGCCTTCGTCACTTATCCTAAGTCCCTTAGTCAGTACCAATGTCTTTTATCCATAATATAACACTCACGCCGAATCACCTGGACTCTCGTGATACGAAGGAGATGGTGTATTACCCTCGCTTCGAGGTGTACCGAGTAAGTGCCGTGGACGTCTCGACCGTATTCGCTTATTTTTGTCAACGGCATTCCGCCTTACGAAATACCATATAACATTAGTGTATATCCTGTTTTCAATAGTGTTAGTAAGATCTTAAGTCGGGAGGGGGGCAAGTTACTCGTAGCGATCTCTGTGGTACCGAAGAGATCCATCATTGCTTGCCGACTGGCTGCCCCAGAACAAAGGGCCATTCTTGCCAACACAGAGATATCCATGCGCCATCTGTATTAGTTCTTCTTGGTGTACTACATTTTCCCAATCGATGATATCTCTACCTGGGATTCCAAACCTGGTCCTGAAGGTGAGGCGGAATTGGTTGAGAGTTGTCTCATAGTTGATTGCATGTCTCTGTCTCCTCCTTGGCTTAAGGTTCTGGCGAATATCAACCAAGTTGCTTATGAAATCACAATTATCAAAGATATCAAAGTATTGGCCAAGAGAACAGCCGCAATCCAATACGTCCATGTTTGGTGGCGGCGATTTTGGAGGCGGGTTGTTGCGCCTATGGCAACTAATCACAAGTCACGCGCTGGACAGCGACTATATTTATTATCATTCAACAAAACTGAGTAGCACCTAGTTTTCCAATTCATTCTACTGATTTCTGTCTATTTCGCCCTGCCCGTAATAGGAGTGTTGTCAGATGGGTGTAGGCTTATTCTGCCTGGTGATCCTAGTAAGTACGGCAAGCCCCTTGCATAATGTTGTGAGTTTTAATGAATAGAATTGGGTTATTCTACTTTTTTGAAACGGCCAAGCGTATGCGCCTCACGCATGCAGACTATTCTCGGCATCGCCGTATGCACCGGAAGTGCATCCTCATACGCGGCGCGACTTATCCTGAGTTGGGCGACTATGAGTCAGGGCTCAAACTCGAGTCCCAGATTTTTTTTCAGAGTCTCTATTGGTTAGTAAGTCTTTTGGATTACGCATATTTAGATTATAAAGGGGCAGGTTTCGAATTGGTCCTCCTTTATACCGCATGTCAAGGACTAGTTGGTGGAGTGTTCAACTTAGCAAGGAGGAGATAGGATGTTTCACGATTGATCGTCAGCGAAATTCCAAAATGGCTTGGAGATAACCACTTCGATTCTTTTGATGCTGGATGGTTGCCTGAGCCTTGGTACCATGATGTGGTGATTGCTGTTGGTTACCCCATGCTGCACATGAGGCATCCAATCACGAGATCACGGCATTGTGGCTTCGCCTCCTCGCAAGGCATTCTCACAGTCATTCCATCATACATTCGGTGCCCACTTCTTCGATAGAACAATCAAATAATGAAAAATAGGAAAGACACTCCATATGCGATTTCAGCCTAATCAGAGCATATTCTGACCCGCATTCCGAAATGAATCAAGAAACAAGAGCTTCATCAAATGAGGCCAAGGCAAATGAGCCTCCAGGACTCGATATCTTCTGCACACCGGAAAATAGCGACTTCCTCTCGAAAGTCCACTACGAAGACCTGAATAACACAGAAAGAGAAATACGTCTTCTCAAGATCCTCCCAGATTCAGGTTCTGGCTTCGTTGAATGCGAGTTACTTCCCAGTGTAAAGCTCGCAAACGTGCGTAAGCGATATCTAGCTCTCTCATACTGCGCTGGGGACCCGCGAAATACAAATGCCATTCTAGTCAACGGCGCAAAATGCAACGTCTTTGCTAACCTCCATCATGCGTTGATGACCGTACGCTACTTTTGGGAAAGTCGCCCCCAAAAAAAAGACCTACTTCTCTGGGTCGATCAGATTTGCATCAACCAAGTCAATCTTGCAGAGAGATCTCATCAAGTCGGTTTCATGAAAGACATTTATCAGAATGCTGAAGAGACACTTGTCTGTCTTTCTGTGAATGAAACAGAAGGAAGAGGCATGCAATGGCTCATACAATTGGAACAATATTACATCGATCACTTGCTGGAAAAGCACTTGCACGAAACCAGAATAAGTACAGAAGGCAGCAAAGACGATTCGACTTTTCGCAGCTACGGCGTCATCACATATCTCCGAGATATGATCAATGAAAATGATTTTGCAGATAATTGGATCGAGTTCTTCCATGTCCTCAAAAGCCCGTGGTGGGACAGAGCATGGGTCTTCCAGGAATTCATTATTTCGGCTCGCATGACATTTCTCTTCGGCGAACACTCGATTTCATATAGCAAAATGGTTCCTTTTCTGCTGGGAATATGCACTGCAACTCTTGAATCGATCTGTGAACCCCATGTTCGTCGCCATCAGGTCTTCACACGATTAGTGGAACGTTCCCAGTACTCAACTGAGGAGATTGAAGAAGCCGCCAACAAAGTCTACAACATGATAATGACCAAAGATGAATGGATTCATCGTTCAGATTTGGAATACCTTCTTGTTCATAATAGCAATAGCCAGGCGTCTGACCCTCGAGACAAGATATACTCTGTTCTCGGTCTTGCTCACCCTGGCTATGGGATTGTACCAGATTACTCACCGACGAACGATTTGAATAAGGTCCTGATAGAAACAACGCGCCAGATCATCTTGCATACGGATTGCTTGGCCGTGTTGATATATCTGGATCATTCAGCTCCTCATCACAACAATGCGATTGGTTTGCCATCGTGGGCTGTCAACTGGATGGTCAAGATCAACACATACGGGTATAAGAGCGGCAACAGTATTCTTAAAAGCACTGGTTTCATGTGTCATTGCATTAAAGATGAGACAGCCGATGCCTCATTCTCACAACTTGCTCATCCCGAGGAACCCGGACGGATTACGACAGCCTTGGAGGTTTGGGGTGTATGCCTAGATTACAATATGCAGAAATGGTCTTCTGAAACTATATACAAGGGTTTACGAGATCATACAATAATAGCAGAAAGGTATGCAGTGGGAAGCACTGACGAGCTGTGGATTCTCCGCGGCGTATTAGAACCTTTTCTTCTGAGGAAATGCACTAGTGGATATCGTTTAGTTATAGGTGTAAAGTGCTTGGAGTTGCTGACTGATCTGACCAAAGGACGGTTCAAGGACTTTGTTGATGAGGCAGGGGACCTTGATATGAGTAAGATGGAGTTGACGCGCATTAGGATCTTTTAGGCGAGGCAATCTTGTTGCAGCGCAATCCTTCCCTCGCTCACAGTATCAATACGGGCATCCATGCAGATTGTCCGTAACTGCTTCCTTGTCGCAAGACACGACCTGCTCTCCAGGATATGATGCCTGTAGAGATCCAACAAGTGCGCCATCCAAAAGGAGAACCCAAGCTCGTGGCAATAATCATATCGGTAAACATGACACTGTCCAAGTGCCCAGTACAAAGGAACCCTTCACAAACAGCACCAAACTTGAGAAGTAACAAATGACCACATCATTCTATTCCATTCTTTTGCTGTACATTCGTATCTGTCATACAGAGGTATCTCATCTCTATTACACCATGTTATACACTCGAACGCGTCGACTCGCAATCACCATTTTATTCCTTCTGCTCAGGCTCTCCCTCAAGAATAACCTTCTTCTCATCAAACAGCTTCGCCAGATCTCCATTCTGATGCATCGAGACCAAAATATCCGTACCGCCAATAAAGTCCTTGTCGACATAAAGCTGGGGGATCGTAGGCCAGTCGGAGTACTCCTTGATACCCTCGCGCAGCTCAGGATCCTCGAGGACGTTGAAGGCGGCGAATTTCTCGGGGTTGACGCCCTGCAGACCGAGGATTTGGATGGCGGCGCGCGAAAAGCCGCACTGGGGTGTCTCGGGTGTTCCCTTCATGAAGAGCACGACGGGCGCGGAGGATACGGCTTTGTCGATTGCGGAGCGGGTTTGGTCGGAGAGCAGGCGGGCTTGGAAGGGTGTGAGGGGGGAGATGGGTGTGCGGAAGATGGAAGCTGTTGAGCGGACGGCGACAGGCCGAGCGGCTTGTCGAAGGGACTAGAGATGCGTTAGCTGTGAAGATCAGTGGTGGGAGAAGGAGAAGACGTACTGAGGCTACTGTTCGCGCAAACATGGTGACAGCTGTGGTAGAGAAAGTGGTGGTGAAAGAATGGAGGTGCGCAATGGAGATTGTTGGAGATGGCGGAAGTTTTGGATGGGATTAGTGATGTCAAGGATGTTCCGATGCCGATCCCCGGATATCAGTGGCAATGTGACCAATCAGCGAAGGGGCGATTGCGGCTTATCAACAAGGTCATGTTTGTCCGTGATGTTAGAATGACAAGCTTTTCTTCTAATGAGACTCTGATGTGTTTTGTTACCTATTCAAACCCATTTCTTTTTTCTTCGTTATATTCACCATGTCTTGAGTTGGAATTGCCTGTTGTCTAAACTAAGTACCATCGCAATAATTTCCGAGTTCTTTTCACGTAGAATACCTCGCTGCCAATTACAAACACTCTTACCAATGTCAACGCTGGCCAGAACATTCTGTAAACACGCTATAATAATCAGTTCATTCTTAGGCTCAGTCGGCACTGCAAAGACGCTTTCAGCACTTGCGATTCGGCTCGTGATATCTTCAAAGTTCATCATATGACGCGGGGCTGATCTGATGGCGGGGTCAATTTAGATAAATCTGTCGTCTGCCGCAACATATTCTGTAATTCTGGAGAACGTAATCCCAATTGAACACTAAACTAATCAATTGCTATCATCTCTGTCAATCACACATTTCACTTTAAAGCCGAGGTTGGCATCACTCCACCCGCATACGTCCAGCCCTATCAAATCTTACCAAGACCGCTTACAAAAGCATCGCCGCATCTCACCTTCATCTCAATGCTTCACAGAATCCAACACGGGCACGACGCCCATCACGACCACCACATGCGCCACTCAACTGAAGCTCTCGAACAGGCCCGAGGCGATGGCAAGCGCCATATTCTTCTAACCGCCTCTGGCTCAGTTGCGACCATCAAGCTTGTTCAGATTATAAATGGTCTCAAATCGCAGCACAATATTTCTATCCGTCTCATTCTCACTCGATCAGCGTCACAATTTCTTTCGGGGCAGAGTCTTGAGCAGCCGACTGTAGATCAAATTTCTCGTCTTCCGAATGTCGATGCTGTTTACACAGATGAGCATGAGTGGGCGCAGCCGTGGAAGCGCAATGCGCCGATTCTACATATTGAGTTACGGCGCTGGGCGGATGTTCTGGTTATTTCACCTTTGAGTGCGAACACCATGGCCAAGATTGTCAACGGCATGTGCGATAACCTCTTGACGTCTGTGGTTCGAGCATGGGATGTTACGGGGACTGTAGACGGTGTCAAGAAGAAGATTCTTGTCGCTCCTGCAATGAACACTTGTATGTGGAACCATCCTGTCACAGCGCTACAGCTCCGAGTCTTGGAGGAGCAGTGGGGAGGGGAAAATGGCTGGTTTGAGGTTTTGCGACCGATATCCAAGAACTTGGCCTGTGGTGATGTTGGGAATGGTGCTATGGTTGCTTGGGAGAGAATTGTGGAGGAGATTGTAAAGAAGATCGAGACCTAGGAAAGGATACGAGCATCAAAAAGTAAGAAAATTGGCATTATGGTTCAGAGAGCTTGGTAGGAATTTGCTTGGTTACGATATGGTGTTGAAGGACTGGGGAGCAAAATGCACGACGGAGCCGTAGGGTAATTGGTGCTGGATTTGGTACTACTGGAACAGGACATTACAAAAGCGCAGGCATTCACGAGTTACTTGATAATATGATTCGGAATAAAAATTGAAAGATTGATGTTGGCGCTAGATTCTATTCATGCGACTTGAGACCTGAGGCTCGTCGATGTCGAAGGCAGGCACAACTCGTTTCTTCCTCCTCAACAGAACCACCAGCCACTGCACACCTGCCCTCAAAAGCAGCCACCAAAGCGCACTCTCCTTTCACTCACACATATTCTCTCTTCCCGCAACACTTTGATGATCATCGGGAATTGATACAAATTCATGGCATCCTATCATTTCCTCACCTCCACCTCAAGTTTAGAGGATGGATGCCCCACCACCCTGCGAGACCGCCTGCGCGACGATGATACACCAGCGACAAGTTCCTCCATCAGGGCTATTCCTTACCAAAATATCTACCAGCAAGTTCACGCATCTCTTGGAAACAGACTGACTGCCTCAAAGCCCGAAAACAAGGTAGTTCATACAACCCAAAGCAATGATCCAGCTGCGCAGCTTCGAGGTGAGTCCATAGTCCACAATCTTAAGCTTCCTCCTTTAACCAGAGATAGAATCATACGCTCGAATGGGCATGTCACTGCACAGTTCCGCGATCGAGGACCTTATTGAAGCACACACAGAAGTCCTGGACAAGACCGCGCGCTTCGCTGAAAAGTCCGCCCAGACCTTGTCGCAATCCAAAAAGCTGTACGACAACATCGCCTTTCCGCTTTACGCCACACTCTGTCACAACGATGAGTACCCTCAAGCAAACGTGGGCGACCATTTGAAGAAACTCAAAGAGGAAATCGCTGCCGCGAGAAAGGAGATGCTTCGGCTCAGTGACGAATAGGATGTATGCTGTGCAACCGAAGCCGAGGCGTGGGAAGAACTGAAGAAGGGACTCGATGAAGGTAGCAGAGAGAATGGCGTGGATGAGGAAACTCTCAAGGCAGCTGAAGAGTTCAAGGCGAAGGCGATGGCCATTGTGGAGGAAAAGTGTCGACTATTGGACGAGGTTGACCAGGTATGTTGACGTTCCTTGACCTCATCAATCATCACTGACCCATTCGTGCAGGAGTTCAAGGCCGAGATTAAGGTCCAGACGTTGAAGATAATGCAGGATCTTTTCGATGATTGATCAATGCGATGTACTGGGTGCGATGTGTGGTTATTTTGGTGTCAGCAGTCTCATGTTCGATTCGTCATATAGCAGAGGTGATTTTCAACTGGTCGTCTATTTCGTATCTCATTAACTATCTGCACCTGTCATTTCCGTCTTTGTCAATGCATGTGCCCATGACCAACCTGGTCTCTTTTGTGTATCAACAATTATATACCGCTAAACGCCGTTCCCATGAATCAACTTTTAAGGCACCTTTTGGAATGCACTTTTGAATCGGCAATTTACTGCTTCTTCTCGGGGATGACAACGCCCCAGGGGTGCTCTGTGCGACCATACATGATGTCACCCAGCCAGCCCTTGATCTTGCTGGTGACCTCTCCGGCCTCACCCTCGGCGCCCATGGGGATGTTGATGTCCTGGCCACGGTGGTGGATCTGGGAGACGGGGCAGATGAAGTACTGATTTTGTTAGCAGGATTCTTGATGCGGGATCAATTGGGAAACTTACGGCAGTACCAGCAGCGAAAGACTCAATCAGACGACCCTCAGCATCAGCCTCAACGACCTCAGCGATGGTGTACTTTCGCTCAGTAATCTCATACTCATCACCCAGGCGCTCACGAACCAGCTCGAGACAGCTGCGGCGGGTGACACCATCAAGGATAAGCTTGTCATCAAGAGGAGCAGTGATAATCTCCTTCTTGCCATCCTTTCGCTTCCAGACAACAAAGAAGTTACTGGCTCCAGCCTCGGTACACTCGCCCTGAGAACCGTACAGCCAGAGAATCTGGTGGAATCCGCGGGTTCGTGCATCAGCTGTGGCAAGCAGAGAAGGACCGTAATTGGCGCCGACCTTGGCATAGCCGAAGCCACCGACCCAGGCTCGCACCATGTCGTCGGGGGAGGTGTGAAGACGCATTCCACCGGGGGGAGCGTCCAAGCGGGGCATAAAGGTCACGATAATGTAGAGGAGAGCTTCCTTGGGGGCAGCGACACCGAGCTGAGGAGCTGTGCCAATGATGGTAGGGCGGATGTAGAGGAAGCTTCCAGCGCGGTCGGCGGGGAGCCACTTGGAGCCGTCGACGGAAAGAAGAGCAATCATGAGCTTCTCGACCTCAGCGGGCTCAAAGATAGGAAGGGAGATACGGTTGGCCGACATGCGAAGACGCGCAGCATTGCGATCAGGACGGAAGATACGCAGCTTTCCGTCATAGCCACGGTAGACCTTGAGACCCTCGAAGCACTCTGTAGCGTAGTGAAGCACAGAGGCAGTGGGCATGAGGCTCAGGGGACCGTAGGGCTTGAGCTCGGGAGCAGCCCAGCCCGTGGAAGCCTTCCATGAGGCGAGGACCATGTGGTCTGTGGCGATGGTCTCGTCGCCAGAGTGAGCGGTTGCTTCATCGGGGACGGAGCGGGGGTTTTGTGTGTATGTGTATGTGAGCTTTGAGGCATCAAGGGGTGCTTGGACGGTTGGGGCGCCGTTGATGGTGGGTTGGGCGACTTCTTTCTTGTGGATTGCTGCGGCTGTCAGGTTGACGTCCTGGGTCTCGACGGCGGAGGGAGCCATGGTTGCTGAATGGAATGAAGTTGTAGTGAATGTTACGTTGAGTGAATGTGTTGTTTGAGTCAATGGATGGCAGAGGAAGCGAGATCGGAGTCACAGTGTATACAGCAGAAAACAAGCAAACAGAGAAAGAGAGAGAGAGCAAAGGCTAAACTTTATATACCTACAATAAAAGCAAACTACCTACCATACCCCGTGTATGACTGTTTCCTCCGTTCTCCACTTGGTTCGTCACGCTCGGGAGGAGTCACGAGCTGGGGCAGAAAAAACGTAAAGTATCCCGTCCCCGCCGCTCGCGGGCCCGGATAGACCGCCTCTGCCCGCGCGGTGCTCGGCTCCGGCGATGGTGTTTTTTTGTTGAACTTTTTTTCTGCTGCGATAATGATATCGATAAAAGTGAACGCTAGGCTGTGTTTGGTAGGTGGTGAGATGGGGGTTCCACACAGCCTTTTTGACGTGATGGATGGGAGCCGCCAGTTTGGTTATGATGAATGAGAAGAGGTTCCACTCATGATGCTTCTGGAAGATAACATTTTTTCCAAGAGACTGATAGGTGACGCCATTGACGAGGAATTGAACAAGCCTTCTTTTCGTGGTATTCTCGCCAAGTGACACAGTCTGAATTTGTTGAGAATAAGACACCACTCTTCTGGAACCTGCTTATCGAGATCGCTTACACCGGCTGCATATCCTCCAAAAATTACCCGGTCCAAGCACCGGCTCTGCAGTTCAGTGCGGAACAAACTCCTGTCAAATCCATCGTCTCCACCACCAAGGCGCGGCTTAAACAATTGGTTATCACTGCAACTAACAACAACGAGATAACACACAACCACCATCCAATGAATCCCATCCTCATATCAGGATAATACAGGTTATGCAAGAGATAGTCAGGTGCCATGAAATCCCTGCTTGTCAATTCTGACAGACTCAAAAACCTTGATCATGTTTGCAGCTTGGCAGGGCGGAATTGAGGACGATTCCGTGGATAGCCGTCAATTGCCTTTGGACCGCGCAGTGAGGTCATGTCCTCCAATGGTAGGGAGGAGAAGAATGAGTTGAAGCCTCCTGAGGTCACATTACAGCTGTCTTATCGATGATCGGGCCTATGAACTTTTTCCAGAGTACGTAGCGTGGATATTCATGCAATTGTATCGAGATACGGGCCAAAAAGGGTACGACACATGGTGTAATCACAATAGACTGCAAAACTCGTCATTTCTAGGTATCATGATAACCTGATTACTCTATACTATACTTTTTTTCTCCCATCTCTAAGGATTACCTGTTGAAAGGCTCACCGCCCCCCCTTCACATCGCACATCATTCACGCCCTACGCCCTTTCCGCCTCCTTCTGTCGCTGCTCCTCCTCCAGAAGTTCCCTCTCGCGCGCCGCTGCTTCAACACCGGCTTTCACGCCCTTTGCTCTCTGGCGCGCCTCGTACATGTCCCGTGACTTCATGATTCGCTGTACGATTTCACCCGCGTTGACGTGTGCGAATGTGTGCGCGCCGATCTCGCGGTAGATGCCCATGGCCTTGGGCGCCGTATAGGGATCGTATGTCAGGGGCATGAAGGATGTTGGGCCGTGGTACACTGCGTCTGGGGTCCCGCGCGGTAGGGTGGTCAGGTAGGGCTTTGTGGGAACGAAGGGTGCGCCAAAGATGACGGCGTTGATGTACTGTGATATAAATGGTTGGCTTTTTTCAGGTCGGGGGTTGCACGGGAGATGCGCGGGGGTCACATACCTTGCACTGGAGAACGCAGAGACCACGCTCGAAGGTGTTCATGATGGGGTAGTTGATTCCCTTCCATTGATTGATGACCTCGTCCTCGTGCACGCCTACTACGACGTACGCGGGGGGATAGTCTTCGCCCTTGCCGAGACGCTCGTTTACGGATTGTTCGGAGAACCAGCCTTGTTCTCGCGCAAGCTTTTCTTCTTCGAGAAGGACTTGGCGCAAGAACTCAATGTGTCCGCTGGAGAAGAGATCATAACCTCCGTCAACGTACACGACGCGCTGGCCGGGCTTAGGTCCGGGGCCCTCGATAAGTTGGCGGAAACTGCCCTTTTCCTCCTCACCCTCTTCCGCCTTTGCGACTTGCGACGCCTTCCAGAAGAATACCTCGGCGCCGGGTGCTTTGCCAGATTTGTCGGTCGCATACAGCTTCATGCGCTCCAGCATTTCCTTTCCTTCTGCGACGCGCTCTTCGGGTGTGCCGTGGCCTTCTTCACCGGAGAGTTTCTTCTCAAGAGACTTGATGAAGTGAGTCTTTGTGCAGAGAAGCATGCGACCGACGAGGTCAGTGGTGGATATGCCAGGTGAGCGCTTAACCATCTTGAATCGGCCGGCCTCCTTGACGAATCGGTAGCAGTCGTTACCATCGCTGTCCGAAGTGATGTCGTCGCCGTGCACGACGTATTTGCAGCCGTAGTGGGAGATGTAGGGGAGAGATGTGACGTAGGGCGCGTTGGCGATTGAACGGGTGACCCAGCGACAAGCGTCAGTAGCAGCGAGTCTAAAAATGTCAGTAAACTTGTCGCATGAAAGGTAGTAAGAGGCTGAAATTACCGTTCTGCGAGGTTCATGACTGTAGGGCCCTTGTTGGCGAGGATGGCCTCGTCTGAGTGAACGCCAGCGTAGAGCTCATCGCCTAATTGGCGGGCCTGCACGATCGCGCCCGCGTGGCCTGAAAGAGTCAGTATTATTGAGCGCGATGAGATGGAGAGGTGAAATACCGTGGTGGAAGAAGTCAAAGCAGCCATCGACCCAGATGCGCCCCTCATAGAGCTCAGGAGCAGGCTCACCCTCAAGGTGAAGCTCATCGTCAATCGAGGGGTTAGTGGGGTCAGTCGAAGACATGGTGGCGAGAAGAGAGAACGATACAGAAAACGATGACTTTAGTGAGTGAGTGATGTTGCAATAAGTTAAGAGTCAAGAAACCAAAACGAAGAGGAAATGATGCTTTTAAGATTAAGGAGATTCAGTGAAAGGATGGTTTTACAAGATACGTAACTCACGAGCTGTTGGGAAGTTAATGGATGAGTTTGGTTGGCCTAACAATTTTAGGAGCGATCTGATTGGTCCGTTTATACGGTGACTCTACCTGCCAATTTAACGAATATGAGATGAGGTCAATAAAGCTTAGGTAAACAGTATTGAATACGAAAGAATTAAATGCGTTTGCCGTTTATCCATGTTATTACCGTGAAGTGCACACGCAAGCATGAAATCCTTTGAATGAGTGAAGGATGAAATACGAGAAGGAGTTTGTCTTTTTAAGGGTCTTGATATACCCCTGTCACATGCAAACAACAGCCACGCTAGGCAGACCACGTTTTTGACAAAACACCAATCTTTGACATTCTGACTCTCTAATGGAATGTCATTCTTCTTCATTAGGCCTTGACTATCTCATTCTGTGACCGAGTACCCGGGTCTCATTTCATCTTGTATCGCAAAAGACCCTGCGATATCTCCACTTTGCTCGGCACGTTCCCGATCCATTGGCTCCGATCTTTGCCTTAATCGTGGACCTGCTCGGGCCAAGATTCCCCGGACGGGAATAGATGCATCCTGACAGACATTGAGCTTTGGGGTAAACACGCGATGATACCCTGTATTATCGGCCAGCTCTCCGGCGTCGTGAGGTATATAACACGGGCAGTCGCCCAGGTTAATATGGCCTTGCATCGTTGACATTTGAGCTCGGAGCATCATGAAGTTAACTACCGTCTCTGCGCTTTTGGCCCTTGCGCCGCCTGCTCTTGCGGATTGGCATTTTGCCAAGAACAAGGAGATCAAGTATACTTCTGTTGAGGGGTTCTTTATGCAAGATGACCTTGCTACTAACCCCACCGGCTTTGACTACGTAAGACTTCATCTCATCTCACCTCTAAAGCCACATACTGACAAGTCAGGCTCAATGGAATTTTGGTCTCTTGAACCGCACTTATCCCACTGATCCCAAGAACCCCCGCAAGGGTTACAAGACTCAGTGGGAGCGCTTTGAGCAGTATGTCAAGCACCTGAACCGCAATGCTAGCCGTGATAAGACGCGCTACAAGGTTCTTGTCATGGGACGTCATGGTCAGGGTTGGCACAACGCCGCCGAGTCCTTCTATGGAACTCCCGCCTGGAACGCAAGTTGCCCCCCGCTCGGTATTCTCAATTCATCAGCTGACAAGATGTAGTGCTACTGGGGTCTTCAGTCCGGTAACGGAACAGCTACCTGGGAGGATGCCGAACTCACACCCGCTGGTGAGGCTGAAGCTTACAAGGCCAACGCCTACTTCAAGACTCGTTTCGAGGACGAAGGCATGCCATACTTCGACTCATATTACGCCTCACCTCTGGCCCGCTGTGTCCAGACCGCCGTGGATACTTTCCAGAGCCTCAAGCTTCCCAAGGACAAACCCTTCGCCCCAATGGTCAAGGAGAAGCTTCGCGAGGGTATTAGTATCCGCACGTGCGACCACCGCCGCAGCAAGAGCTTCATCAAGACGCTCGCGAAGAAGATCACGTTTGAGAAGGGTTTCTCCGATAAGGACAAGCTTTGGACTGGAAAGAAGGGCGAGACTGATGAGCACCAATTGGTGCGAAGCAAGGAAGTTCTCGATGATATCTTCACCAGCGACAATGGTGTTTGGATCAGCATTAGCAGCCACTCTGGCGAGATCACCAAGCTTCTCCAGGCTCTTAACCATCGACCCTTCCGCCTTGCGACCGGTCAGATCATCCCCGTTCTTGTTAGGGCTGATGTTGTTTCTGAGGAGCCTACGTCTACTTATGTTTCTTGGACGGCTGAAGCGACCTGCAATGCTCCTCCCGCGACTAGCATTGGTGGACAGGGTTGCGTGTGCTCGACTACGTTGGCATCTTCACCTGCAAAGGCGACATAGAGATAGAGAAAAGAAAACGAGTTGATCATGTAATGGTCGTGTCGCTAACTAGTACATAGAGAAAATGCAGACCACTTGGCTAGCACAAAGGAATAATGACAGTAGATGTGGCCATACCGCGGCGTTGTTACACCCTTGCCGCTTTCGTTATCCTTCAAATCATGATACTGGGTTGCTTGCACACCTAGCTCCATCCGATCCTAGCAGGTTCAGAATTGCACCGCCTGGTATAGGCGTGGGGTTTGCCGTAGTGGACAGTGAGAACTTCCAAGTCTGTCCCAACACAGTCTCCTGAGCAAAAAGCGTGTTGTCTGGGGCTGCCATGACGGCGCCCCAGACGAGATTGAGTGTTGTGAGGACGAGGTTCGGGTAGGTCTGATAACGCTCCCACTTTTGTGTGGTTAGAGACCAGCGGACAATGTTCGTTCTCAACAGGCCGGACTCAATGACTGAAGCTTGTGCGGCATAGAGGTAGTTGCCTCCGCCAGGGACATACGCCCAGTCACCCACTCCAGAGAGGAGATCAGTATTCGACGTGCCGGAGCTCAGCAGCTTGCCAAAAGTACTGCTACTAGGCCTGAGATCAACACACCACCATCTTCCTCCGCTTTCAGAGACCCAGAGTCGTCCCTGATCATCAACGTCGCCCATGCTGATAGCATTCGTACCAATGACAAGATCAAGAACCTCCCACCTACCATCCTTAGCGATACGAATGAGTCCAGATCGCTTACATCCCAGAACACCGCAAAGCAGGGCATTAACCAGCGGCTGTTGGTAAAAGCCATAGATGTAGTTGTCAAGTCTATTAAAGCCGATACCATTGATAGGACCTCCAGGGCCAATACCTGTCTTGATATCTGTTCGTTGACCGTTGACAAGATTGACCCGGGTGAGGGTGTTGGCAAGAAGGCTTTGTACGGTGTAACCGAATCCATCACAGTCGAAGGTTGGACCGAAAGAGGCTTGGGGCATCATGCTTGTGCTTGAAGAGCTGCGAGAAATTGTGGTGGCGGGTTGAGCGACTGCGCTGCTTGAGGTAGTGACTGGATTGGCCGCGGCTGCGCTTGATGAGGATGCAGCAGCGGCGGCACTGGAGGAGCTTGACACAGCAGCTGCTGCAACAGAAGATGAACTCGAGGCCGCCGCTGCTGCAGCACTAGAAGAACTTGATGCAGCGACCGCAGCTGAACTGCTCGAGGAACTGGCGGCGGCTGCAACAGAGGATGAACTAGATGCTGCCGCTGCAGGTGCACTACTTGACGAGCTTGCTGCTGCAGCTGGGCTACTCGATGTCGTCGGACTGGCTGCCGCACTAGTCGTACCTGAAGAAGTAGCAGCAGCTGAGCTTGTTGTAGAGCCGCTCAAGGTTGTAAATACGGCACTCTCCATACTCAAAGGTGCAGCTGACCCTGAAGTCGAAGATTCAACTGGCGTTACCACCATTGTCTCAATGATGATAGTACCCGGTTCACCGGCTGCAGTAGGTGGATCATAGAGTGTTCGTCCAGCTGTAGCTGTGGCGGGAGCTGCTCTAAAAATAGTGACATTGGTGCCAGCAACGATCGGAGTTGAGGTAGTTGGAACACCTGCTGGTGCGCCACTGGTAGGGATAATTGACGCTTCAAGGCTGGCTGTTGGTGTTTCGATGAAGACTATTCCTGGCTCGCCTTCTGAAGCGGGTGGGATGTAAATGGTCCGTGTAGTTGAGTCTGTTGCTCCGACGAAGATGGTCGTGTTCTGTGCTACTGTTGGTGCTCGAGTGGTGCTTATGGCTCTTGTGGAGGAGGTTTCCTCAGGAGAAGCGCTTGGTGTTTGGATGAGCACTGTACCTGGCTCACCAGAGGAATCTGGAGGAATGTAGATCGTTGTAGTAACCGATGCAGGACCTCCGACAAAACGAGTCACATTCTGGATTGCACTTGGTGACTCAACGCTCGTAATAGCTTCACTAGTAGATGTGGTCTCTGTAGCAAGACTAGCTGAGGGAGTTTGGATGACCACTGTTCCTGGCTCTCCAGAAGAAGCGGCAGGGATTGTGTACGTTGTCGTGACTGAAGCTGGACCGCCGACGTAGCGGGTAATATTTGGAAGATCAGTCAGAGGCTCTGCTGAAGAAGTAGATGTAGCAGCCTCTCCAGGGCTAACTGAAGGAGTCTGAATGACCACGGTTCCTGGCTCACCGGACGCAGCGGGAGGAATCGTGTATGTCGTCGTAACTGAAGCTGGGCCGCCAACATACTGGGTAACGTTGGGAAGATCAGAAGGAGGTTCAGCAGATGAAGAAGACGTGACACTCTCGTCAGAACTGGCAGTGGGCGTTTGGATGACCACTGTTCCCGCACCACCTGATGAAGCGGGAGGTATCGTATACGTTGTCGTGACTGAGCCAGGCCCGCCAACGTAACGAGTTACATTTGGAATGCCAGTAGTTTCCTCATCGGCAGTGGCCTCAGTGGCAGATGCTGAAGATGTCTCTTCATCCTCAGGACCTGTTGTAGGTGTCTCGATAATGACCACTCCGGGTTCACCCGACGCAGTAGGAGGAATATAAATGGTAGTCGTGACAGAAGCAGGATCCCCTACGATACGAGTGATGTTTTGAATCACTGTACCCGTTTCACTAGCAGAAACGCCAGTCGTCTCTTCAGAACCTGCTGTCGGGGTCTCAATGAGGACGATGCCGGGTTCGCCTGATGCTGTAGGAGGAATGTAGATAGTTGTTGTAATTGACGCAGGACCTCCAACAATACGGGTGATATTAGCAGGTCCTCCAGTTGAATCGGCACTGGCCGTTGTAGTCTCTGCATCCTCATCGCCAGATCCCGAAGTTGGCGTCTCGATAACCACAGTCCCAAGGCCATCGGAGTCATCAGAGGCTGGCGGGAAGTAGATCGTCCTGGTTGATGATCCAGATCCGCCATTGAAGATTGTAGTGTTGGGTCTTGATCCAGGAGTAGTAAGAGAAGCTGTCGCTGTTGCACTGATACTCCCTGTGGTCTCCTCGTCACCTGAAGAGCCAGTCGGCGTCTCAATGAGAATTGCACCGGGCTCACCTGAAGCTGTAGGGGGAACGTAAACCGTTCTTGTAGCTGTTCCAGGAATGCCAGTGTAGATTGTGACGTTTTCAGGTCCCCGACCAGTCTCTGTGGGAGAAGAACCATCTGGTGTTTCAATGATAACAGTACCAGCCTCGTCAGATGCATTCGGCGGGAGATATATAGTACGAGTGACTGAGACTGGACCACCGCTGTAGACGGTGACATTGGCGAGAGCGTTGTTTGGAGTCTCAAAGGCACCAGTGGGTGTCTCGATGATGACTGTGTCTGGACCACCTGATGCACCAGGCACTGTGATTGTTATCGCGGCTGTGACAGGACCACCTCGAGTAATGGTGACTTCTTCTTCGCCATCATCAGTTTCTGAAGGCTCATTGGTGGATTCGGTAGGAGTTTCGACAATAACGGTATCTGGCTCGCCGGGAGCTCCAGGGATAGTAATCGTTATTGAAGCTGTGACTGGGCCTCCTTGGGTCAAAGTAACTTCTTGAACGCCTCCAGTCGCAGAAGTCTCGTCATTACTGACAGCAGAAGTAGTGGGGATCTCGACCAGTACAGTGTCTGGTCCACCAGATTCACCTGGAATAGTAAGTGTTGTCGCAGCAGTAACCGGGCCGCCTCGTGTGATAGTAACCTCCTGAACAGCTCCAGTTACTGGCGACTCACTACCTCCATCAGCTGACTCCGTAGGCGTCTCAATGAGAACAGTGTCTGGGCTTCCTGAAACTCCCAGAATTGTGGCTGTTGTCGTAGCTGTAACAGGACCGCCTCTCGTGACAGTAACTTCCTGAACAGCCCCAGTTCTTGGTGGCTCACTATTGTCTGTACCAGAATCTGTAGGGGTTTCGACCAAAACAGTGTCTGGTCCCCCAGAAAGGTTTGGAATGGTAATTGTGGTCGCAGCTGTTACAGGACCACCTTGGGTAATAGTAATTTCCTCATTATCCCCATTTCCTGCAGGATCAGTTGCAGACTGAGTGGGCGTTTCAATGTAAACAGTGTCTGGTCCTCCAGATGAACCAGGGATAGTGACCGTCGTGGCAGTCGTAACAGGGCCACCACGGGTGATGGTAATCTCTTGAACAATCCCAGTCACTGAGGGCTCATCTGTGGACTGCGTAGGCGTCTCGATGTAAACAGTATCGGGACCACCAGAAACTCCAGGGATAGTAACTGTAGTTGCAGCCGTGACGGGCCCACCACGAGTAATAGTAACCTCATCTTGAACATCATCCGTTGCTAGTGGCTCGTCACCAGAGGAGCTAGTAGGCGTCTCGATGAGCACAGTATCGGGCTGGCCCGATTCGCCGGGAATGGTGATAGTTGTTGTGGCTGTCACAGGTCCGCCCCGAGTCGAAGTAATCGCTTGGACACCACCAGTGACTGGTGGCTCGAACGATCTTGTTGGCGTCTCAATGATGACAGTATCCGGCTCACCTGATTCGCCAGGGATAGTGATAGTTGTTGCCGCTGTTACCGGGCCTCCTCTAGTTGAAGTCACTTCCTCGGGGCCATCTCCAGTCTCTGTAGGTTCCTCATCATCAGAGGATCTTGTTGGTGTTTCAACGATAACTGTATCGGGCTCACCTGGCTCACCAGGAATGGTGATCGTAGTGGCAGCCGTGGCTGGTCCGCCGCGAGTGGAGGTCACCTCTTGATCAGTTGGTGTTTCGATAACAACAGTGTCGGGCGCACCAGACTCACCAGGGATGGTGATGGTTGTGGCGACTGAGACGGGTCCTTCCCTCGTAATAGTCACATCGGCAGAACCACCAGTAGGCGTTTCAATCAGAACAGTATCTGGCTCTCCCGACACCGTAGCGGGAATGACGATTGTCCTTGTAGCTGTTCCTGAACCTCCACCAAAGATGGTAGTAGTTCTCTGACCACTCGTCGATTCCGACTCCTCGGCCTCTGGACCGGAAGTGGGAGTCTCAACAAGCACTGTATCTGGCTCACCAGAGTCTGTTGCTGGGATGTATAGAGTTCTTGGCGCAGTAACTGGGCCGCCACTAAAGATCGTGGTGTTGGTTCGACCACCAGCAGTGGTAGCGACCGAAACTTGAGAAGTCTCGGTGCCAGTAACTTCAGAATCGCCAGGCAGAGTCTCAATTATGACCGTACCGGATTCGTCTAGTTCATCAGGAGGAAAGTAAAATGTTCCGCCAGCAGTTCCGGGAGCTTGAGTGTAGATTGTAACATTGCCACGACGAGTGGTCGGGCTAACTGGGCCCTCTGTGATGGTTCCAGTCTCAGGTACACCACTTTCCTCGCCACCAGTGGGAGTCTCGATGACGACTATTCCTGGCTCACCAGATGCTGTAGGTGGTATATATACTGTTCTTGTAACGCTGGCTGGGCCACCGCTGATGATGGTGACGTTCTGGATACCCGTAGGAGCAACGGTTTCGGACGCTTCAACATCTGGCACAGAACTAGGTGTTTCAATAATGACAGTTCCTTGCTCACCCGAGGCGGTTGGCGGGATGTAGATGGTTTGTCTAACCGTTCCAGGACCTCCACTGTAGATAGTGACATTGCCAGCGGAAGGAGTTGTAGCGGGTTGACCGATGGTCGCCGAAGCAGTGATGCTTTCGTCAGTACCTGCAGCAGAGTCCTCTTCAGCTCCTTGAGTGGGAGTTTGGATAATCATAGTGGTAGAGTCACCAGATGCACTTGGCGTCAAATAGATTGTAGTCACAGCTGTGCCAGGTCCACCACTATAGACTGTCACATAAGTCGGACTGCCGATTGGCGTCTCAACAATGAACGTTCCCGGTTCATCAGATGCTGTGCCTGGGACGAAACGTGTCGTAGCAACCGTCGCAGAAACACCAGTGTAAACAGTGACATTGGCAGGACCCCCAGCGCCTGATCCCGAGATCGGAGTCTCAATGAGGATCGTATCAGGATCCCCCGAAGCTGTGCCTGGAATAGTAAGAGTTCTAGTGGTTGAGACAGGTCCATCTGTGAAAATTGTAACAGCTCTGACTGCAGGCGTCTCAATTATGACAGTTCCAGGCTCGCCAGAGGCAGTAGGTGGAATGTAGATCGTGCGAGTACCTGTAGCAGAAACGGCACTGAAGATGGTAGTATTGCCCGCACCGCCGGTCTCATCAACCTGAGAGGTCGGTGTTTCAATCACGATAGTACCAGGCTCATCGGTCACTGTAGCTGGAATGTACCGCGTTTGAGTGACTGTAGCAGGACCTCCAGTGACGATGGTGACATTGCCTATCCCTGTAGCTTGAGGACCAGATGTAGGAGTCTCAATGACCACTGTGCCTGGCTCTCCTGATGCGGTAGCGGGGATAAATCTAGTGGTAGTTGATGAAGCAGGGCCGCCGCTGTAAATAGTGACGTTACCAGGGCCTCCAGGAGTGACAACTGCCGTGGGACCACTAGCACCTGTGCCAGTGATGGTAGATCCGTCAACGCCATCTGGATCAGACGTGGGTGTCTCAACGATAAGAGTCCCAGCTTCGCCTGACGCAGTAGGTGGAATGTAAATAGTTCGAGTCGCAGAACCTGAACCACCGATGAAGATTGTAACTGTAGTTCTTGCTGTGATCTCCTCAGCCTCAGTGATGGAGCCAGTCTCGGAAATTTCATCATCATCACCAGTGGTAGTAGCATCTGATCCACCAGTGGGAGTCACGATCACCAGAGTCCCAGCTTCACCAGAAGCAGTCGGGGGAATATAAATAGTTCTCGTGACTGCCGCAGGTCCACCACTAAAGACAGTGACAGTTGTCTGAGCTACGATGGTATTATCGTCATTGCCAGTTACTGCAGGGACATCAGTTGGCGTCTCGATGACGATAGTACCATCCTCTCCCGATGCCGTTGGGGGGATATAGATAGTACGAGTAACAGACCCTGCCACGCCCCTGTATTCAGTGACATTGGTTCCAATTCCAGGCGCACCATCCGCCTCAGTAGCGCCAGCATCCGAGGGTGCAGCCTGAGTACCAGTGGGAACCTCGAAGCCTGAAGATCCGTCATCCGTTGCGGTTGACAATAGATCAGAGTCGGGAAGAGGGCCAGTCGACACCGCAGTTGGCAATGGCAACTGGGGAGAGACAAAGGACGAGTCACTGCTTGCAGAAATGCCTTCCAGTTCAGCAGTGAATGACTGGCTACTTGATGCGGTATCAGGCAATGGATCTGTAGGAACTGGCACCTGAGGAGAGATCAAGCTGGTGTCACCATCTCCTGGCTGAGCAGGGCCTGTAGGGTCTCCTGTCCCTTGAGCATCATCAGAGACCGTCGCAGAACCAGTCTCTGAGTCAGAATCTCTCGAAGCAGCGGAGGTCTCTGCGTCACTATCATTCTCACTCGCAGAGATTACGCCCGGGCTTCCAGACCCTACACCACCAGCTGGTCCGCCAGTAAGAGCTCCTCCGCTGGAACTCGCTGGCGCTTCATTATCGCGAGCAGCTGTACTTCCGGAAGCCTCTGAGTGAGTGGTTGAGCTTCCAAGTCCTCCAGCTGGCTGACCAGTCAAATCTGCGCTACTTGTTGTACTGCGCGTCGCTTGTCGGGTCGAGGAACTGTCACCAGGTTGTTCTACACGACCTGACTCAGTGACACTTTGAGTTCCTACGAGCGTTTCAATATTAACCTCTTCACTGGCACTTGAGCTTTGGCTGCTCTGCGAACTTGTAGGTCTAGATGACCCAGTTGCAGCCCCTGAGGTGGAGGAGCTAGCGCCAGCTCTGCTGTTCGTGCCTTGTGCTGAACCTCCAGATGTTGAAGCCGCAGTGCTAGATCTTGCTGAAGCAGAGGAAGTACCCGCGCCACCGGCCCGAGAAGAAGTTCCGGTAGATGAACGCCGTGTGGATGTCCCAGCACCTACTGCACCACCATCATTTGCAGATGCAGTTGATCGACTGGACGCCGAGCTAGCAACTCTGCTACTTCTCTGTGAAGCCTGCGACGTGGTTCCAACTCCAGCAACACCAGAAGTACCTGAAAAGCCTTCAGGTCTCGCTGTGTAACGAATACTTGACGAAGTAGATGTTGCACTGGCAGGTCTTCTTGCGCTGCTAGACTGGGATGCACTTGATCCCTGTGCTAAGCGAGTAGATGATGATCTCCGGGCAGCGTTTCCGTCAGATGATGTGGCTTTCTGAGCCTCAGAACCAGGGGCATGTGTTTCAGC
Source organism: Fusarium beomiforme (assembly GCA_002980475.2). Classification (NCBI taxonomy): domain Eukaryota; kingdom Fungi; phylum Ascomycota; class Sordariomycetes; order Hypocreales; family Nectriaceae; genus Fusarium; species Fusarium beomiforme. The sequence goes on along the minus strand of PVQB02000084.1, from coordinate 21,688 downwards.
CGGTCCACTGTCAACAATTGTGGTCTCCCCGTTTGCAGATCGAGTAGTTTGACCTGAAGCCGAAGTCCTGCTCCGGCTGGTAGAGCTCAGGCCACTACCTCCAGGCCGCATGTGTGCATCCACAGTGCCATAGTAGCCCGAGCTGGATGAACCACCAGCGCGTCGGGTTGTTGAAGGGCTCCCTGTAGTCCGAGGAGAATTTGGCTCAACACTTGAGGCGGCCTCTGTGTCTCGAGAAGTAGTGCCCGTTGTTGTCACTCTGCTATTTGTAGGCCGTCGGAAGGTTGTTCTGTCGGTATCTGCAGCTTCAGAGCCGCCTAAGCCTGCAGCTCCAGCTATGAGACGTCCAGTACTGCTTGATGTGACGATGTAGGTTGAATGTGAGGTTCTGGCGATTGGCGATCGTGTTGTTGGGCGCTGAGAGGTGCTAGTTCTTCCTGACGATGATGCGCCAGAGCCACGGCCGCCATCTCCTCCGCCTGCACTACTCCCCGAGCTAGAGCCCTTATCATCCCCACTGGATCCTTTTCCTCCGGATGTAGATCCATCATTATCTTCAGAGCCATTACTTGAAGCGCCCTTGGTACTGGAAGATGAGCCAGCAGACCGTGTACCACTGCCTCCCTGGCCATTTCCACCGCCGGTACCTCCCTGTGTTCCTCCTGAACCGCCGCTGCCACCGGTATCGCCTCCACCAGAAGCCGATGGCCCGCCATTACCAGAGGTTTTACCGTTGCTTGAACCTGATGAACCTCCATTTTCTGTAGCTCCATCTTCATCACCGCCTGCAGATCCAGAGCCAACTCCTTGAACACCACCCCTGATAGGATCATCGTCGTCTCCCCCTCCACTCTGACCGTTGCCGCCACTTGATGATTCTGAATCCCCGCCACCTGAGCCATCTTGACTACCGCCGCCTGATCCTCTGGTGGCTTGCGCACCACTTTCGCCATCCTCACCAGTCGACTGTGTACCTGCGGGAAACTCGCCACCGTCGTTATTGTTGGTCTGCGGGTTGTTGGGATCTTCGGGTGTCAATACTAGAACAGTACCAGGGTTTCCGCCCTCAGGAGGGATAGTTATAGTCTCTCGAGGCCCTGATTCATTGTCGCCACCTTGGCCTGGCCTGCCCTGAGCACTGCCAGAGCCGGTATCGTCATCGTCCCCTCCCCCAGATCCTGAACCGCCATTCGATCCCCCTGAAGAACCGTCTCCGGAGCCACCTAATCTCATAGGCACACCTAGAGTAATTGTCGTATATGATACCGACCCTTGTGGGCGAGTTCGCGTGCTATCTCCTCCGTCGTTCCAGCCTGGAGGTGTTTGGATGAGCACAGTTCCGGGCTTGGTTCCCGTCGGCGGAATAGTGATTCGGATAGGAGCTGTCGGTGTAACGCTTCCTTCGGCCGGTTCGATAATCGTCAAATAGCCTGTCGCATCGGCAGGCTGGAGGGTAGTCGTTTGGCCAGCGAGACCCAGGGTGCCCAGTGTATTTGGGGTCAAAGTCTCAAGAGCCAACGGTTGTAGAGTCCCTGGTACTGGAGTTCGGATGATGACAGTACCTGGGATTCCTCCACTTGGTGGTATTGTCAGTCGAACTGGGGCATTCCCAGTGAGCGATGTACCACCTGGCTCAATAACAGTGACGTAGTCGCCATCCTGTGCGGGTTCGAGAGTAAGGCCTTGAAGACTTCCTCGATTGAATGAAGATGCCGGAACATTTATAATAACCGATCCACGGTTTGTGCCGGTTGGGGAAATAGTAATTAGTTGCAGCGATGCTAATGTGCCTGTAATAGGCTGGAGAACCGTCACCGGCTCAAGAGAGACAGGCTGCAACACACCCGGTGTCGCATCACGAGCCTGAGTCTCTGGCGTCTCAATAATAATCTGCCCAGGCTGTCCACTCCTCGGAGGGACAACCTGCGTAATAGGTGCAGAAATCGGATCCGATCCTGAATGCGGTCGAATAATAATAACATAAGGCCTATCATCCGTCGCAGGGATAACTACATTTTCTGGCACCGAAGAACCACCTGGTTGTTCAACAATAACGATGCCAGGCTCATCGCCCTGCGCCGGAACAGTATACTGTGTTGTCACTGAACCTCTGTAGGGCTTTGTGATGGTGATATAATCGGGATCTGCAAGAACAGGATAAACCGAAACATATGTGTAGCAAACACCAGAGATCTCATTGTTAATACCGAGAACTGACCTATCGTTCTGAACCCCGAATTGGCCACGGGCTAAGCTGGCAAAGAGGAGGTGCCTCAGCACCACGAAAAAAGGTCGCATTGTTGGCGGCGTATAAATTGTGCATTAAAGTAAACGAGAATAAGAATTGTACACGCGCGAGTGATGGCGCGTGAGATCTCTCAGAGGATTATAAAACTGCTGATCAGTCCTCACAGCCGCATTCAGAACTCCAAAGTCTGGGAAGGACTGTGGTTTCTGGTGAAATCATGATGCAGAACCTCGTGCTCACAAAGACATTATCACGCTTCATTTGGGTTGCTGAGGCGAAAACCTTCATACCAGGGCTGCCACACCCGTAGCGGATCGATGTCGTTTTCCATCTTGTCAAGCACGTTCCTGTAAAGGCATTGTGTAGCAATACACTCCGGCTCAAGACCCTGTTGGTTCAGGGTACGATGGTTGGAATGCTCCTGCTGAAAAGACGAGGACCAACTGCCATTGTTTCGGTGGAGTGAAAGCAGCTCGGCCACGGGGAGTTGTGTAGAGTTTGTGAAGGTCATTTGTGCCTGTGTGCCTATATGCCTGTGTGCCTGGGCGTGCATGCAAGGTACCGCCCAGCACTCTACCAACGCTGAAATTGAATCCTCTTTATGCAAATGATGTGCGGATCTTATGTAAGTGGCAATGAGATGGACAGATATAGTAGGTTTTCTCTAGGGATAATCGTAGGTCCTATCCCAAACATCATTGGGGCCTTTATCACACCAAGTGATCAAGTAATTATGAAACCAACATCTGGAACCGATTCATAAAAATCGAGACTTGAGATTGATTCAGATGCTGTCCGGTGAATATCATGTCTCGCTTGGCTTGCATCAATCTGGCGTTACACTAACAATACCCCACTGCGGAAGCCAGATCCTTAGCCCTTCGAGCTACGATTTTGACAGAAGCTTATCTGAGATGTCAGTTGCTAGCTCAAGTCGTCAAGAAAGCGACTCCCATCTCATCACAACAAGTGCGACGGAAGGGAAGTTAGTTGACTGTCGGCTGCCGACCTGTGTATAACTTTATTCACCAGCACATTCCGGCGTGGCTTAACTTGACACATCAGAACCTGAGATGAAGTTACACAAAAGAGAGTCAAAGCCCCACCGTCGCGCCAACGGACGTTTTTGTTTGGTTAGTCGCGAGGAGATTTGTCCGCGTCCGTTCGGTCGATCTGTGGCTGATCTCAATAAGAATCGAGACCGTGACGTTGAAGATTGTGATAAATGACCAGAAACAACCAATGGCTCTTCGGGGTCTGATGAGCTTGCGTTACACAAATCTCCTGTTTTGGAATATAGTGCCATGTCGTGATGTAATGTGAAGTCATCCGGAGCTACTTGACAATAAACATCATTTTTTAAATAAGTTGTCCATCACGCAAATCGCTGGCCAGAATGCCGCGGTCAAACGTGACCGCACCTTAACAATCTCACCTTTTCGGCTGCTTCCAAAATTCTTGACCGTGACAGAGGACGTCATGAGCAGCGGACCAAACGTTCCAGTCTCGATTTACAGTCTAGATCATCTCGTGCTCGATCCAGAGTCTAGGCTTAGACTAGGTCTCATCCGTATTAAACATTCTTGGCATTCACATCTGGTTGCCGAATGGCCCGGATCGGCATCCGTCATTGTCTCAGTCTTAGCAATGAGAGCCTCTGTCGGTTAATTTCTTTATGCTGAGTCTGGCTGCTAAGTAATCACAGCATCAGCTTCAGAAGACACTTGTTTTTTGTACATCAATCACTCTATATAAAGCATTGTTGTTCATTGCAATGGGATAGTCACTGAAACATCAAGGCTTGACCTCCAAGTACCTGGATATTATGAAATTCCCGTTAGATTCGCAACATACTATCTAATCTCCGATTCCGGATCGAAATTCTATTCCCATTCTCTATAATCTAACCTGAGTTGCATCCAATAGGAGCTCTCTTGGCTTCACGTCATGTGGAATCACATATCAGCAATACTCGATTAAGCTCAGCTTATAAGTGCATGAAAGAGACGGTACTCCGCGGGATCCGGCATCAATCAGGTACATCAAACTATCTCATAATTAGTACAAACGTACGACTCTCTTAATTCAAGCGCTTGAAACGCTTGAACATCTCTTCTCGGTGGCGCGATGATTTAACGTTGAAAAAGCCAACTAGCCAACTTCCTTTTATTATCTGAAAGCTCAGTCAAAGCTCAGCCTGGTCAGTAAATTAAAGCCTTATCGCTACCTCAGCCAGGGTAGTTGAATAGATCCGATGCTAAAGTTTGAGATAAGGTTATGTTACATGGTAAACGAGGCTTACGACGGGGATTCATCTCGGGAATGCGACGATATTAGCGCTAAGTCATGGTTGTCGGGGATTGAACGGAAACGTACCGCACTTCAGTATGGTGGCTTGGAGTGTAATAATCTGTCACAGACTTATTCGCTTGTCCAACCAATTAATTGCATTAGAAGGTTTGTAATGAGGTAATGTAAGGTCTTCAGCGGGAGGTGAGAGGGCAGATAGGATGGCGGTTGCACGCCCTGGGAAATCCTGGTTGTTGTAGGGTAACCATTAGGAGAGTTTCACAACATGGACTGAGGTAGAGCTGTGTAATATGAAGTAGTAAAAGCAGTGCAAACGATGATAACGAAGAGGAATATAGCAAGATTTTTTGAACATTCTACTGATCTTGAAATAAGTAACGGTCTATCAGTTATGCGGTTAACTCCCTTCAAGCAGCGTAAATAACAAAGACATCAAACTGATCTCGCTCTTAATACTCGACCTATGAACCACCTGACTTCACATTTGCTCTTCCAAGACTTACAAAACTCATAGAAACGAAGAATTAGGTACTATTTCACTCTCCTCCAGCTCTTCTGACAAAAATAACCCTTGCCCATTGAGTTACCGAGGACGATCATGTGATGTGGGTGCAAATTAGCATACTATCTTCCAACCAATCAGAGCCACGCCCGGTTAGCTCAATCGGTAGAGCGTGAGACTCTTACGAGTACGCGATCTCAAGGTTGCGGGTTCGACCCCCGCATCGGGCTGTTCCTATAAAACGATTGCGAGCAATAGCGAGGCATCTTTTTTTGCTTTTTGGACATCACACGGTGAGATTAGGAACCAATAACAATTTATTCACGTAAGTCACCAGGTCGGTGAATGCTGTGCTTGTGTGACCTTCCATTTCCAGCAACTTGTAAGCCCCCGCTCTGTTGTCATATCTCACCTTGACATCAATCTCATCTCAGACAAAACTGGCATCCTCCAACATATTCCTGTGCCAAGAGTATTCCAAGATGGAAAGCCAAGACTCACTGAGTTCAGTGATTACTCCATCTTTATTGATGCAACTGACAGATGCCTATCTTCCATACTCCAAAACCGAGGAACTCGACTTTGCTGCTGCCCAGTCAGACGACTTCAACGCAAACTTCAAGAAAGTATGCGAAGAAAGCAACGCAAGAGAAGCTCTCGTGGCTCTAAGCAAGCTCAGCCACAATGGGATACCTCCGACTCCTGAAGAGCTCGACTTGATGTCTTTGCTCCCAAAACGTACATCGCCCGAATTTCCGGAACAATGCTTCGGACTACAACTGCTGCTGGATCAGGCATCCAGAGTCCTATTAACCGGAATCGAAGTTCGTTGGCAGGTCGCGTACTTTGGTCCATTAGCAAGGCGCCTCGCTGGCCAATGGTATGCTCTACGGCGTGATCTACGTCCATATACATGGAAGAGATGGAAATTCGATGCAGGCGTGACTAGTTTCAGTTACTGGGTATCTACTCAAGTCATGTGGGCAGCTCCCTTTCTACACGCAGAAGACCTAGGAAGTCAACAAATTGGCCTTGAACTATCAAACGAGCTACGTCTAACCGTTGAAGAGTACACATACACACACGATCCGTATCTCAAGATAAGAAATCAAACCCTGAAAGATGATCTTCTTTTTATAAGAGAGGTTGTTAAAGGGCCGCCAAAAGATGAGAACAACTCTATCAGTATGACGACTTGGACATACTGGTGGTGTATGATTTTGGATGCCCACTGGCCGATTATTGCGCGCTTTGGCCGCTATCCGTATCGCAATGCTGCTTTTGGGAGGCCTAGTACTAAGGAGGAGGAGAAGTGGTTGGATGACATGAATCACTTTTCTGAAGCTGCTCCTGAAGATGCGAGACGTATTCGAGAAGATGTTGAGAACGGTCGATGGACACCGCTTGGAGAGAATTGAGTCTGTATGCACAAGTCAGTGGCGGTTGAAAATCCAAGTCTCCATCGTGGGCATGAATAGTTCATCTCCTTTTAGTAAGGCTATAAAAATTGAATTGTCTGAGTAGTGCTAGATGATTCATCGCATATTAGCTAGGGCATCTTGGTGGAGATCCATGGTGGACCATCGGATATGCCGGTATGGTCTACAGCTGCAGGGTGTTTACATGCTTATCTCAATTTCCTCAAGTGCCCAATAGGCTATAGATTTAGTATAGTCTATAGAAGAGTTCATGTTGGTCTCCTATGATTAGAAGTCTGAAGCTACTGAACACGGTTCCGGACTCCGCTGCCAAATCCGCAAACTTTGGATACATGGTTGCCTCAGCTGAAGCAAAACTACTATCGGACTCCAGAGTGAGACCGAAACTCTAGGGACACTTTAAGCAAAGTTGCTTATGAGTTAAGGGTCCAGTTGAGGCAACATCAATATGCTGTTGCGAGGCTTTAAGGCTCTTACTCCTTATCTGCACGAACTTGGTAAGAATTTAACAAAGCAGTGTTTTAATCTACCCTGAAAAAGGGAATGCGCAAATGCTTCATTAGGTTCCACGGTACTGTAGAATAGCTACTACTGGGCGTGAACTACGATCGAGGAACCAAAGAAAACGCAGCAAGCATTTCAACACCAAATCAGCTCTCCTCTGATCTCGTATGAGGGACCTGTACTAAGGTGTGCATCAGCGTCAACGTTATTGGCAGTTTCGCAAATAAAGTTATCTACCACATCACCTATGACGAATCTTCCCCTGAGAGGGATTAAATGACAGCATCGCCACGTTCCAAAGAGTCCAGCGACGCTGCGATATTAAAATGTCCCCACCAAAAATTCCTCACGGAACCGGGAATTGTGGGGCAATGCCGTGAGACGGACCCGAAGACGACCCCGATGGATGGTGTGAATGCGGGGCCACCCAGCGATCTTGATCTGACGCTGTAAATTAGAGAAATAGAGTATAGTCTATGGAAGTTCCGGAACCAGGTTCCTGGAATTTAGGCTTGAAAGTAATTTTTCTATGCAGATTCACGAAAATTCGTAGAATTAATTTAGATGATGCAAAGTCGCATTCCTGCTTTTGTGTTGGTAGGGGTGACACGGGTTGTTCGATGGGCCCGGTCAAGGACGGCATCAACAACTGCTCAGCCAATTACATGCCTAGCCCTGCGACCTGGACTAAACTTGATCTGGTTCAGAGGCTCCAGCTGTCAACAGAAGTGGGGCTCAAAATTTACCGAAGACCTTCGATCCCCCAGCTTTTTTTACAACAACATGTTTCGTGTAACTCCCTTCTCTAAGTGAGTTGAGTATGAACCAGCACACAATACCACATCCTTTGAGCATATGGCCCCGATTCGAAGACACAATGAACAAGATTAATGCTGCTCGGCCTGAGCAATATAGTAACATGATGACCATTTCCTTTAACGCCTTCCTCCAGTTCACTTATACCATTCCATCCATGGTATACCGTCCATGAAGCCATGAACTCCCCAGTCTCTTAGATACCCAAGAACCCAAATACCAAAACGCCATGCCCTACCCATAGAAGGGTTATTGATACACAGTACGATGCCTCTCATGATGTTCATGGTGCTCGTCAGAACTCGAAACAGTCTTCTCGCTCTCCGGGGGAGGACTCGAATTGCTATCAGCAGGACTACTCGTCTCGCTCCCTGTCCCCGTCTCTGTAACAAGTGCATCGTACATCAAACTCTTCTGCACACAAGTACATCTCTTCAACAGCTCTTCGCATCTCTCCAAGCGTGCAAGCAACTCCTTTGTAGGCTTGCGACGAGTGCGCTTAGGAGCAGGTGTACTTGGAATACATTCTATTTTCGCCTACTCTCGTTAGCTCTCACTTCTTCATCTTATATGTGCGTCTCGTAAGACGAAGCTCACCTTGATGCAAAAAGAACATGGACTCTTACGGTCACATTTCTTCTTGCGCTGTTGACACAGCACACATGCTAGAACGCGCGGTGGTCGTTGTTGTTCAGGTGCCATTGTATAAGTCAGCACTAATAGGCGTTCGAGTAACAAAAAAGGATGAAGGTATTCCCAAAACTGGTTTGTATCTCGGTCTAGGAACAGAAGTCTGTCCGAGGCGGACGAACTGGGGTATTTGCTGCATACGCTTCGACCTGTTGATTCTGGTATGCTCCCACAAGCGGACTCTTGTCACGACCCGAGTGGGTATCGGGGTCGGGAAGTCGACGGGATCCGTGTCTTGATAACCCGGATCCACACCCCTTTCGGGACAGCGGGCTCGAGAGCACCCCCGTCAGAGTGATATTAAGACCCTTCGATAACCTTTGATCTCATGATGCTACTACCACCTTTCATTCTATATACTACGTTTTAACTTTGTTATATCCGTCTTTATTTTTATATACAACTTTAATAATCTTCTAATACTCGAACCAGAAACTGTATGTGAAACTTGTCTCCTCTCTTACTCTCACACAGGAGTTGACAAGGTCAACAGATATAAACATATACGGCTAGACCTTTCGTCTCGCTGGTATGGCTGCATCTCACTCCCCCGGTGAGGCACGCTCAGAACTCAGCAGCCACGACACCATCGTCGACATGGATCCCACTCCAAACGAGAAGCCTGCGCCTCCCAAAGACGACAAGACAAGCTCAAGTGACGATGAAGTCGAGGAGGCCGCGAGCGAGGAAATGGAGCGCCGCCACTCCATTGTGCGCGATCTCGCCCGTCAATACACCAACACATCTGCGCACTTCCAGGGCAGTCACGCAGATCTCTTCAACGCAGGCGATGCCGACTCTCCTCTTAACCCCCACAGCGAGAACTTTAACGCCCGAGCTTGGGCAAAAGCCGTGTCAAAGGCCATGGGTGAGAATGGGTCTGGCTTTCGACAGAGCGGTATTTGCTTTGAGAACATGAACGTCTTTGGCTATGGTGCTGAGACAGACTACCAAAAGGATGTTGGTAACATCTGGCTCAGTCTCCCAGGCATGGTGCGAAACGTCTTTCAACCCACCGCTGGTAAACGAAGGATCGATATCCTCCGTGGATTCGACGGTGTAGTCAACGCCGGAGAAATGCTTGTTGTTCTCGGCCCCCCTGGTTCAGGATGCTCTACGTTCCTCAAGTCAGTGTCTGGAGAGACCAACGGTATCTACATCGACGACAAGACGTACTTCAACTACAACGGTGTCCCCGCCGAAGAGATGCACCAGTACCACAAGGGTGAAGCTATCTACACCGCCGAAGTAGACGTTCACTTCCCCATGCTTTCAGTCGGCGACACACTCACTTTCGCTGCGCGTGCCCGATGTCCTCAGAACTTGCCCAAGAACATCAACCATAACCAGTACAGCGACCACATGCGCGATGTCGTTATGGCCATGTATGGTATCAGTCATACCATCAACACACAGGTTGGCGATAACTACATCCGCGGTGTTTCAGGCGGAGAGCGAAAGCGCGTTACCATCGCCGAAGCAACTCTCTCAAACGCACCCTTCCAATGCTGGGATAACTCAACCCGTGGTCTAGATTCCGCCAACGCGATTGAGTTCTGCAAAACCCTCCGTTTGCAATCCGAGCTCTTTGGTCAGACCTGTGCTGTCTCAATCTATCAAGCTCCCCAGACAGCGTACGACTTATTTGACAAAGCGCTCGTTATCTACGAAGGACGCCAGATCTTCTTCGGTCCAGCCGACGAGGCGAAGCAGTACTTTATCAATCTCGGCTTCGAGTGTCCGGATCGCCAAACAACGCCCGACTTCCTGACCTCCATGACCGCACCAGGCGAGCGCATCGTGCGTCCCGGCTTCGAGGGCAAGGTCCCGCGTACACCCGATGAGTTTGCCGCGCGCTGGAAGGAATCCCGCGAGTACCAGATCATCCGCGCTGAGATCGAGACCTACAAGAGTCTCTACCCGCTCAATGGTTCCAGCGCCGATGCCTTCCGCGAGAACAAAAAGTCCGCACAGGCAAAGGGCCAGCGTGTCAAGTCCCCCTTCACCCTGTCGTACATGCAGCAAGTCAACCTGTGTCTCTGGAGAGGCTGGAAGCGACTCATTGGGTCTCCGGGTGTTACGATCTTTTCGCTTATAGCGAATACGTGCACAGCTCTCATCGCCTCTTCACTCTTCTACAACATGCAGCCTACGACGAATTACTTCTTCCAAAGAGGTGCTGTTCTCTTCCTTGCCGTCTTGTCCAACGCTTTCTCATCTGCCCTTGAAATCTTGACGCAATACTCCCAACGCCCCATCGTTGAGAAACATGCTCGCTACGCTTTCTACCATGCTTCTGCTGAGGCGTTTGCTTCCATCTTGGTTGATATGCCGTATAAGATCTCGAATAGTATTCTGTTCAATGTCACTCTTTACTTCATGACGAACCTCAACAGGGAGGCGGGTGCATTCTTTTTCTACCTCCTTGTTTCGTTCATCATGGTCCTCGCCATGTCTGGCATCTTCAGATCCATGTACGTATCTTCCTCAGCTCATCGCCATTTCGCAGCCTGACTAACGTGCAACTAGTGCCTCACTCTCTCGTACCCTCTCCCAGGCCATGGTTCCCGCATCGCTTCTGATCCTCGCCCTCGTCGTCTTCTCCGGCTTTGTCATCCCAACTGACTACATGCTCGGGTGGTGTCGCTGGATCAACTACCTCGACCCTGTCGCATACGCCTTCGAGTCCCTCATGGTCAACGAGTTCTCCGGTCGCAACTTCACCTGCACAGACTTCGTTCCCAGCGGTGCCATCTCGGGCTACGAGAATGTCGGCGGCTTGAACCGAGCTTGTTCAACTGTTGGCAGTGAGCCCGGTAGCACTGTCGTCAGTGGTGATGCTTTCCTCAACAAATCGTACAAGTACTATCACGCTCACAAATGGCGCAACGTTGGTATCATCATCGCCATGACAATCTTCAACCACATCGTCTACATCGTTGCTACTGAGTACATCTCCGCCAAGAAGTCAAAGGGTGAAGTCCTGGTCTTCCGTCATGGCCACATGCCCGCTTCCACTTCCACCAAGGCCAATTCTGATCCCGAGTCCGCCATCACTGGCCCCATCCCCACAACTGAGAAGGTCAACGGCGAGAGTGCCAACATTCAAGGATCTACTAGTGTCTTCCACTGGAACAATGTGTGCTACGATATCAAGATCAAGGGCGAACCACGACGTATTCTCGACAATGTTGACGGATGGGTCAAACCGGGAACTCTCACTGCTCTTATGGGTGTCTCAGGTGCCGGAAAGACTACTTTGCTCGACTGTCTCGCTGATCGAATCTCAATGGGTGTCATTACAGGCGAAATGCTCGTCGATGGCAAGATCCGTGATTCATCGTTCCAGCGAAAGACCGGATATGTGCAGCAGCAAGATCTCCACCTCGAGACCAGCACCGTTCGTGAAGCCTTGACTTTTTCTGCTCTCCTCCGCCAGCCTGCCTCTACACCCCGCGCCGAGAAGATCGCCTACGTCGACGAAGTCATCAAGCTGTTGGATATGCAAGAGTACGCCGACGCAGTCGTTGGTGTCCTCGGCGAGGGTCTCAACGTTGAGCAGCGCAAGCGTCTCACCATTGGTGTTGAGCTCGCCGCCAAGCCTCCCCTGCTTCTCTTCGTCGATGAGCCTACTTCCGGTCTTGACTCGCAGACATCCTGGGCTATCCTCAACCTTCTCGAGAAGCTCTCCAAGGCAGGCCAGTCTATCTTGTGTACCATCCACCAACCGTCCGCAATGCTCTTCCAGCGCTTTGACCGTCTTCTCTTCCTCGCCAAGGGCGGACGCACCATCTACTTTGGCGATATTGGCGAGAACTCGGAGACATTGACTAACTACTTCGTCAAGAACGGTTCTGACCCTTGCCCTAAGGGTGATAACCCTGCTGAGTGGATGCTTGAGGTCATTGGCGCAGCTCCTGGCTCACATACTGAGATCGATTGGCATCAAGTCTGGCGTCAGAGCCCCGAGTATCAGGATGTCCAGACTGAGCTTCAGCGTCTCAAGGCTGAGGGTAGTGCCCACAATGGGCCCCATGACCCCAACTCTGAGGAATACCGCGAGTTTGCTGCGCCTTTGGGAGAGCAGCTTCGCGTTGTTGGTTATCGAGTCTTCCAACAGTACTGGCGCACCCCCTCGTACATCTACTCCAAGGCTGCTCTCGTCATTCAACTCGGTCTCTTCATTGGTCTCGTCTTCCTTAACGCTCCACTGTCCCGTCAGGGTTTGCAGAACCAGATGTTTGCTATCTTCCAGGTCCTCACCGTATTCGGTCAACTCGTGCAAGGACAGGTAAGTCTTGGTTCACTTCCGCAATGCCAACGCAAACTAACTTTTTCAGATGCCTCACTTTGTCACTCAACGATCCCTCTACGAAGTCCGCGAACGCCCGTCCAAGACATACAGCTGGAAGGTGTTCATGCTCACTCAGATCTTTGCAGAGATTCCATGGAACACCCTCATGTCTGTCTTCCTGTTCGTTACCCTCTACTATCCTGTCGGATTCCAGAAGAATGCCGAAGCCGCTGGGCAGACCGCCGAGCGAGGTGCTCTGATGTGGCTTCTCTTCTGGCAGTTCCTCATCTTCACGTGTACATTCGCCCATATGTGTGTCGCCACCGTTGACACCGCAGAAGCCGGAGGTAACCTCGCCAACGTTCTCTTTATGATGTGCCTGTTCTTCTGCGGTGTCTTGGCGTCACCCACTTCTATGCCTGGCTTCTGGATCTGGATGTATCGCGTGTCTCCGTTTACGTATCTGGTGTCTGCCATCTTGTCGACTGGTCTCGCCAACACACACGTCACTTGCGCGGCCAATGAGTACACAAAGTTCCAACCTCCCAGCGGCGAGACCTGCTACCAGTATCTCGAGCATTACATGGACAAGGCTGGTGGCTACTTGCTCAACCCCAATGCCACCTCGGAGTGCGACTTCTGTACCATCAAGGACACCAACGTTTACCTCAAGGCTCTCAGCGCCAGTTACGACCACCGATGGAGGGACTGGGGTATCGGAATGGTTTACATTGTCTTCAACATCTTTGGAGCTCTGTTCCTTTACTGGCTTGTTCGCATGCCCAAGAACAAGAACAAGAGCAAGAAGTAAATCACCAATGGCAACGCACCACTTGAGCTTTGGCTCTTTTTTATTTTTATTTTTGGTACAAGCATTTGATTGAGGGAATCACTATAGACTGGTTTGGGTTTTTTACTTTTAATTAGAATTGCAATGATCGACTGTCAGATTTAGAATTGTAAAAAGCTCAATAGCACATTGTCAATACATTACGCTCTCTACCCGCCACTCGAGTGCCCTGAAGTGATTATGGCACCATGTCATGCTTTGTGGACTATGGCTGTTCTTTTTCTGACTCATAGGTAATATTTCCTACCTTACACTCCAAACGGGTCCTTCAATCCCGTTATTTCCTTCACTCCCGGCATTTCCTATGTTGCCGAGATTACCGATATAACCACCAAAAGCTGCCGTTTAGAATTTTCGCGAATGGGTCCTTTTCGAAGCTATACCGCGGTAAGTATCGCCAATGATGATCAATGAGTTGCATGTGTAACTTGTAGGGCTGAGGTGGTTGGTGTTTTGTAAGGGAATTGGCTGGTAACGTTGGGGTGGACATAAATATCGAGACACCTCAAGATTGGATGCAAAGCCATCTCTGAACCAGCAATACGTTAATTGTCTCTATACTGGCCTATCTTTAACTAATACTAGATTTAACCGAGTACTGAAACATTCGAACGTCCTAAAGCTATCAACCAATTGCTGAAATAGCTTCTTGAGCCTCGGCCCAAAGGAGGAGACTGACCTTGAAATGTGTACCACCAGTCATAACCAAGACGACAGTATTCTTGTAAACTCACAAACGAGCTTGTCGATGGTATAAGTATAACTCTGATTCATAATCAAATAGCATCACTGTCTGCAAAACCTCCCAATTCATTATTAATTTGTCCATCCTCCTCCAATCACATCCCCACTACCGTCCGGCCGAGTGTCCAGATGCCAGGAGGATCTGCTCCATCGGAGGATGAACCCCGCGGGCCGCAAACACACCCCGAGCCCCATCGCTAACTAATACATAAACTCCAACATATCCATCCGCACTCTTCACCATGTTCTTGTCGGTTGTCTCACGTCAAAATGGCTGTCGAATCTTCAGATAGCGTCTGTCCCACGCTCCGCGATGAACCCCTCACTGACGAAAAATCCCAAGACGATGCAGCTTCAACGCCAAGCGAGGGCAACAACGATGAAGAGAATCAAGCCTGTACAACAAATGATCCAAGTGAACCTCCAGATGGTGGATTGCAAGCCTGGCTTCAAGTCGTAACAGGCCATCTTGTTGCGTTCAACTCATGGGGTTACCTCATCAGCTTCGGCATCTTCCAGCCCTACTACGAAGAACAATTCTCCCTCCCCCCATCAACAATCTCCTGGATCGGAAGTCTAGAAGTCTGTCTCATTTTCTTCATCGGTACATTCTCCGGCCGAGCTTTCGACGCAGGGTATTACCGCACTGCACTAGCCGTAGGTCTCTTCCTACAAATACTAGCCATCTTCATGACGAGTATCGCATCATCATACTGGCAAGTTCTTCTTGCGCAGGGAATCTGTCAAGGCCTCGGCAACGGAATCATCTTTGCACCCACGATAGCAAACATGTCGACGTATTTCACTAGCAAGAAGACGATTGCTATTTCCGCTGGTGCATGTGGTGCTGGCACGGGAGGAATTGTGTTCCCGTTGATTGCGCAGCAACTTCTTCCCAAGATTGGGTTTCGATGGACAGTGAGAGTAATGGGATTGGTTGTTGCTGTGTCGTCGATGATTATCATGATCATTGCCAAGACGAGACTCAAGGCGAGAAAGGCCGGACCGCTTGTTGAATGGGCTGCGTTCAAGGAGCCGGCGTATGTCCTCTTTGCGGCGGCTATGTTCTTTACCTTGTGGCCGACTTGGATCTCATACAACTATGTAAGTTCAGTGCCTCAATGGACCTCGTGACAGATGCTGATGATGACCAGGCTCGTCAATACACAACCGACAAACTCTCCGGCTCATCCTCAGACTCATTCCTCATTCTCATCGTAATCAACGCCGTCGGCATTCCAGGACGCATGATATCCGCCTTTCTCGCCGACCGTCTCTTCGGCGCCATACCCGTCTTCATCCCCACGATCCTCTCGGCCTCACTATGCCTCTACCTCTGGTCGCAAGTACACTCTCTAACAGGAATGTTTATCTGGGTCAGCATTTTTGGGTACTTTGGCGCCGCGATACAGAGTTTATTTCCCTCGTGCTGCGCGAGTTTGACACCTGATTTGAGTAAAGCTGGAACCAGAATTGGCATGATATTCTCTATTATTAGTTGCGCGGCGTTGACGGGGTCGCCTTTGGCTGGCAAGTTGATGCAGGTTCCGGGGGGGAGTTATTTGGCTGCACAGATTTGGGGAGGGTCGAGCATGATTTTGGGAATGGGTTTGCTGTATGCTGCGAAAAGGGCTGAGGCTAGACAAAAGTAATTAACATAAATTATAGACATTGAGTATTATTATCCAAATTAATTGAAGCACTTGGATGCTATCATGGTAGTGCTGTTGTTGTCATTCGCCCGCATCAATTGTATCCCCGCGAGGTGCCAGCATCCAATGACCGCTTCTAAAATTTCATCACCACCAGATTCCTCTAAAACCAACATCACCACCCCTCCTGCTCTTCCCAAGCATGTCCCCAACACCATGGATATGCCGAACCTGCACAAGAGCATTAACACGCTCTCACATGCGCCAATTCGTGCGCTTCGCAAGCAATGGTGCGCCCCTCGTCTCCCAATCTCCTCGCCCAGCTAACTAACCATACCATCACAGATGCCTCACCACTTCTCGCACCCGCCCTCCTCCAACGCGCCCAATCCCTAACCGCCGAACACGATGACCTCCAGAAAACCCTCAACAACTCCTTCGACTCCAACATAGCCAAGCGCGTCGGCGAACTCTCCCGCGTAGCCGAAGCCCTCAAAGCATGGCAATCCTCCCAAGCGTCCGTCGCCGAATTGACTTGCATGCTCAACGACCCCGATCAAGATGCCGATCTCGCTGCTATCGCCCGTGATGAACTAAGCACCGAGACTGGGAAACTCGAATCCCTCGCCCGCAGACTCTCCGCGAGTTTAACGCCCCGCCATCCCTTCGCCGATTTCCCATGCATGCTGGAATTCCGTCCTGGCCCTGGTGGTCTGGAAGGACGCTACTTCATGGATACCTTGTTTAAGATGTACAAAGCGCTGTGCATGCGACGAGGTTATCGTCATACGGTGGTCAAGTACGAATTCGCAGATACCGCAGGCGACTCATCTTCATCAGCTGGCGAGAATCCTCTCCAAGAAGCAATTCTCGAAGTCCACGACCAAGGCGCCTTCGACATCTTCCGCAGCGAAGCAGGCATGCACCGCGTGCAACGCATCCCCAGCACCGAGACCAAAGGCCGCGTACACACCAGCGCCGTAGCAGTCTGGGTTCTTCCCTCGTTCCCCGAGAGCGGCGCCACGAATATCGACTTTGACGATCCTGAGAGCGACTTTTATGTCAATCCCCAGGAAGTCAAGATCGAAACGATGCGAGCGAGAGGTGCAGGAGGACAGCACGTTAATAAGACCGAGTCTGCTATTCGCATGACCCATTTACCGACTGGTACGACTGTTTCGATGCAGGATCATCGTTCCCAGCAGCGTAACCGTGATGAAGCATGGAAATTGCTTCGGTCGCGAATTGCTGATCAGCGACGAGAAGCTCGTGAAGAGGAAGCCTCCAAGCTAAGGAACAGTGTCCTTTCAAAAACACAGATCACAAGAGGTGATAAGATTCGCACGTACAACTACAACCAAGATCGATGCACCGATCATCGTGCTGGGGTCGATGTTCACGATTTGCCGAATGTGCTGGAGGGTGGTGAAAAGCTGGATAGAATCATGGACGGCGCAAAAGATTGGCTCGTCAACAAGGATATTGAACTTCTCATGGCCGAGGAAGAAGCCAAAGAGAAGACCAATGGCAAGAAATAGAAGTGTACAACACTGTAGCATAGACTTTGTATTATCATGTACAGAACCCGCTGTAGGGACCCAAAATTCTGTTGAATAGATGACGATATCCCACGCTTCATATCTTCGTGCCATTATGCGTATCAAGAACGAACCAAACTCCAGCAAGAATCCGATGAGGATGTTTTCATAACTTGCATCCAACCAACTCCATGCAGTAAAGTCCAGCTCACATTAATCCACCAAGAACCACCTTTCCGATACTAGCCACCTCTGTCTTGACATGACTTCGACTCTGCTCTTCAAAGTCCCGTACTATGCCTTGCACAATAATCTTGCGCACGCGAGAGTCCGCTTTTGTGAAGAGTTCGGCGACAGGTGCAGAACACTCTCTAGGTGACGGAACCAGCGCCAGAAATCTCGCATAACAATCGATCAACACATCGCACAGCGTCGCAAACGTCTCGAAGTAATCGGGATCAAACGGCAAAGACGGCGTCAAGAGAAAAGTATACTCCTCGCCGGGAAGAAGATCTGTTTCCGAAGCCGCAAAGTTCATCACGGATGGCGCAGGGCCGCTCGCAGCTGGCAAAGAAGCCATTTCGTCGACCATGGGGTGCATGTCAGCTGCTGATGTTGAGCGGCGAGATTTACCGCCTGGTCGACGGAACATGCTGGGAAGACGGGCGCGGGTGAGTGATGAGGCGGTTGATGATTCGCCGTGAAGTTGTTGGAACGAGTCGAATTCGGAGAGGAGAGAGTTCAGACTTCGGAGGAATTCGATCGATGTGGAGGAGTAAAGGTCGATGATTGTTGGGAGGGAGAGGCCAAGGAGGAGATGGTTTGTTGCTTTGCGGCCGAGTTTTCTGGCGTCGAGGGAGGGCATGCGATTGAGGTCTGTCTTCTCGAAGAGATATGTCTTGAACCAGTAGATCCGGCCTTCATGACTATTCCACTGTTAGGTTTCAATCCCAAGACCCTATACTCGGTGCAACGTACGCTTTCCGTAGATACTCCAATGTCGCAATGCGCTTATTCGCAAGCTCCGTAATATGATGATGCATGATACTCGCCTCATTCTGCTGCCACATTCCCGCAGTCCCAACCACACCATTCGGCATTATCCCCATTGGGGTATTCGGCACAATCCCGCCATGAAGGGTCGTCGACCCGGTCGCACTGCGCGTCAACATCTGAGCTTCCAGAGCCGCACTCTCTACACCGTCTGGTCTAGGCGCTACCTTTGCAGCAGCAGAAAGAGCGTAATCCGGTAGCGCAGGAGGCGCCGCAGCATCCGTCACAAAAGCGTTTGGCCCGTTTCCAAATGAACTCCCGCGTCGACTCGACAATGAAGCTTTTCGCGAGAAGGACGCTTTGCGGTCTTTGGGGACGATGTTGGGAATGTTGGTGTTAAGAGGATCAACGGCGTGGCCGTCGCGCGTGGTGGGACGAGAAGCGGCGTTTGAGGAGAATATGGAGGTCGAGAAGATGGGCGTCCCCGTGTTATTCGGGGTCTTGGGAGGCATGATTGACCGATCTAGATCTGGCCAGGTAGATTCTGACTCTTTGCTCTTTCCGTTGGCAGTGGATAGCCGTGCGTTCAGGAGGGCGAGGGGTGTGGGATCCAATGATCGGCAGTCGACTTAGCCAACAGCTGGCGTTTCCCAAGAGCCGCACGCGGATACAGCGTCGCAACGAGTCCCACGAGATTGAGATTAAAGGTGTTGATGTCAAGCAAGCACCGATGCTACGCCTTCTGGCGCTCAGCGCCCTTTTTTGGTTTCGGTTCGTTCGGGTATCTGTCGTGAATCTGCCGTGAAGCTTAACATCAATTGATCGTCGTGCTCGTCAGTGAGGAAAATGGTGGTGAAGGGTGTATCCTGAAATTGAACCCCTGGTTTGAGTGCCGAATGTGGATTGGGCGGGAATTGCTTTTGGAATGGAAGGAAAATAAAAGATCCAGGGCCTTTCGCATGGGTAAGGGTTCATTGAAGATCCACTAACCAGCTCCAGCGACAGGCTACCTTATCTACGGAATAATCACCATTCTTGGCAAGACTTGCATTAGGATTGATTCCGTGATTATGAGAGACGAATAAGGACCGATTGAATAGCTTCTCCTTTATTTCTCTTGCAGCAGGCTAAAAAGTATTATAACAAACAGGTCGCAAGGGTTTGATTTCTTCGTTAGGTACTGGAGAACTATTACCTCACCATGCACAGATCATTACCCTGTAGCAAGAAACATACTCCAACGCCGACAGCAGAATTACAAGAATGATGTAGGACTGCTGAGGATTTCCTTGAAAGACTTTGCTCTCAGGTGTATAACTTAAGCACTATCTTTCATGAGGTTGTTGAAGAAACCCTCTTTCCATTGTCAATACCTAGAAGGCTAGGATATATGAGCTCGAGGTGTCGAAAGTCATGAAAGGCCTAGTTTGAGTGAGTGGACTTTCTATTCACTCTCTGGCCATGTATCACGTTTTATTTTATTTACGAAGAACATGTATGGCATCAGGCGATATTTCTGTTGGGTATTTAAAACAGTCAATGTTCCAGAGCCTCAATTTAAGCTCAGCTCACACGCTAACACCGTGACGTTCTTGTGCAATATCAAAGGCCCCTCGTCCCCTCATCGCCCACTCACCTCAGAGCATCATCACAGCCCATATCTCCAAGAAAAGCAACCAACACATGCATGGCCGAAAATGACAACAATTCACATCTTGCGCCATGGACAGGCTCTACACAAGTACTCATATTCCATCTCACCTTTTACCAAAGCTGACAAAAGCAGCATAGAAAGAGGCTATCCTCATCGCGATCCCCCTCTAACAGACCTAGGCACGCGCCAAGCAAGAAACGTCCAACAAACCATCAAAATCCAGCCTGATCTCATCATCGTATCGCCCATGACAAGAACCATCCAAACAATGTACATCGTCTTCCGTTATCTTCTCCACAGCAACAGAGCAAAAATCCAAGTATGGCCAGACCTCCGCGAAGCGCACGACGCAACCTGCAACAAAGGAATTTCACGCAAAGACCTAGCAGACAAGTTCCCTAACCTTGACTTGTCGGCTTGTCCTGAGGAGTGGGACTTTCCGGTGCATACCCCGGATGATGCAACAGTACGAGCCGAAAGAGTCCGGCGACGGTTGAAAGAGATCGCTAGGGTTGGGGGCTATAAGAATATCATGCTTGTGACGCATCGAGGCTTTGCTGCTTTTCTGGTGCAGGGCGAGAGATTTAGTGTTTGTGGTAAGATTATCAACACATCATGGGATTCTGGCTGATCATTAGAACATCGATCCTATCGCTTTGCTACGAATGACGAGGTTGAAAAAGCGAGGCATGGAGTCAACGTGGATACAGGGCTGAAGCAGGACTTTGGCCCCACGGTTTTAATGGCGGCTGTAAAGCCGAGAATTCGCCAAGAGTAATCAGGCAGTGTGAAGGAGCCCTATCAATAGACGAAAACCCCTAGTCCAGAGCATCATTTCCAGGCTTGGACAATCATGGGGTTTGGGGAACATACAATCACAACATTAGATGACAGTTCTCGTCTCACTAAGCAAATATTGATCAGCTGAAATTATTGCTAGAACTGTCGAGTGGTGGCCACGTCAACATAAGCGGAATGCCACCCTTCCTTTAGCAGTCGGTCATCCTCGCAATCACCGAGGCCCCATATCAATTCTCACATTTTGGGGTCTATGACAATTCGAAGTAAGCCCGAACAAATCGATAATTTTAAACAATGTTTCAAAACACAATCCCAGAATTTAATCGGCGAAACAAGATCCAGCTACGGAGATTTGATCAGTAGTTTAACATAAACGGCGTCAAGCTAATCGGTTCAACTGAGCCGCGCGAGTATATATTTACGGCCCCCATCCCTCATCGTTGCATCAGTGGCTGTGTATCCAAATGTGCTGCAACTCCACACTTACAAGCTGCAGGCAATCATAAAGCTATTTACGTTATTTCGTAAGCCAAGCCACTGCAAGGCTGGCCAGTAATTGTCTCCGCTGATGGTGGAGTTGGGATGAGAAATGTCAGCACTAGTAGGGCTGAGCTCGGGATAGCGGCAGTTTAAATACCCGGTGGGTTTCAAAG
>PVQB02000083.1:0-138356 GCA_002980475.2 Fusarium beomiforme | reverse complement strand
GATGTTGAGCGGAAGCCCTGGGGGTGAAGGGGAAATTCTCCTCGTCTCAAGCGTCTTCAGGCCTGCTGTGGTCGAGTCAGGAGAGGAAGACGGAATGAGAGAATGAGGGAATCAACAAAACGAGAGGAGGAAGAGGGGAGGAGGGAGGTTGAAGAGGTAGGAGGAGGATGGAGAAGAGGGAAAAGGACTGGGTGACAGGTACGCGAGTAGAGTAGGTAGTTTTAACCAACTGCAACTAATGCAACGAGAGGAGAGAGATCCATGGATTGTCCGTATGGATCCATCCAGTTCATCCATGGCCTACCTACCTACCTAAGCCTAAGCTACTGTACTTGCCAGGGGCGTGAGGTGTAGGGCGGAGTGTGAGTGTGAGGTGTGCTAGGATCTTGGGTGTGTGAGATGGATGCGCTGTGCTCTGTGCTCTGCTTTAGTCTAATATGTTGCTGCATTGCACCGTTCGTCCTTGCTTCAGCACAGATGAATGCACTGCTAACTAAGCAGCCTCTCGCAAGACCTACCGCGGGCTGGGTTGGGGCTGGCTCAACATCAACCTAACTAAACATCGACCTGCCCAGTTTTCCTGGCATTGCTACCGCTTGCGGGTACGCTGACCAGGTACCTGTTTGCTGGGCAACAGCTGGTGGAGGTACCTAAGGTAGACAGTCCCCTGCTAGGAGGCCACCAGGAGTTGCACACCAGGGCACGGGTCGCGCGCCCACCAAGCGAACGCCAATCCTGGTAGGTTTGAAGTTTGGGAGAGGAAAAAGGAAGCTTCGATTTGCTTTTACAGATCCATCAAATCTACCAATTAACAGATCTCATTTACCTTCTTCAATTGTTTTAAAGGAAACATGTTCGTACGTCCCCTTTTACTAGGTATCCGCCAGGCATAAGCATCCAATATCGCCAAGTAATATGATGCTGAAATGCCTCTATTCTGGCGGACTGACTTACGCTACTTTGACCTCATCACTTTGACCATCGCGCACCTAATTCAAGGCACACTCTTCGGAGGCTGGGATTAAACGCAGGTAGCTTCGGCTTGGGGCTTTGAGAGCATGAGGGGGATTGGGTGTGAGTGGAGGGCAGCATAACGCAGCTCTGCACAGCACAACACAACACTGCACTGTACAAGAAAGGACGACATGGGGTGTGCAAGGTACGGTACTATGCGTCAACTTTGGGCGGACTAGCGCTAGCATTCACTTGGGGCTTGGAAAGAAGCGTGGTGAAGCGTGTATCAAGCGTGTGAGCCTGCGCTGGGCCTGTCGAGTTGTGCCAATTGTGTCGTGTCGTAGCGTGTTCTGTCTCTCGGCTGGGGGAATACGGCGTGGGCTTGAGGCAGGGATCCGCGAATGGAGACGGGCGTGTGAGACCGCATGTAAGAAAATATCAAGATGTGAAAGTGAATGTGAAAGTGAAAAAAAAAAAAAGAAGAAGAAGGTTAATTAAAGATGACCGCGTCAAGGCTAGGAGAAACGATGCCGAAAAAGCACTTTGTGATTCAGCCCAAGATATGGATGATGCTCGTAGATCGAATTGACTATGAATGGTTGTCTTCATCTGACTCAATAAGTAGATGGCAGAAATAGAGTGACATTTGTCTGATACAAGATACGAAACAATGGCTACTAGCAGTTCGAATAAAACAATCTTGAATTAAATGGTAAATCGACTTTACCGTGGAATGAGAGGCGCCCTCAAAGTGAGATAGAGAGCTACAATCTTGTGGTGGTACGATGCACTCGGCCGAATTTATTTATTTGTTGACTGCTTTCAAGTTTTTGATAAGACATTTATTATTATGCTTCCATAATTTAAACCTTTCTTGAGCGGCCACGACAGTTTGTTTATTTAGAACTTCTGCTCATGGCCGCTTCATGGCCTCGTCGAGTAGGCCACAGGCGACCCATTGTCCTTGTTTATAAGTATTGTACGTCCCATTTGATGGCCGAATGACCTACCAAGGTGCACTACACAGGCTCACCACGGCGAGTCGGGAGACCAGCTGTAAAGGACCGTCACATTTACATGCAACAACTGGCCTTTATCATGGCAACCAAGACATTTGAGAATCCTAGTGATACGCTCAGAGTTGATTTGAGGGTGCCCGCCATAATCGCGGCCTCTTACCGACTGAAATGTTGAGCCAGAGTCAATGTGGTTGACAGCAGTGTCCAGACTAGTTTGGTGTAAACGAAACAGAAGTCATGAGATATTGTCACTATTGCATCGATTCCAAGATAAGGTATACTCAGGGGTTTGTTTGAGATGTCCCAATTATAGCAAAACCATCTGCCAGAAGATTGTCCTTGTTGCTCAGGTTGCGAATGCAATGCTTGTCTGAACCTTCAAAAGCATGGGTTCCCTTCCAGTGATAGTGTCATGATTCTAAAAAAAATCTTGTCGACAGTGGACGCTTCGGCATTCAAACGGGGCTCCGAACTGCCCGTAACGTAGCCAACATCCTAAACTCGTCATCATCATGGCGGAATAAGCTCCCGTTGGACATGACCGTTCCGTAGAAAAGAGTCGACTCGGCTGGACTCGTCGTTGCCCGGCGCAGCCAATGCGTGCGTGTGCACGTCGAGGTTAGTCCATGAACGACTTGCTGTGCTTGCTTCGCAAGCCCACAAGCTACAGGAACGTGAAGCCATCATCGCGTCCCGCCATCTCGTCCCGTCTCGTCTTCCTCGACAACCGTGTCGTTTCTCAGTCCGGATCCATACCGACGCGGCACCTGCGCGACGAGACTTGAAGAGACTCATACTATTACATCGAGTCTTACCCAAACCTTGACTTCCATCTCATACAGCCCAGTTTCCCATCCCGGCGATCAAAGGGAGTTTTCTGTGGGTTTGGGGCGTTGCCAGCCCAAAAGTCTGGGCCTATGATAATCGCTGAAGGGCTCGAATCAACTAACAGACCCTCGTACTGATTGTAGCCAACACCAGTAATTATCCGTTATTCGCGTGCGTTGCTTTCACCTATTGATTCTTGCGTCAGCCCCAAGCCAATCAATTGGCTGCATCGGGCCTCTATATCTCAACTAATCATGCATGTAATTGAGTGCTGAAGCATCGATGTCATTTTCAGTTTCCCTCACATCTGAAGCTGTCACTCAACCCCACCGCAAGTGACCTTTGACTTTGACTTCCCAATATTTCACTCTGGACTACAGGTCGCTAGACAAGCCGCGGGCTCATGTTAGAGGCTCGCGTAGCTCTCGCTTCATTGGCTTTAGCTTTTGCCTCTTGTGTCAACTTAACTTATGCTGTGCTGTGCAGCTGTCATGTGTACATAACTTTCGGCTCTCTAGCTGTAAACGTCAAGCTGTCACTGTATCCGTACGTAGCCTGGTGTTCGTTCATCGGCGCGGTCCTCTCCTTACGATACCTAGCTCAGGGGTGACGGCCGGGCCGTGGTACAGTACCAAAAGCCGTGAGACGTTCTGCCCTGCCAGAACCCTTGAATACTGTAGTTTTGGGAACACAGCACGGAGCAACATCTGCAGTGGGCTGTTCTGTGTGTAATTGCCTAGCCCGCTTTGGTCCTCGGGACGTATCGCAATTCGCTGGGTCGTAGGAAGTTTGCTCAGCCGAACATGCCTCCACCTTGACGACGCTATTCACAAATCTGATACTATTCGCATATCCGTGGATAAACACAAATCAGGTCCAGGTCAAATCTTCTCCTACATGCCATTGTGACATACCTGCAACGACTAAAGCAGCTTCCCTTGTATGAGTTGTCAGTCTTACCTTCAGCCTCATCTGCCTGTTCTAGACATGATCTCTTGCACGATACTATTCTCAGTATTAGGATGCCACTTTGATAAAACATGGTTGTTATCCTGTCGCAAACGAATTTTTTCGCCCGATGCGTATCCGGTTGGATCTCATACGCATCAGACCCATCTCATAGACGATCTCAGTTTCCTCATCCTAGTCCATGTAAGGCGGGTATATGGAACTGTTGGTAAAAGGAGGTGCTTGGCAATGCTTTACAGGTAATAAAACATTGTGATTAATACTGTAACAAGGTATTCAGATATTCCATGCAGTGGCTGCTGCATACCCACCCACGGTCCAGCTAACTCACTCAGACGTCCATATCAACAGTCGTTATAGCGCTACAAGTGGTATTCGATAGGCACAGTACCTGTTGTTGGCTACTTAGATTGAAATCTGCTGCTGTATCACATCACACTTCATGGCATCACCAACAGATTGCTTGTCTCGCATCATGGATCACACTCCTCTATGCATATCTAATTCAAGGCTAGTCATGGCAGCTCGTACAGCTTCACCGATATTTGCGCCCATCTTTCCTGTCCCGTAAGTGCCTGTCAGCGGACTCCGTTCGTAATTGAATCGCCCGATGCTCATTTCCATCCCATGCCGCCGGCTCAATTTACTGCTGCAAGGGAAGCCGAGAAAAAATTGGCACTCTCCACAGTGCACCAGAACGTCTCTACGCCGAAAAGGAACATGCTTGTATAAATGGCATGCACCGGACATCAACCGGACACAAGCACAAACAACATTATGTGAAGATAATGACGCGATATGGTATTGTTATACATTAGTCCATTGTGCAAGTGTCAGCTACAAACTAGTCAAAAAGTTTCATTATTGGCGATAGAGACATCTAGAGTTGCCTAGTCGACAAGCGAAAGAGATTGATCCCCGATATTATTGAAAGTCCATCGAGTCAGGGTCTTTGAAGAATGTGAAAACTCTCCATCGATGCCATTATAGGAATGTTCTTTTTGTTCGGTCCAGCAGGCACTTGTCCCTATGGCATCTACGAATATCGCCGACTCGTTGTAAGTCATGTCCATGTCCGTGAAACATTACTTCAGCCGCTTGTGCTTGGTGGCACTCAATCCTCAGCCTCCGTAAGTTGTCACAGAGTCAAGTTTGACCAGGCATCAATTACAGGAGAATATACTCCTGTTGCTTCAAGTCTCACCAAGTCAGGAGCATTGCTCACGAGCGGGATGCAGTTAGGCGTAGGATCATCCAAAACCTCCACAATCCTTCCTCACAAGATGACACCAGGCACACGATCAAGGCACCAGGTCTAGTTCCAGGTTCAGGCACAGGCACAGGTACAGGCAGACACGCCGAGAGCACACGACCATATGAGGAAGCAAAACTCGCGAATGGGCCCGAAAGCCGGAAAGTATCACTTACACGTCTGCTCACGACGAGACCTGCACCCCTTTATTAACCCGTCGACCTCGCGCTCACGTTATTAACGCGCCCGCGTCAAATGGCGACGCAGTTGCTGAGGGCCAATGAGATGGCGTAGACGCGCATTTCATGAGACTCTGGAGTCAGCGCATCTTGGGCCGGACCCAGGTGGCTGGGCGAACCGGAGAGCTTGGAAAAGCAACCCGAAAGTTGAAGGGCGGGCTAGGTTTAGCGGCCATAACCCTGCACAGCTGCACGGAATTGACAAAAAACTTCAAAGTGCAACGGGCACAGTTGGATCGCCACTATCTGACATGTAACTTGCAACTGAAGCAAGACAGAGACGGAGATTGAGTAAAGGTAAGGGCGGTAGTGTTGGAAATGGGGTTGTCCAGGACGAGCCATCTCCAGTTAATGATCCTGAGCATAGAGGCAATAGCCTGATCCAACTTTGATCTCTTGCGAAGCTTTCTTTTCTTTTTCTTTTTTGTCACCACTTCTTTCTCACATACGCCTTGACACAGTGAGGGGTAGCCCCAGGAACCACGTCCAGGATCCCTGCCTGTTCCCGACGCGGAGGGTCAAGATATCCAGATCTGGCTGTGAACCATGACCAAAGGTGTACCAGCCTGTAGATCTTGTATGCCATGCCTCATTCGTTATTTCTTGGTGATGATTCTTTGATAGGAATTGACCCATATATGTGACAAGCAATTTGTATGGTCAAGAGGCTGGTCTAACTATCATGACGTGCCTTTCTGGGGGCCTGAGAGTTTGTGTGATCTTGGCTTTCTTTGCTCTTGACTGTGATGGATTAAGACTGATAGTAGTGGTATTCGTGATTCAGTATGGTTCAAACTCTAATGTTTAGCTGCCCTGGAGACTATCACTTGGCTTCAGAAACCCCTCACACCAGGAACAGCAACTCCGTAAATGCAATCATATTGAAAGGTTAGTTTTGGCTGAAATTGTTGCCCACTTGGCAATCTCTCATATGTTTCCTCCGCAATGGCTCCTAGATATCTACCTTAACTGCAACATCTCAGGACTCAATTGCGGACCGCTTAACAAAAGACAAAACAAAGGAGGCCTGAACAAAGACCCGGCCGAGCCACTTCTCCCTGCCGATCTTCACGGGAGAGCAGATGATTGAGGCTTCTGGTGGCTTTGCGCGTGCCTGAATCTCAACACCAAACAGCTAGATAGAATTGCCTCCACCACGGTCCTCAACTCGTGCCGGACCCACGATTGACGGATGGACGGTCTTTGAAAGCGAATCTAGTGCTTGGTCGGTTAGCATGCTATTGGCAGTGATCTGGTTACCCATGTCCCAGCAAAGTGGCTGACTTATCGTTCAAGGTGCATCAAGGGTCTGACTACCTGGGCAATTGTCGCCACGCCAACAAATAAAGGTTCTTTTCTCTGAGCTTCTGGGCTCATATCTCCAACATTTCCTTACTTCCAATATCCAGGTTTCAATTCTCCCTCACATTTGACCTTGAAAATGCCAGAATGTGACGTAGGGCCTTAGCTTCATCAGTGGGTTCCAATGGGACAGGCGTGGAACCTAGTGCGATTGAGCTTTGAAACTTTACCATTTAAGTCTAGGAGGCTTGAAACTAGTTGCCTGCCCCGCATTCACTCTCCGAGCTCCCAATTCAGGGATCATCAAATTCGGAAGAGTCTTTTGCAGTACTAAGATCCAATATTACAGATGCTGCTCGAGAAGCGACAGTCTCTGCAGAGATGAGACATTGGCTGAATCTGTTTCGGACCCTTCCATTGATCTAGGCCCCGAGATTTCGCTCTGGTAAAACCGGATGGTCTCGTTCGTATTCCCGTGAGACTGTGGAAATGAAAAAGAACAGAGCCGCAATTTTTCCAGGAGGAGTGGCCTAAACGAAGTAACACTCACGAGTAACCTCGGTGGTGCGAATTGGTTGCGCCGGTTTCCATTTTTACACCTTGACGAGTCCAATGAGATGCCTAGCACCACGGGTAACGAGTCCCAAAGGACGGTAAGTCAGCAGCTAACTTGCAGAATGCCAATGGCAAGCTTTTAACACATGTTGATACGTCAGGATGCGCAAGCACTTTAGAAGCAAGGCTTAGTCAAGGCTTCTCACCCCGTATCGTAAGTATGGCATGGTATGGCATGGTATGTTCTGGGTTTCCCCTGACCTGGGTTAAGCCTCTGAAAGAGAGCGCGTTAGGTTGCCTTGATGCTGTGACTACTGCAGAGTTAAGGGTGAAGGGTGCGAGACACGAGAGTCTCGGATCGAGTTGCTTAATTATGGCGTCAACGACATGATATCGGCTCGATTTCCTGACTTCCGATTACCTTGTTTCTTCTGATGCATCATCCCTCGCTTCGCCCTGCCGCTGTGCATAGTGTTGCGTTGCTGCCTTCGCCTCCGCTGAATTTCAACGAATGACGCCCAAGCCGAGGCGCTCATGCTCATGCTGACACCACTCATGATGCCTGTAGCTTAACACTGATCCAAAGACCCTTAACTTAAGATCAACCCGTAGCTTTTTTTGGGTTTTCTAAACGTGTTTTGTCTCTGATGAAATAAACGCCAAAAGACGCCTCAGACACGCGTGGGCTTTGGCGATGATTTGCAGCTCGCAACACGTTCCACGTACATGGATTGCTGCGAGACGCGTGAGATGAGGAGCCACCTATACCGCCGTAAGGGGGGGTTTGAAAAAAGGAAGTTAAAAATCATCATATGCGGATGTTCAAGCCCATGTTGAGGTTGGTCACGATTTAGTCTGCAGATGCTGCATCGGCCACTCCATCACCTCGCAGAACCCGCTGAGTGCAGGTTTTTTTTCTGTTTAATGAAGCTGTCGCCGCGGGCAACTACTGACTACATGTTTTCTAGCTGACGGATGTTGCGGTTCTTATTTGGAGCAGGGACCATGAAAATCACATTGTGAGTCCAGGACCAACAAATAGCGGGCTAGACACAGTATCCATCGCCTGAGACAAGCGGCCCCCCTCGAATTAGTTATTAACAGCCTCATTCCCGTTGGCTGCTCTCAATGTCCACTCTCCAAGACGGCACCGTAAAAGGGATCTTTGCCATCAGAGGCTTGAAGACCGGACCGCTGTGACTGGCGGATGTCACTAAGTGGTGCGTAGTGGATTTTTTTTCTTCTTCATTGTTCCCGCAATATGACACGCGCGACGAATTCAGAGCCCCTCATACGCTCAACATGTGCCGACTGCCGGCTACAGTACGTAAGATCCAGTCATGATAGGGGTTGGTTCGACCGATAGAGTGGTACTCATGCTATTGCTGTACCCCATGAGGTTTCACCCTCGTCCCCAACCACGCTGCAATTTGAGGTTATCCAAAAGATCCAGATTTGCACAAAACGGACACGAATGCACGTGCCAGGCCCCAGCTTGAAATTGGCGCTAATGTACAGATGTTCCAGAAGCCTTCCACAAAGCGGAGCTACCCGCGAAAGTGACGACACGTTTGACTCCTTTCTACGTGAAATGAGGCTGAATCACCCGAGCAGCCATTCTTCTTGGGGCGTAGTGTCCCCCCACATATGGGGTCGTGACGCGCTAAGATACGGTACCTTCAGGGTCCATTTTTACGCGAAAGAAGCTGTTCTTGACTCTCCTCTTTTTTATGTTCATCATCGCGTCTTGTGCACGCCTCAGTAGCTCCACTCCGCCATTTGTGTCTCCTGACTGGTGGTTATGCGGATGCTGGCTTAACTTGGCTGTCGGCAGAATCATTTCCTAGCGGCCCAGGCCCATTGATTTCAATAAGTATCCATCCCTCGCTTCTTCACCACAGCGACGCAAGGTTAAGAACCGCAGACTAACTGGATCCATGACGCCTCCATGGGAACCGAATACCTTCATCCGAATGGTTTCATGCAAGGAAAAAAAAAAAAAAAAAGGGTAAGGAAAAAAAGCGAAGCAGGCCTGAGCAAGATACCCACTTAGCTGTCAACTTTCGCAGTGCCAAGACTTGTCGGAAATACATCACTACGGGTTTCACGGCGCTGGGGAAAAGCCAACTTTGCAATTTTTATCAATTGCTACAGCGATGACACGAAAAACCTCCGTTTTACCTCATACAAAACTCCGCCTTTTACTTAAAAAAAAACTCCCTCAAGCTCCTCTTTCGTGCAGCAGCTCTGGGTTCAATCCATTATGAGTCCCCGGTGCTAATCCTAATGCTCCAGCTTGGGCACCAGGCGACTGATGGCGAGAGACACCTTCGGCAGTTTTTGTCAATGTCTCCGCAGGAAGATGTTTTATTTGTCAGGTGCCGTCGGCAACTGTCAGTGAAAGGAATCCTGAAACGTTCCAGAACACCGGTTGATCTGGAGGAGATCTTGTGATGACTTCATTTCGTTGCCTCCTCAACTGAGCTTCACCAAGTCCAGTGGTCCCTAATACTATAAACATTACTGTGTCTCTTGGTTGAAGTCAACCATCGATTCTGCGTGGGAATCGGAGGGGCATTCTTTTGTTTCGGATCTTGCTCTTGTTGTCTCATAATATTGCTGATTTCACCTTGCTGGACATATTGTTGAGCTCGATAGGATCTGGCATCCAAATGATCGCCATTGCCCTGTATGAAGTCGAGGCCGGGGTGGACATTCCATCTACAATGTCTCAATGGACCCTTGGGTAGGCAACGAACGGATCTCGAAGACGTCAAGTCGAACATGGAAGCCATGTGTCTTTTTTGCGGTCCCTCCAGGGTAACATCCACCGCAATCGTTAGTTTCGTGGGGAGCCAATGACGCCATACCATTGGTTTGTCTCAGCATCTGGGCAGCCCGCCTACAATATGTGTAACTCGAATCTGATATACCCGCTGCACCAGAGGAGCTTGGATTCCGGTGCATTATTACTTGAAGTTTCTCCGCATCTCTTATTTTCGATGCCCTCATGCCTGCTGCCGAGTGGCGAGTAGACATGTCCCCAAGTGGTCGCGATACCACATCCTATCAGGCCTGAGACAAGAACAAACCTTGTTCGATAGGTTACCAAGATAATTTTCTCATCTTATCATGCACTTCGGTGGCTCTATGGTATCACATGTTGAAGCAAGGCATACAGTGATAATTGTCTCTTCGTTATGTTGCCGCGGACGATGGATTTATTATA
This sequence comes from Fusarium beomiforme, assembly GCA_002980475.2. Lineage (NCBI taxonomy): Eukaryota > Fungi > Ascomycota > Sordariomycetes > Hypocreales > Nectriaceae > Fusarium > Fusarium beomiforme. The sequence continues at coordinate 128,009 of PVQB02000083.1, read as the reverse complement.
TCGCGCGCGAATTGAGTTTCAAAACAATAATAAACAACAAACATGGAGATAAGCATGAGAAACACCGAGTGGGATGTGCTCTGCATCCGAAAGAGGCATATGCGAGTGACCAGTGTAGCATTTTGCTGACCATGAACCACAATCTCGGATCTCAAACCAAAAGGCGCAGAACCAACCATCATTCAGTGAGAAATCCTAATCAAGGTTGGTTCTCTTTACTTTGCGATTTAGTGACGACGAGTTGCAGTCAATGGTTCGTCTCCAAAGTTCGACCCCTGGTCTATTTAGGTTGATAGGCGCAGCTTCGCTTGCAAGCCCAAGCAAGTCTGCCCTACAATCTGTTGCGGATTGAAGTTCCCTTAACCGAGTTAGGTTAATGGTTTTAAGATGTCAGCTGGATGTGGCTGTGAAGAAAGGCCATCCCCGAGTGTCCTATCAGCATCAAGAATTGCCATGTTGGTTGTTGGCATGAACATGACCCCTCTGCAGATCCATGTAACGCATGTGAATGGCTTGATGTCGTTCGTCTGTTGGGAAGGCTGATCTGTAATCTGATGGGTTTCTTACGAACGAGATATAATAGTCGACAACACGGCACTTTACGAGTGCGCCATTCATCAGTAGTCAAATACGATGGACTTAATCGACCCGCGAGACGATCATCAGCTGTCGGATGTTGCCGGAATAAGACCGATTGAAAGGAATATTCTGGCTCGGAAAGCTTGACTAGAGTCGACAAGCTGAACATCATCACCAATTGATTCGCAGGCGGACAATGGTGCTGGACGAACGACAGGGCATGGCCTTGTTTGGTATCGATGTTTAGATTGGTTTGTGGCCTCTGGTTGGTCAAGAAGTTCTTCATGTTTGCTTTTTGAGACACCAAATCGGGAAACTAACCAAGCTGGAATCTCGAACAGCCACCAAAGGCCTAGGCGGAGCCGAAGGCTGATGTCAACTTGTCTTACCAAAAGGATTATTCATTCCCCACAACGACCGGCGGAGCTTGATGGATTTCGATATGAGACTGAATATAGGTCGCATATATGGCAAGATTAATAGGCAAAACCAAGCTCGTGGTCGCCGAAGAGAATCCCAATCGGGGCGGTTTTTCGCGATCTGGTTTACTTGAACCCTCTGACCAGGGCCCCTGTTCAAGCTGGGCTCGTGCGGCGGTCATACGGTTCGTCCTCTTGGTTCATCCCCGCAACTTTTTGTAGGCTAGGTTCTTGTGGGGTTCTTGATCATGATTTAGGAGTCAAGTCGATCAAGTTCAAAGGTTTTTGAAAAGTCAAGAAAATTTTTGAGCCTATGGAGAGATGATTGAGATTTTGAAAGTCTCGAACCTTCAAACAGAGAGGAATTTTGACATGTGTAGTCTGAGCGATATGCGAATCAGATCAGATCAGAGACATGAGTGATATGTAAAGTTTCATGTTGCGCCCTCTAGCCAGTTGCCAACAAGACCTCGACTTCGAGATGGACTAGCAAGGCTCAGGGTTGGAGACTAATCCCTCAATATCAGCTCATCAACAACTTGCCCATTGGCGTTTTGCTGGCGCTTGCGTATCAGCAAACACCAGGACGTGTGTTGTCAACGCTAGTTTTCTTGATTGTTTAATCTCACGATACCCCATGTTATTTTACCAACTCTAATCAATATGCGATGTAATTTGGCTATATCGAAATAGATCGATTCGTACCGAGTGGACCGAGGTGAATTATTCAGATCGGACAGAGAGGCCTCAGTCAATGCTCAAAACGGAATATTTTTCAACAGGTGGCTTGCTGTTTTTGGATATAGAGCCATTCGTGAATCAATGGCGCGCTCTAGCACGCGGAACGGCTTGAGGCTTTTAGATGGCTTGAGCGCCAGTGATTGACAACACAATGACGCCTTTTGACAAGAGGCTATGCCGATGATAGTACATCCGTTGTATGTACCTGCCAAAAAGACGGGCGTTGGGTTGTTTACCAAGTTCTGCGAGGCAGAGATCTGTTCGCATCCAGCGCCGAGCTACTGTATGTATACATGCATGCATCGAACATGTGCGCTGCCCCACGATGTGACTGTGCATGGACCAGAACAGGATATTCTGAAGCTATCTACAGAAACACGACTTCTCATTTGACGTTCTTGCGTCAAGTAAACAAACAAAGCGTGAATCGGAAAGATCAATATCCGAAAAGTTGAAATCTCCGATAGGTTTACCAACCATGATCCCGATACTCTTTCCCTCCCTTTGCGACATGGCGCCATGTTGACTTGCGGGCTGACCCCTTAGATGCACCATGGGCTGGTGTGGCTGACTTTTTACTTGTTGGTTCTTTGTTTTGACGCTTGTCTTTACCCATGATCCTAGAAGTAAATTGCTGACCCAATTGATAATGAGTATATGGCCATGCTATCAAGAGTTTGACACCATTCTTTCGTTTGCCAGGAGGATTCTTTGTTGATATGCCACTTCTGGGTAAATGCAGCTGAAACAGTTCTGAACAATCCTTGTACATTAAGCAGCTAAATTTATGCTACTGTACAGCACACGACCCGCATGCATACGAATCTCGTCTCAATCGGCGATTGATTTTGTCAGTTCTTACTGCCAAGAGATATTGGTATCGAAATCTTGGAATCTGCTCATTTGATTTTGCGGTGTTTTTTATCGATGCCTTACTCAACCGAAACTAGGCCGAGCAAGCAATAGCGTAGGTAGGCCAATTTTGGCCCTTTGAGCGTCTCCCTGAATGTGATAGTGACACAGATGCTTCAAGGCCCAGTTTGCTTGCTAGTGTTGGTGAACAATCATTACTGTTCTCTGGCTTTCATCTCGCTACAGTCCTAGCTACCGCAGCCCCCAAACAAACACAACCCTATAGGATCTGATGCATTATCTGCATATTCTGTAGGGCTGCGTTGGGCGCTGCGAATCAGTCATTCGAGGGTTCCTTTGCTGCATATGATTTGCATTCCGCATTACAGAATACCGTCGCCCGTTTCGGGTGACCTGAGCGTACGCATGTCCTTGAACTCCTTCACGAGCCGCTGTACGACGTCTCACATAAAATAGTACAAGGGCCTTTGTGTCTCGTACAACGGACGGGAAACATGCCTTGAACTCGCACCAGGGCCTGGCATCGGCGGTTCCAGGTGCTACGGCGCAGTTCCCTTGTATCAAGAGAACATAAGCAATTCGCTCCTCGAGGCCAGGGCAAGCGAGAAGATGGACGGGTTCGACGCTCCGGCCCGCCGGTGATTCAAAAGAGATCCCGTCAATTGATTGTCTGTACTGTATGCTACGGCCCGTTGCTTGTAGACCAGGCATATCACTTATCTTTGACTGCCTATCAGCTTGTTATTGTTGTTCGGCGCGTCAGTCGCCCTCTAATGAATGTTTACTACAAGCTCTAGGTTAAGCTGCATCTCCTTGAACGCCCAGACCTCTGCACAGTGTTCAACGTAGACAAAATAGGAAGGCCAAAACGACAAGAGCCAACAGCTTTTCACAGACAGACAGCCAGTATAACAGTCTGAGACTGGTCACCAGGGCACACACTAGCCAATACCATTGTGAGAAGCACCCATGGTTAAAATCTTGCAGATTTCCTGCCCTCTCAGCTCGACCTAAGCTGCGGCCATGAGTTTCTCCTGTCAGGGCTTGCACACTGCTCCCGATAGCTGAGATTTCACTGTGATTGGTGCCTTGGAGCGCTGAGAATAGTTGTCGTGGCCCCAATCGACACCGTCAAAGTTGACACAGACAAGTTGATAGTTGTGATAGACGCTGCTTGCATGCTTTAACGGGTTCTTGGGTGCAACCATCATTCATCTGTTCAGTGGTCTAGGTAAATCTATGGACTTGGGGATGTGCGCTTTGACTTGCCTGGAGGTGAACCTAGAAGCATTACCCAAAAGAGATGATAAATGGACTGGGGCGTAGCTGAGAATATTGGACTATCATATGCGGCTGGAGTTAACCAGGTAGACGCTAGGCTGAAGCATCATATCATAGGGCTATACCGACTTCTCCAAGAAGTAAATTGCTGGTCGTCATCGCATGTCAAGTTCGCAGACAAGGGAGTGATATAAGCGTAGGGCTAGACAGATAAGTGACAGAGATCTCTAAGGGCTCTAACTTATTGAGTTGAAAGTGAGTAAGGAAGTATGTCATTGGTAGTTCAGCAGTGTGTATCTGAGTTCAGAGTTGAAATATTGTACCTAGATAAGGCGCAGAACATCTGAATGATACACTCCTTTTTCTTATAACGGCACTTGTTATGTATATCTCAGTGTAGTTTCTACCGAGCTTAAGCTCAGCAATTACCAAGCAGTGCAGTGGAAGCATTACTGTATGCACTGATGAGGTTCTCCGTCTCGGAGGAAGAGTCACGGCATTGTGATTTCAATTCCAAACAAAAGTCCAACTTATTATATTCTATAGTTTGATATCTTACTTCCGAAGACCAAGTCTCTGCGAGGTGGACTATAAGTGAGCGGCTCAATGTTAGGTCGACATTGTTATCGAAGCTCAACTCGGTGACGTTGGATGACTGACCTCATTCTAGTCAAGCTCGGCGTGAACAGGCTGAACAAACACCCGAGAAGTCGTAAGAGTTAGTGTTCTTCTAATACAAATATATATACATTGGGATGTGGGTATTTTATTTGTGTATCTGCCGGACTGTTTGGCATCAGACACAGATTCAATTCTTACTTGCTATGGCAGCCAACCTGTTGTCCTACAGAACCTGCAAAGTTTCTCAAGGATTCCACGCAGAACTAATTATACTCTCAACTCATTCATATGCAAAGTAAAACATGCAATTTATCACATGAGCATGCGGTTGTGTGTGCGAACTTCAAATGCATGCTATTATGCCCACACCTTTCTCCCGACTGACCTCAAGCACTACCACCTGGACATAAGTTTACAAGACAGTCAATACAGTGGTTGGAACTCATAGGAATAATTCATAAGTAACAGGCTATTTTTATCGTTATTCGGTTTTAGTTTCGCATGCACAGTGCCCCAACAACAAGTGAGTCTCTGGAAGCTCTAGGCCTCACGGATTCCCAATGACAAGGTTTGACGATTCAGTGATACCGGATAGAACTCGATGACTCTAGTCGATATTGAAATAGTTTATAAAGAATGTCTCTTGGGTAATAAAGGATCTACAAGTTATATCAATACTTTGTTGAAAGCTGAGGTTAGACATATCTCGTTTGTAGGAGTATTCAGGAGTTTCTTGGTAGGAAGACCGCCAGACAACATCTGAGAGGCATCTCAAAATGATTAATGAAGGGGATTATTAGAGCCATGGATCTCCATAAAGTTGACAGTCCTAGGAAGAGTCAAAAGAGAAGACATTCCGGTGTATAAACATACGTCAAATAAGAAACTAGTATAAATCCGTATGGGCTAATCAAGAAAGTTGTACTGTCTTTCAGGAAGGCGGGGCATGAGAGTAAACTATAGAGAAATGAAAGTTTTTGTTCCAATTCAGCTCAGACATGGATGTGAGAGCCACGTACTCTTTCCTGATGTGACCGAAACCAGAAATGCAAGACGAACATGAATTCTCATGGGATTTGCATTGAGAGCTATAAGATGTTGAGGATAACGCAGGCATCTCAATATTGTCTTTGGCATTCTCTGAGGAAATGGATCTGCGACTCTAGATTCTTCCCAGCCTCATCCGAACCTCTGTTGAGATGAGTGGCTAGAAGGTCTGTCCTGATATCAGAGACAGTCTGGGTGTCAGTGCTCTATAAACTGGTTGTCCTAAGAGAAACGCAACCCTTAGCCTTGAAATATACAAGTTATAGCTCGCGGCCTCTCAAGACTTGGAAATATGTTTACATGCGAAGCTACGAAAGAGATGTGGTCTACAAACGCAATATTGCAGCACACTGCATGGGCGCGGGTGCAAGAACTGAAAGGAGGTTGTAATATCACGAATCTGTTTTACCAGGACCCAAGTCACCCAAGTCCATGAGTGTGCCATATGCCTCGATCTATCTCTCATGATCAGTGTTTTGAAATTGGATTTGTCTGGTTTGAGGACAATCACGTCCTATTTTTGCCCGTTTTACATGGGGCTTAAATATGAAACCATAGGGGTGTTACAATAGATATATAATAATTCCAGGGGCAAGCCGCATACTGCTAGAAATTCTTAATATAAACTCCAAAAATCTCAGATCGTGAGCCACTTTCTTCACTCATCATCATTGCCACCAATTCAGGGGCATTTAACTCCATTTTTAAGCACGACCACATATCGCGTATGCTATTTAATAGCATCAATCTATTGCTGTAAGTAATAGCTATATAGCGCTATTTTCTTTTCTTTTCCTTTTCCTTTTCCTCTAGCTTTCAACTATACAGGATAGCCTCGCGCTTTCCTTCTTTTCATAACAATAAGAGTCAAACCTCAGTATAAGCTTTAGCTGCCTTAATGGTCCAATCACTGGCTCAACAAAGCAACTTAAATCTAATACCAGTTAAAGTCTCTCAGTAGCTGGCCCTGGAACCTTCTGCCTTCAACCCACCCAGAAGGTCTCCAGTCAACCTTTGCAATACACCGAGCTTCCATCATCCATCGCGCAGTACGTTATCCGACCCTGCTTTCTCTCTTCTGATCCCTGTCGCTAATAGACTAAGACCTACTATAGAGTGCTATGTATGTATTAAAGAAATTGCGATAGGTTTTGTGGTTATGTGATGCATCTCTAGGTTCTTTCTTTAGAGAATACCTGGGGATTCACTAATACCTTACTCCTTACTACAGTTATTCTGGCCCTTACTTACCATGCCCTCCTGGGCATTGCTAAATTATTAGTCTCCTATCTTTATTCTGTCCTATTGCTCTATTTCTCGTCCTGTTACTATTATTCACCCTAACAATACTCTAAGTTCTTCATAGCTAATACCTATGATAGCGCTAAAAAAAAAAAAAAAAAAAAGATTATTACTTACGGCCGCGGACTTCTAAACCTAGATTGAGGCTTCTAAGAACCAGAAAGTGGCCGAAAAGAACGTCAACACTGTTCTTGTCCGCTTTCATCAGATGCGAGGACATATGCCCAAGTTAGCTTCCTCAAAACAGAGAAGTGGATAGACCACCTGACCGGCTCCAGTCAGTATAGAATGGACAAGCTCTTGAAAGGAACCGGACGGCCGAAACGTCAGCTGCATTTTGTTATGTGATTCGGCAATCGTGCCTGGAAGACCGCCTGTCAAGGACGCATGGGCATTGGGGAGTCGTCTCCCTGGGGCACACAGCCCTTTTTTCCGCAAGACATGTCCGAAAAAGAGATCGAGGACAAGTGTGATACCCTGGCCGATAAGGATCCAATAGCGAGAATAAGGAGGACTCATATATAAATAAAACAGTCTTGTCCAAGAAGAAGCCACTGCACTTGCTCCATGTGTTGTAGACTTTTCGCCTAGATTAGGGTGTAAAAATAAAATAATTAAAGGGCCTTATGAATTTATCCTAATTTATCCTAATCTTGCCCAAGTATTTTGTCACTTATAATTACTCAGTCTTTGGGTTTTCTGTCGGCCCCTAGCACGTCTAATAGATGATATATGCGCGGCCTTTTTAGAAACTCCTGACACGTACTGTGAATCTGGTGAATTTAGTTATACCAGCATGTTTGCGAGGCGCCCATTGTCATTTTGTTTGTTTCAACAATAACACTGAAGTTAAGGACATGGATGATTATCCTTGACCCTGGGGAACCCTTGCTTAGCTTATTGAAACGCATGACACAGTGAGCAAGCCGTGATATCAAAAACACTAATTCTACACTACACAGGAATCTCCAAGGTTAACGTAGTCCCTCATGCCGTGAAGAGATACTACGCTTCTAGGAACAACGGAGTCATAGGCCATGAGAGATCGCGAAGATAGAGAGTAACCGAAGGCTACTTGTCATTTCAAGTGGGGGAACAGAGTCGTACCACAGATGACCTGGCATGGCAACGCTGCTTGAATATGTGGAGTTTGGATGCTCAGGATAAATACTGATTAGAGTGGATGATGTTTCTGTCTGGTACAGTATACAAAGTGTAGCCAGGCAGCGTGCTCGATATTTGTTTCTAACGTTAGGTGAACACAAACTAACTCTAACTGGGACATCTTCAAAGACATAATTCAAAGCAAATTTCCAGTCCAATAAGAGCAGTCTCAGAAACAATGGGATTGAATACCCCGCTAACATCCATCCATGCCTAACCCTGCTTGCCTTGCCACAGTTCGTCGTGTCTCAGGGAATGAGTCCCTGGAAAGATGGGGCATCGTGGATCTGGAGACCCGAGAATGGGGCTGACAACAGATAACCTTGTAGTGTAGTCACAGTGATTGTGAAGATTGACATCCCTGTTTTGTATTCCGATTACTTGGAGAAATGAAGCTTAATAGTCCATTGAGTCCAAACCTAAATCTCCCTCACAAAATATATTGCCTTGTATTTCTGTACTTCCAGGACAAACCCTGCAGTTTGCGTCAGTACATAAATGCTAACATTAGTGGCCTAACTCCCCAGCTCCCAACAATGGATCAACCCACCCACCCACATCAGGATCGTGCGAGGGGCCTTGGGATGCTCCATCGCTTTCGTGTGATCGTGATTGGAGAATTACTAAATCGCCATCAGTCCGAGGCGGTGACTTCTCTAATGTTTTGATCTATATTACATTGCACTCTACTCTCCCTCAATGGAGAGTTAGTTGCCTACCTCTCAACACCTTCCTTCAGCCATCATGACTGGCGATAGAGATTCCCGTCGCGAAAGCCTTCGAGTGCCCCGCGTTCGTCCTCGCCGTGGCATATCCAGGAACTCTTCGGTGCGCTCTTCGGCCAACTTGGACGAGCATCGTCTGTCTTCGGGCGCTCCAGCTACAGCGCAAGCTCTTCGAGCTGCTTCGTCCCGCTTTTCTCTCAACGAACAATTCGCTGCTACAAGGAAAGAGTTTGAATTCTGGGACGATGATGCCAGTTCAATTTATGACCGTGGAACGAGTGTTTCTGAGACGGGGGATACAGAGCTTGATGAGAAGGCTCTTTTGAGCTCGACTGAAGGCGGCTACGGACCTGTGCCTCATGCGCAAGACCCGGCACCTGGAGCAGAGGATTTGGACATCAACTTTTACGACCTGCTTTGCCTTCCGCGAGATACTTCGGAGTTGTCGCAACAGCAGATCCGAAGCGCATACTGCCGTCTATTTATCCTCTTTTATCCAGACAGCTACCCTGAGCATTTGCGCCCAATAGCTCACCAGCAATTCCTTCGTGTACAGGATGCTTTCGAAACACTCATTGATCCTGCGCGCCGAGCGCAGTACGACCTCGACCAGTTCTTGAAAGTTGAGGAAGCTGGCGCACCACAATCGGAATATGAGATCGCTTTCAAAGAAGCGGTTTGGGATCGGTTGCAGAACGGTCTACAGACGAACTCTGATCTAGGCATTCGACTCCATGTCTCTGGCTCGGGAAATGATGCCGCGAGACCTCAGATTCTTGATTTTTCTTTAAGTCATTCCGTCACAGTCGACCTGCCTGCGCTCCAGAAGCTTCTCCAGCCGCAAGTTACACGACTAGCGAGTCTCACTTCGAAGGAAGAGAAGGAAACAATCGAGAGTCCATCGCAACCAACGATTCAAGTCGCAACACCCACTGTGACTGTAACTGGTTCTACTTACGGCATTACAAGGGATCTATCTTTAGTCCCGACTTCTCTGTTGTACGATCGATACCAACCTCTTTTACCTCTCCCAATAACCAGGCAGAGGCTCATACAACTCGTTGAAAACAAATTCGCTCCATTGGCCACTCTTCGATATCGACAAGAGTTTCTGAACCGCTCGCCTTCATCATCCCCTGACAAGTTTAGATGGCTCAAGACAGCTGTTGAGCTCGAGTCAGATGTTCTGCCAAAGTTCTCCGTCACCAGTCGCCTATATCACCACTTCCTCCTTCCCAAATACTCAGAGCCAACCATAGCCGAGGCTAGCGTCCAATCTTCGCGTGATTCATCGTGGATTCAACCCCGAGTTGCTCTGGGTCTCTACCAGAACTTACATCATGGAACAGGCTTTCTCCGCACAGACAGTGGCGACTGGAGCTTTGGTTCCAACGAGTACTCTTGCTTTTTCTCTGAACACTCAAGAATTAGACCAGACTTCTTTAATGCTGAACCCCCTGGGGCCACTCCCAACTTAGAGCTGGGCTTTCGAACAGGGCCATCAGATCGATTACCTGTACCAGGCTCGTCAGACTCTCCTGGCGATGAGGGTGGTATCAGAGGTCTCGACTACGAGATGAATTCTTGCAAGCGTGGAAGCTGGGCTGTCTCTGCATCCGCTACACCAAATTCATTAGCGGGCGCCGTACGGTACAGCAAGGATCTGACACTACCTTTCCAAACTCCTCTCACATCACTGGATCCGGGTCTCCCATCGGCAGCCCGTGTAGAAGCAGAACTATGTTCTAACACCTTTCAAGGCCAGTATTTTGCCATCCGCAATCTCTGGTCTGTCGGCCGTTTTGCGCGTGTTGGTCTTGAAGTTGGTGTCAGCATACACAACCTTCACCTGTCCGTGTATTGGTTCCGCCTGGGCCAGCGTCTGAGTGTCCCTCTACTCATAGCACCACGATCGCTTCTTGGATCCAGTGTTCTTTTCTGGGCTGGCGCCCTCCCCTTTGCCGGACTGGCGGCAGTGCAGCTTGGTCTTGGTTATCGTCGTCACCAACGAGTTTCACGATCGCATCGACGCATTCGCTCAGATGTCTCTTCCACAGGGACACCAGTCGCCATTGCCCGACATCGATATGAGGCAGATAACATCACTACACTCCTCGCACAACCAATAGAGGGTCGCCAAAAACGCCAGATGGCACTTGGCGGTCTTGTAATCCTTAGTGCCAAATACGGTATTCCTGATGAATACGGCATTCTCGCAACAAGTGATCAAGTTGCTGATGTTACGATCGCCGTTGCCGCCCTTATCAATGAATCATCCTATTCTGATGGCCCTGCCCTGGTGATTCCCCGTGGGGTGCGAAAGAGTCGCCTACCAGGATTCTGGGACCCTGCCCCAGGTTTGGACAAGGTCCTCCGCGTAGAGTATTTGTTCAGAGGTGACGCCGGAGTAGTCGAAGTCGGCAGCCGTGATGAGCTCATTCTGCCTCGTCAGGCGTAGGTATTTGATTCTGGGGTAGTGATGAAGACACACGACGCAATGCTAGACGATAAAAGTGATTAGAAATGTTTATGATCGACGCAGAAGGTTTTTGGCTGATTATTTATAACCCTGATCTACGGTCTTTTTGCTCCACGAGAAATTTCTTTGATGAATGAGGAAAACGGAGTCATGCATTAAGTAAAGATGTAAAGAGATCGGGATGACATACATGTCAAAGGATATGGCGTTGAGTGAAGGAGGGATTAATGCGTTTGGATGTCGGGATTTTATTATGTCGATGATATTTCGAACGAGTCTGGTTCATCGATAAAGTGAATAGATAGCCATTGTCAGCCATTACTATTTACAATTCTGGCGATGATACTACTTTACGCAGGAAAACTTCGGGTTATTATTACTCTAGGAAATAGTATCATTTTCCGCAAGTCACGGAACTGTCAATGCCAGTACAAACAGAAGTTGATGCTGTAAGACAAAGAATATTCAATGCTCGTGATACCTACCGCTATCTATCGTACATGGGGAAAAAGTGCCATCAACCTCCCGAATACCACTTGTTCTTGTGCAAACTTCAGCCCAACAATACAACTGCCGCTATACGGGAGCGCCTATCTTTCCGTACGGTAAAACGCCTTACCCTTTTTAGTTTAAAGACCAAGCCAAAGAAAAAAAAAATTATCCGTTGTATGTAGAAATGAGAGAAATAAGGGACGGGCGTCAGGGACCACGACATCTTAAAGCAGAGCCCGTAACAAAACCCGAGACTTTTACTAGGTAGATGATTAGTGCTGGTGGTTGTGGTTGTGGTTATGGCCAGTGTCGTGGTCATGGTCGTGAGCGTGAGGGCTAGTGGCGCTGTGGGACGATTCACTACATCGCCGTGTTGACGAAGCCTTGGATGACGAGTCGGCAGGGCAGCAGCCCTGAGCCTGGCAGTCGTCGATACACTCGAGGAGACAGCTGTCACCCTTGTTTAGATCAGCGGCACCGTCGAAAGAAAGAGCAGCGGCTTCTGCATCGTGTGCGTGCTTCTGATCAAAGCAAAACTCAGGTTGAATCGTAGCGCTGTGGATGCCGAAACCATGGAGACACTTTCGAGCTCGACGGGCCAACTCCATATACTTCTCGCCACTGTGTGAATCAATGGGGAAAGACACCTGGAGATGCATGCTAGCGACAAGCTTGGTGTCTGAAAGTTGCCAAACGTGGATGTGGTGGCAAGTGATAACACCAGGGAGAGCCTCGATGTCTTGTCGAATCTCAGGGACGCTGATATGCTCGGGAGTGGCTTGTAGGAGAACACGCGCAGTGCCTCGGGTGAGAGGAATGCAGGTCTTGAGGATAATAGCAGTAATGAACAAGGAGACAGCCGGATCAGCATACACCTTGCCGGGCCAGTCGGTAAGCCAGATAATGAGTGCCGTGACCATGACGCCTATGTTGCCCAGCATATCGCCAATGACGTGAAGGATCATTGCGTTCATACCCATATCAGCGTGATTATGGCCGTGGCTGTCCTTCTTGCCAGCCTTCTTGGGAAGAGTGTGGTGATGGCCGTGGTGAACACTTGAGTCTCGTCGGGGTCGTCGAGAGTGGGAGTGGGAGTGGGAGTGAGAGCCGTTTCTGTTGTGACCAAGTGAAGAACCCTTCTTGGCAACATCTTTGAGAAGAGGCGATTCTTCATTCGCCTCATCCTCTTCCATTATCAAAGAGTTCTCGGCGTCGGTTTCGCTCTCGCTAGTGCTTTCGTTGTTCTCGCCACGGGTGGCTTCAATAATGCTCTGCCGGAAACTTGCTGGGTGAATGCTCAAATCATCGAGACTAGCAAAACGAGCATGTCCACTCCTACTGGATCGATGATAATCGCGGCCTCGTGTGGATGCATCTCGGCTGTGTCGCTGTTCGCTAGATTTGCCATTAGACTTCTTGGGGGCCGTTGCGCGGCGAACGACGGCTTCAGGTAGAACCTCAGCAGCGCGACCGCTTTCGTCTGCAAGAGTGCCTTGGGTCTGATAACCAGCGTTGCCCTCCTCCTCATCATGGGCGTGGGCGTGAGAATGTCCGTGGTCATGATCGTGGTCGTGCTCGCCGGGTCCATGAGAGTGACCATGACCACCGAGAACAAAGAAACCAACAAAGTTGGAAAACAGGCCAGCAGAGCCAACGATAAGCATGAGCTTGGGGTTATCAATCTCCGGGGGCTCGATGAATCGGGTCAGGGCTTCGAGGACGATGGAAACGCAGAGGGCGATAAGGAAAACGGCGTTGAAAAAAGCACCAAGAATCTCAGCGCGAACCCACTAGAAGACAATTAGATTTGCGCGTGGACAACAAAGGGGATCGCGATGCTTTGGGAGACGTACGCCAAAGGTGAACTCGTCAGTGGAGGTCTTTTGCGCGGCTGACACTGCCCAGAGGCCGATGACCAACGAAATGATATCATTGAGCTGCGCAGGGTTAGCTGATGATCTATCGATCAATTCGCATGCAACGCGAAACAGGTGCGATTGACTGACCATATGAAAAGCATCGGCCATGAGGGCCAGCGAGTGGGCGAGGAAGCCAGAAACGATCTCGACGAGGAAAAAGGCTGTGTCAATGGCTATCATGACCTTGATCCTGGTGCTCTTGGACCAAGCCATCTTTTGAAGAATACCCATGGTGAAGAAATAGCGACAGCACCAAAGAGGGCACTCTTGACGTGGGAAAAGAATGATAAGTATAGTTGTGTTGGCGTTGAAGATGAAGAAAAAAGAGCTCGGGAGCCGACGGGCGGAGGGGGGATTGAAATGGCCTGGTCTTGGCCGCGGGTCGCAGGAGGAGAATTCAGCGACTTCTAAGTTACGATGACGGAATGCTACAGTGGAGGCTGATCCCTGGACCAGGGATGAGATAGGAGCTGGATGCTTAGGCAAGGGCTGGTTACACAGATGTGAGAGGTGTTTCTCAGGTATGTAAATCCCCGTGTGATACAATCGATTGTCACAAGAAGGGAAACATTGGCAGAAAAGAAAAGAAAAACACATGCCAAAGAGCTGATTAGTTTTATTGCAAGGTTTGTCATTTAGTGGCAATTGGAAGGTTAAACGGCACGGCATTCGGCGATTGAAACTAACACGGCACGGTGACAGACCTTTTCAGTCGAGGTGAGACATCATCAGCCTAGATCAAATTGGGATATCGGTTCTTTTTTCTTTTAGTTAGTACGGTAATTAGCGCAGACAGTTTCAGTAGACAGGCGAGACAAGGCTGGAGCTATATATCGTTAGTTAAGAACGGCATGTCCTAGCTCACTGTAGACGCCCCGTTATCAAAAGGTAGCCCTTGAAGCAAAAGTCCACAAGATCCTAGTACCCAACTCAGCCACTTACGATAAATGTTACAGCGATACTTTTAAGCTTAGTCCGACTACCCAATAACAAACATTTCGGAGGATCCAAGGGACATCCAGTCTGGTGTCTCTCGGTTCAGCGATGTATTACAGTAAGGTTCAAGATGAATAGTCAAGTCAACCGGTTCGGCACAGAGCCGTTCGCCACTGGGGAAGACTCCGACTTCGGTAAATGGATAGCTCCATCCAATCCACTTGGCGTACTAAACAAATGCATCTGTCTGTGCCTACATGGCTTATGGAGTAGAAAATGTGGATATCTCTGCCATCAGAAACACTTTCTAGACTAGTCAAGAAACAGAAACACTAAGAGTTTGTACAGATCTTATCTTTGTTGGTCATTCTGAGGGTCCGACAGATGTTTGGTGCCGTCGCAATTAGATTGTGCAATCCAACACTACCAACCTAGCAAGTATCTTATACGTATTCACCAAGCGATGCTCTCAACTCTCATAAGGAAACGGAACTTGCAGTTCAAGTTCCCCACCTGAGCGTTCTCCTTTGATGAGCATCCATCGAATCGGGGGTCTGCGGGCTTCAACCGTCTCTACCGCGAATCAATCATTCAAGCCCCAATTGATATTGCAAAAATCCCCGGAACGGCAACAGCTCTTCCGAGAAACATCCATCACACCACATATCATCGCTGCGCCGTAACTGGTTTCTCTGTTCTGTGCATCTTTACCCTTCTGTGTGACTCCTTGCATCCCCCTTGTCATTAACCCAGCCATGCAGCCAGCCTCAGTCTTTCAGCTTTGTCTGACACATGCCAACTATTGAAAGGGGCACCCCCGACTTTGGCGGCGCCCAAAGCCACAATATTGAAAGTTGATGAGCTGGACACAAGTTGGTCCTATCAGGCGTACCTCTAGACTACATCTTTCTGTGAGGCCTCAGAAGTTGAGGAAATCTTGTTCGGATCAGTATAAGAGTTTCCTCAACTAGAGAGAAGAGATTTTGATCAGCTATATTGAGAATCATTTTATTTACCGAACAAGAGCATCCAACTCTTTCATTTTTTCCTCATCAAGCTTAATAAGCAAACGTGAGTCCGGGACAACCAAATTAACTCCAGGATGAGATGGTACATGGTAGAGTATATATGGGTAGATTATTTGGGGTAAATATGTAAGCATAACAATACAACATGTTGTCCTGAAGCAACATTTCCCTTGAAAGGCAAAAAAAACAACACTGTAGGGTAGCCTAGTTGCAGGAGCCGCCCATTGAGGACTTCACTTCCTGTTAGTTAGTTGGTGGAGCTGACGATATTTAGCGCCTCCAACGGCCCGCACCCGCACCCGTACCCATCTTCAACAAGCGCCGCACGCCTCCTAATGCATGCAGAATGCATTTTTATTCGATACCGTCATCATAGTGTATATATCTGATGACCTGTCCCCGAGAAATGTAAAAGAAATGCGTATGCTCTCAAGTCAGTATACTATATGGGAGACCTAATGTGGTACGTCGCCTGATCACGATGTGAAACATTACAGGGCAGATCACTACAATGTACTGTGGCTTACCGCCTCATGGTTGCTTTGCCGCCTATCCTCATGCGGTCGCCACTTTACGCGCCTTACAATCCCGGATAACAACATCGATAGTCTCAATAAAGTATACTGGTTGGTCAACATTGGGTACCAGGCTAGTAAAGCAGTCTCTGATTGTCCAACACAGGGCATGAAACTTCTTGGTCGTGAGCTTCGTGATGGTGGCAGTGCTCTCCTCAGTTGGGTTATTAACCTCTTCCCAACCCTCCAGAAGCTGTCCCCTTTGTCAGTTTTCTTGTTTATCTCTGTAGATGATCGTTATTTATGAGATCGCTTTGCTGTTAGTTTATGCTTATACCACAAGCATTCTTCGCCTGAATCATCACCAAGGATGGAAGTCGCCGCAAGTGTTATTGCATTTGTCCAGATCGCAACAGAAATTGGAAAATGTGTAATCAAGACCAAAAGGTTATGGGACCAAGCCCAGGATCTGCCCCAGGAAACCCAGGTTCTCATTATGCGCCTGCAAGCTTACAAGTCCATATTCGAAGCCCTGGATCAGCAATATCCGAACCAGGAAGTCTTTAATACGCTACCAACGTTCTCACTGGTGCAAGATAACTTACGAGCCTCAATGGAGGCGCTACAGTTGCTCAAAAACAACGCAGATCATGTATCTTCGAAACTTGAAGTCAAGACTGGACTGAAACGGAGACTGGCCGCGGTGAAGGTGGCCATTGGAAAAGAAAGCTCAGATAGACTCACTACCAGACTAAATGAGTCAATAGCACTGTTGAGCTTAGCATTGCAGGCATGGAACATGTAAGTCTCCCTAAAATGGACTTCGACCCTGGATCTACCTTTTCAGTAACTAATATATGTAACAAGGACCATTACAATAATGACACCTGATCTAATTGCAACTCAACTCACCAAAACGCTAAAGATCCACTGCACAAACTTCCAGTCCGAGAAGATACCACTGATCGAAGCTGAAGGAGATGACAAACTTCAAGGCGGTATTGCAGAGGTGGATGAAGGTCAACTATCACATATACGGAAACACGATGCGAACCTCAACAAGATATACACCCCTTCGAAACTCGGTCGTTTTGCCATGTCATATGCTATGTCTACTGGGGCATGGCAAGTCTATATTCAATGGCCAAGTTGGCTTTCATCGTCCGTACATGAGCTGCAATCAACCCCAACTGGCTGCGGCTGGACATACAACTACCGAGTGTACAATATCGTTTCTTCCAAGTCCGAGATCGTCAAGAAAATAACAGAAGGAGATAAGGCTGGTGTCATCAAATTATTTGGAAGTCGCCAAGCATCTCCTTTTGACAAAGATGAAAAAGGAAATTCCCTTCTCTATGTATGGCACCAACCCTTAGCAACTTGGGAGTGATCACTAATTCGGCTTCCAGCACGCTGCTCGCAGCAAAAACTTCGATATTTGCCAGTTGCTTCTTAGTTTGGGGCTTCATGAAGCTTTACTTGAGAAAGTAGGCATAGCTGCAGAGTGAGTCTAAACGGAGTAGTCAAGCAATAAACTCTGACATTGACATGCTTTCAGGAGTCCATTGGCACCACCAGTGTTCACCCCGGATCGAACACACCCAGAGATGACATGGCTAAAGATTGCAGGCCTATTTCAATCATATATGGATGAGCCAGAGACAAATATGATCATGCGCATGTTTGACTATCAGAGAGAATGCGATTATAGCGACGAGTACCTTAGAATCTTCCGGAAAAGATTCTTGCCCAATTTCTACCATGGCCCACTCATTCATCGCCTGGAAGCTTTCCGGCTAGGATCCTTCCATTGCCAAACCTCGGAAACGCTCCTCGAGCTTCTTGCACAAGATAAGAACATCACCAGCTTTGATGTTAGCGAGTCAACTCGCAATGGGATTTCGCTCGTGCACTCAGCAGCTGTGGCATTTGGCATTCGCTTCGCGGACGAAGTCCTTCCGTTTGTAAGAGGCTGGGCCATGTGGCATTTATCACCCTATAACGAGGGATGGGGCATTCTGGTGCAAAAGGTAGCCTCAGTTGCCACTTCGGAAGATGTTCACACAATTGAGACAGTACAGCCTTGGGACGTATACGAGGTTCCTACATGGAAAGGCACACCTCTCATTTCAGTTATTGGTGGCACCCTTTGTTATCTGTCGCCTGACATCGAATTCTTTCACTGGGATAAAGTGTTTCAAAAAAGCATACAGGAGTGGGTTTCAATCTTGAAACAGAAGGAAGTTGACTTGATGCTTTATGGAGAACAAGAAGCCATCAATATTAGCAAACACTTGCGTGGAGCATTCGATTCGAACGCAATCGAGGCATCGAGGAACGAGATACGGAATGTTATGCCGTGGACAAGCGCGGAAATGACATTTAGACGAACAGAGCGTTCAGATCGAAAGAGGTGGAATCACACCCATTGGATACCTATTCGACTTTTGGAACTAAAGTTTGGTCCGACTCCTAGCGAATGGGAATTAGTCTGGGCACCAGAATTTGAATGGATGGCGAATGAATTTTGGCAGATGATAGAAAAAGAGGAAATATCGATGCCTGGCTCGTGGGTTGATGGATGAATGAGGTTGATAACTCATGAAAGCGTTGTGGGAAAGGAACACCATTATGTGATACAACAGTTACGGGAATAATCAGGATATGTTTATACGGCTGTAATTGCCAACAAAACATGTTATCTGTGACATGTGGCATATATATGAAAGAAATTCCACACAGCAGTTCTTCCAGTGAAAGTAGCCCATGCTCCGTTCTGCCACTTGTCTCCAGGATGATACAAACTTCCTGTGTCTTACCTTATCATCCAGTCAATTTGAGCCAAAGTGATCCATGCCACGATGAGCGTCAGTACACCAAGCCACGCTGTACCCCACCATGTAAGGCGGGGCAAGAGGTAACTACCTAAGGTTCCATATGACATACCCATATGGATCTGTTCCTACCCAACTTACCTTGATCCTATTCTTTATATCTAACTTCAATCTTCGCTTCTCATAATCGCAATACTGCCATTCTAATACGAAACCTTCCACTCCAAAATGGCGACCACTCGACCAGCAGCCAAGGCCGGCTGGTGGTACAACGGGGAAACGAAAGTATTGCTTCCTGAGCTTCAGAGCTATCTAGCGGCAGTTCCGGAGAGCTTAGATGGGGTTCCATTGCCTATCCCCGGAGCTCGTGTTATCATCGCCCCGTGAGTTCACCAGCAGAGCATATTGAAGTACTCTTTAGCTGACGATAATGCTCTCCAGCCATGCGGGATATGAGTTCTCTGGACCGTGTGCTGCCTGGGCTTACAAAACCCTCGACTTGAGCCGCGCGAAGCGTGTCATTGTCTTGGGTCCATCTCACACTTACTATCTCGAAGGATGTGCAGCAACTAATTATGAGAAGTATGCAACACCATTTGGCGACCTGGAGATCGACCAGGAAATGGCTAGAGAGCTCGAGGATGCACTAGCCATGGAGCTTATGCCTAGAAGGCGAGAGGTTGAGGAACACTCCCTTGAGATGCATATGCCGTACCTTTATCTCCGTTGCCAGGAGACATTTGACTCGCCCGACAAGTTCCCCAAGATTGTACCTGTTCTCGTGGGCAGAAATAGTGGGAACGAGGAGAAGGTCATAGGACGAGCTTTGCTGCCATACCTGAGAGACCCAGAGAACGCCTTTATCATCAGTTCCGACTTCTGCCATTGGGGCGATAATTTCAGCTACCTACCATACTCACCCACGAACAGTCCTTCGGATCTGACATATTTGGTAAAGGAGGACCCCAAACCTGACGGCCCACCGATTCATGAGACGATCAGAGTCATCGATGAAGCAGCCATGGATGCTGTCGAGAGTGGCAACCATGATGCATTCCTCAATAGCCTCAGGCAAACACGAAATACAGTCTGTGGACGTCATCCCATTGGTGTCATGATGGCAGCTCTGGAGCTCGCCCGAAAAGAGGAAGGGTTTCAGGACAAGGGACGCTTCAGTATTATCAGATATGATCGCAGCAACTTAGTCGAGTATCCGAATCAAATGAGTGTCAGCTATGTGTCTGCGTATGCTGTTCTTTGAGCATAAGCATCGCATATCCGGTCGTTTTGTTGGAGCAGGATAGCAGAGTACTTGATTGGAACCCTTGTCAGGGTATCGCTCTAGAGTTCCCGGACAAGATTGAAGTTCCGTGATGGTATATTGAGACACCATAAGCAAGAGAGAGAGTCATTGCGAAGGTAACCCAACAGCATTGCCTTAGTAAGGTGTTAGTGGCAGTCAAATTCGCAGCTAGTACGAGAAATCGAAGTCATCGTTTGTCGAATTACATTTATCGTAATGAGCATACGGCAGAGTCCGTCGGAAACGGAGTTGATATCATGTCTGTTGGCTTATGCTGCGCAGCAAGTTCCTGCTGCTGAATGGTGGGATGGATGGCTGGAAGGTTGTGAAAGTGTCCCATCTTTTGAATGTACAGTAAGACGAAGCCTTCGTTCGTTTGTGGATCCGACCAAGGATCTTAACTACGGAAAATTACGAGGTGCATAAGACAATTAGTTTAGACAAAGGATTTGGGGCCTCTGCTGTAGTAATCACCTTTTCAGCTGTAAGGCTGATACTGTCACTTCCATGCTCGACTTGACCAGACATCCAGGGACAAGATGAGCATTGCTTTCTCGATCCGAAAATAACGTATAGTTTCCTTGGCAGTGCTGCTGTAGACCCACGCGGCGAAGCTTAAGTTCATTGTTCGCGACCCCCTGGTCAAGGTCAATCTCGAAAAGGTGGGCGCCATTTTGCAAAGCTGAAGGACTAGCGCAGGATCGCAGGGCTCACTTTGGTGGAGAGTGTCAGCCTACAGATGAACGGATTCAATTGCTTGCATTAGGAGATGATATCGGAGGCTTTCCTTCTGGATCAAAGTTTGAAGCTTTTGGCGACAATATCAGCCGGATAATGCCGGTCACAATATTCGCCAACGACAAAGGGAGACTGGATATAAAACACCAGACTTGTTACAGAATTCTCTGTCAGTCTTCGAAGAATGGAAAACAGCCGCCCTGAGGTGAAACAGTGGAGAATGCATCGCCAATGAACGGCGGTATCCAGGGTCTGTGGTTATTTAGGGATTGCCCCTTGTTCAGGGGTGGCTGACACAATAAGCTGATCAGTATGAGAGCATGGTTCACGGTGATGTGTAGGCTTGAATCTGTCTCTTATTGTTTATCTAAGCAGAATCATGTTAAGCTCATCTATAGTTGACTGGTGCCATTCCACCATAATCCAATTGAATAAGTGTCGCATGATTGACCAGACTCTCAAAGTGTTTCTGGCTGTTGCAGCTCTGGTTTTGAGCACCTTTACCATTACATCGCGTACGGTCAAAGAGGCTGTTTTGAAGCTGATCATGACGATGTGAACCTTGGCAGTCAGTCAAAACAACCAGAGAAACAGAATCTCTTACGTAGGCGTAGACACTAGAAGTCGCAACTGGAATCAGATTTACATCTTTTATCCTAACCATTGGACCCTGCATCGCCATCCAAGAAAGCAAAGGGGCTTGCACATACGGAGTAAGCAAGGTGCTTGTACGGAACAGGGCTAAGCAATGGTAATCTCTATCCCGCTAAAGGCAGTGAGCGGCGTCCAAGCGCCAGCGCCTTAGCATCCACTCTTACCCCCAGACCCGCTAACAGTTCAGAAAACTTCAGACTTTGATCCTGGCTGATAAAAATACCCAGACAAGTGTGCCATAATCTCATACTACATGATGGACAGCTATTTTTGCTTACTGATCTGTGTAACTTCCCAAGTCCTGTTACCCTTAGGGAGTGGCTTAGTGCTACCTGGCTGCTGCCACTGCCACTGCTACTCAACACCTCCACTAATCTTGTCTCGCACTTGGACTCACACTCCCATTCCTGGCTGGGTCCTTCCTTGCCATCTCCCGTCACGTCTCATTTGTACCTGGCCTGAATCCTATTTTTCTTACCTTACTTTACACCCTTCCTCGTCTCACTCAACTCTCTTTTTACTTGCCGTCTTTTCCTTTTTTGCCTTTTCTATCTCATTAGTACTCAGGTTAGCACGCCTCGATCGTCCTTCTCCTGATCGTCCATATCCGCGAGCTTACTCCTTTCTCCTTGCTGCGCGACGAGAAACACTTGCTCCAAACCCCTTGGCAACGCCGACTTGATACGAAAAGCAACCAAAGAAGAACATTCAATCAGAGACAATCGTTCAAAACGAGAGACCTCTAGTGAAACGAGGTTAATCTGCCAAAACCACATAGACAACTAGTAGAGCTTCAGCTCCATCATCACAATGAGTGTTAGTTTGCGCCTCCTATTCTACTCCTGTCGATCCCGCTCCAATCTTGAATGCTTCCCATGCGATGTGAATTGAGCTTTAGCGCATCGCGACCTGTTGTTTTTCCCTTCGGGTCGTCTGAGCCCTTTTTGATGAACAGTTTGCTAACATTTTCATAGTACAGGTATGTTTTGCTTGAGGTATTGAATCCGCTTACTCGGCCCGCTTACTGACTCTCACGATAGATACGGTGGCCAAAATCCATACGACTCCCCTGACCAGGGCTATGGCGGCAACAATGGTTACGGCAATGGCGGCGGCTACAGCAGCCCATCCGCTCAGGGTTATGGAGGTGAGAAATTTGGACTTGGAGACTTGTTCTCTTCCACCACATACTGACATGGCTTGAGGGATAGGTAGCGTCGAGATGGCCCCCCTTGCCCACAACGCCGGCGGATTTGCTCAAGGCGACCCCAACGCTATTCTTAATGAGTGTCGTGACATTGACCGTGGAATCGATACTGTTGAGCAGAATCTGGAACAGCTCCGTATGATTCAGCAGCGAACTCTTGACGACGCCGATAGCTCAGGTTCCAGTGCTGCCAGTCGCCAGCTCGACTCACTTTCAGCCGATACCATGTCTCTCTACCGTGAGCTTACGGAGCGAGTACGCACCGTCAAGTCCAACCCCGAGGCAAAATCGGCGAAGAACAACCCTCACGTCACCCGCATTGACCGTCGTCTGAAGGCCGCCATTACCCAATACCAACAGGTCGAGTCACAATTCCGCAAACGTACACAGGATCAGATGGCCCGTCAGTATCGTATTGTGCGCCCTGACGCCTCAGAGCAAGAGATTCAGGCTGCCGTTGAAGACACTACTGGAGGCCAGGTCTTTAGTCAGGCCATGATGCAAAGCGATCGACAGGGTCGTGCCCGTGCTGCTCTCAGCGCTGTTCAGGACCGTCACCAAGCTCTTATGAAGATTGAACAGCAAATGAACGAGCTGTCTCAGTTGTTCATGGATATGGACACCCTTGTGGTTCAGCAAGAGGCTGCTGTTACTCAGATCGAACAGAAGGGTGAGGAAGTCGTGGAGAACCTCGACAAGGGTAACGAAGAGATTGGTGTGGCCGTTAACACTGCCCGTAAGACTCGCAAGAAGAAGTGGATCTGCCTGGGTATCTGTGGTAAGTATCTCAACTTCATATTAGACATCTCGCTAACCCATCCAGTTGCTATCATTGTTGTTATCGTTATTATTGTTCTTATCTACATCTTTGTCATCAAGGGACAAAACAACAACGGCAACAAGAGGCGAAGTATCGAGGCGGCTGCTGGCAGCCTGCCCATCATGCACACAGCTGTTCTACCTGCTCGTTTAGCCCGTCGTGTTGCTGCCGACAACACAGCGCCATCTCTGCTCAACAGTGTTGGAGGAGGGCGACTTCACCTACCTCAGCTACCGCGGAACTAAGGGGGACTTGAACGACAGGTCAATAGCCTCAAGATGCATTGTGTTAAAATGATGGACGGGACGGCATTCGCACCGTTCAGGTATATATACATGCTTTAAGGAAATAGGTTAGAATCGTGTGGAGGAAAAGCAGCTGAAAGCTGTGTTTGTGTTTTTACGTATTCCCATTGGATTTGGACCATACTGTTGCTATAGCCCGATAGCCCGTCTTTTTCTTTTTGTTTATGCAACTGGGTTTGAATCTGCCACTCGCCTGGCGTTGATCTCCTTTTTCTTTGCATTAGTTAGAGGCGTTTATAGTATGAACTTTTAATCACATTTCGCTTCATGACACGTTTTAGAATATCGTGGTGTTGAGATTTAGTTAAGTAAATGCCAATCATTTTCTCCGTACTTAAATCGTTAGTCTACAATTCAAGGCGCTCAGTCGCCATGTGTATCAAATGAACCTGTACGCCGAGCTGTATCCATCCATTTTTAAAGGTGTCTGGTCCACCCGAACCCCTGGTAATCCATATTCGTATCGGCCCATCTTGGTATGTTGCTGAAGCTTTAGTCTTGTAGATTCGCCATCTGTATGTACGTTAGCGATGTCGCAGATGATGACAGTACGAAGTTCACCACTCATTGTTAACAGCAAGTTTTCATCTTTGCCAAAACGGAATCCCAAACTCGTTAGAGGAAGGGGAATCTCCCGCACGAGTTCTATCAATCGTTCTCTGCTTTCGCCCTTCTCTTCCCTTTGTCCTCATCATAGTCTATCACCGCTTCATCGGGCCCACCTTCTTCTTCTGCATTGTGAAACTCTTCGTCCTGAACGACTGCTGCACGTCTCTTTTCGGCCTCATCAACAACCTTCTTTAGCACTCCCATCCTTCTGCGGAAGTCTTCGGCCAAGACATCGATATCCTCTCCTCCGATAGCACCACTGCCTGAACTCGGTAGGGAGTCGGGCCGCATCTCAACAGGTTCGCGTTCGACACCCTCAACACGGAGCATTAGCGCGCCGGCACCTCCGCTCTCTTCGCTCTCGCTCTGCTGGACAGTCAGGCTTGAGTTTGTGACGGCGAAGTCAGGCGTTAGACTGGCGGCCCAGGACACAGCCCATCGATTGGAATCGCCATCCGGCGCGGGCGCGAGCTCTACCACTAGTGGCCGGTGCGACGGATCTTGAGCGCTGGTTGCGAGGATCGAAGGGTCGTCGTCGGAGAAGACGTAGTGTACGCGAGGATGCACAGTAGTATTTGAAGTTGAGTTTGTCAGGAGAGTGAATAATGGTTCGAAAGGTGGCATCGGATTTTCGATAGCTTCGTTCTCTTCATCAGCTGTAACTTGATCATGGGAAAACTCTAGATCTCGGCCTTGAACAGAAGCAGTAGTTGCAGCTTCCGGGGGGGACGGAACCCTATCGGTTCCAGGCATCTTGGCCGAGGGTATGTGTTACTAGGGCTTTGCAGTAATGAGGAGAAGATGTCCACTCCAGGGGCATCTTTAATCGGTGATGAATTGTCTTTGAGCACTGTTTGTATTGTGCTAAGCTGCCGAGCTCTCGAGGCTATGAGTTGTAGGATGACGGAAGGAGCTCTTTATCTTATCGGCACGTGGGTACTTCCTAATGCATGTACAACCGAGTCTGCCTAACAACTCTCTAAGATACCTTCTCTGGAATGAAAGTCAAGATTTATAGTCATACAAGGTAATTCTCGGTCGTGTATAATGCAATTGGATCTGTAGGATGTTAAGGAGAAAGCATTGCGATTGGTGTGCTGTGTTTGTTTGTAGCGACCTCAAAGAGCTACTGCAGGGATAGCATACCGTGACCTGACATGTGACTGTCTTCAAAGTGACAAATTCAACCTCAAACACCGTCTCAGTCTGGATTGTCATCAAGAGTACGACTTCTGAGTCAGGGCTATCCTGCGGATCACTGCAGAGTTACATTGGGTATCTGCATGTCAATGCACTATGACGTACTTTGTCAACCTCTTGGTGACTCGTCCTTGTCGCCCAATATGAGCTTTTTGGAGCCTGACTTCTTTACCTCTCATGGACATCTACCTCGAAATTGACACAACATGCACGTGCACTTTTGAATTTGATTGATACCGCCTGTTTTTTTCCGTTGTTTTCCTTAATTCGGCCTAGTCTGTGGGTGATAATGGAAAGAAAGAGGGTCACTGTGCATCTTGGATCTGATGTAAGTTGTTAACATCAAATGAGTTGGACAATGAACCTTTAGCATATGATCGAAGGAGTAAGGCATCCAGTGCCTTGTCCAAGCCAGCCTCCAAATAACGCCGGCCCCGTCTATTGTCTATATGTATTCCGATGCTGGCATATCCTTGCCTCTATTGTTGACTCTACCCAAAAGAATCCCCATTTTCCTAGCATATCTTCGTTATGTAAACGCTTTTTCATGAACCCAGTAGCGAAGAAAACATATTCTAAAGTGTCCAGATAACACCAATATATGCCCATTCACAAAATGATAAACGCTCTCGTCTAGTAAGCACAAGCAGGCTGTGATTAAACAAGGAGCGGTAAAGACTCTCAGGACGAATGGAGAGCGCGGAAGCCAGCCGCAACCAAGCTCCTAGACTTGTCCTTGGAATCAGCGGGGCCGTTCCAGTAAAAGAGACCCTGCAAACATGCTGTTAGCGATCCAGTGATCATGTTCGGCGGTAAGTGAGGAGAACGGGCTGATCTTATGTCCAAGACATGAATGTGCGACACCGCGACCTAGAATCCACAATTAGGTAACTCACCCCTAGTCCCTTTTGCTTGCAGAAGCCAGCCTTGGTTTTGACAGTATCCGGGTTATCATAAGTCACAAAGCCGCCATCTGCCCCCATGCAGTGTGCTGCAACATGGCGTTTGTCGACAACCTCCTTGCACCCTTTGCGTGGCAGCTGATTGTACTCGAAGGTGCCATCTTCAGCACCACCAACGCCTTTATATTTGTGTCCTGCTCCTGTACAATGAAGAAAGCTTCGCCCAAAAGTTGGAATCCCTAGGAGGATCTTTTTCGGGGGAAACCCCTTGGACATGAGATATGAAACTCCCGAAGAAGCAGATGTTTCTTCTTTGTCCATGGCGTAGAGTTGAGCGTGGTGTCCAGCCTTGGGAGTCCAGGAGCCGAAAAAGTCATAAGCCATCAAGTTGATAAAGTCCAAGTAATCAGCAATTTCCATTAAATCCAGGAACTGCAAGACAGACTTGGCTGCAGGAAGCGCAGCAGTGAGGACATAATGTTCCTCTGGCAGATGAATGCGGACCGCTGCCAGAAGCGCAAGAAAGTCATAGCCCTGCTGGGCATCGCATGGGTATTCCCACGCAACTGTGATTCATTTTGTCAGCTTATCTGCCGGACTCGGAGCCTCCAGTGTAACTGACTGTCAATTCCATCCAGACCAGACGCTTCAACAAGCCCCTTGGCTGATCTTGCAAAGTTGTCGCGCAGTAGAGTGCTAGATGCCACCAGGGGGAAAACCTCTGAGGAATTACCGCCCCCAATCGACAACACAACTCGAAGATGAGGATGCTTCTGCTTGAGGTGCATGAGCGATCCTAGCCCGCCTTGTACACCATCAACAGGTGCACCAGCATCCGCCCACTCATCACTGAGCTAGATTCGGATTCTGAGTCAGTATCCTCTTTGCCGAAACGTTTGAAATGGACAATAAATAAAACTTACGAAAACACCGCCGTCGGCTGAAACACTGGCGTAGGCATAGTAAACGTGGTTGATACAACTATAGTTGAGCATTCCTGGTGTATCTCCCTGGTATATCCGGTAGTTGGGAAAGTATACAGCGTTTGTGAACATAACATTAGACATGCTCGACGCAATCCGCGACTTGCGCGAAGAGCTCATGATGACAGATTTGAACGATCAAGTAAATTCAATGAGAGTGAGAAAATAAATTTGACCGGGAGTGTTGATTAAAAACCCGACCTGGAAGAACTCAGATGAACTTCAAGACGTTGGAGGAATCAGAGCTGATGTGTCGGTCAACAACGTTAGGCACCAGAGACTGCTGATGAGAGTCATGGCTGACAGCGACAGAGAAAGGATCAGGGACTATATAATACTCAACACCAGTCGCAGCCAGCTAATAGAGGGTCGGTCATCTAGGTGATGCCCGGAGAGCAGGGACTAGCATCCAAATTACGGAGGGTCCTGGATTCGGTAGAACCATGATACATGACATAATTGCGGGGAGGCATTGGAAGAAACACAAACGCGTTCCTGGTTGTCAGAGCTGAGAAGCTGTGGCTTCATGGGAGACCGTGAAATTGCTCTCCTCTGTTGTTAGCCCGACTTTTGGATGCTTTGACCAAGCCAATTCGGGCCTTGTTAAGAAGGTGTAATCTGTGCCTCATAAAATGACGCCTGGCGATGCTTGGCAACCCAACGTCGAATGGAGTCGAAGATCCGGGGCGAGAACGCTCTTTTCCTTTTCGAGAGCAGTCCGTACAAGACCCTGAGCTGTTACCGCCATGAGGTAGGTGTTTCCAACCATAAGATGAGCTTCCATCTTTTGCTTAGGAAATGGATATGATGGAGCATTGACGTTACGGCCTCCCCGAACCATTAAATAAACGGCCCTGCCATGCATGATTTGCAAAAGGTGAAACACGTTGACATACAGGCCCGCAAATGAGACACGTTTCCAACACCTAAAAACAGCATAGCGAGGCGTTGCCATTCATATGTATTCTCAGAGATGAGCCGTGGTGCGTTCCGAGGTGTCATATGCCTCTGGTAAATAAAAGGCAATGCTGAACAGGGCCCGGCTTCCAATCAATCACATCGCAGGATCAGGGCGAGCTCGCGATTCTGCTTAGAAAAGCAGCATTGTCCAAGGGATGAAACAGTCTCAGCCAGAAGGCGCCTGCTCAACAGCGGCATTGTTCTTGGTGTCGCAAGGTCCATTTTGGCGGCCGGGACGATCCAGGTACAACATTTTTGGACGAGGGTTGTACAAGAAGCGCCGAGTCATAACACAACTTTCCGATAAGCGTGTCAAACAACCGTGCGGCTCCATGGATTCGCCCTAACATCAAACTTCTGGAAGGTCGACGGACGTTTGGAACGCGCTACCACGGATGGTGAGATTGGTTCCATAATAACAATCGGCAGGGGACGGCGATGAGATTTGGGCGCAATATTCAGTAGACCAAACACTCTTGACTTCTATTGTTAGCTTGTCCCTGTCTGATACGATTGAGACAGGGCCAGGTGCCAACCATATCTAACCATTAATCATTACGGTTGCCAATTCCGACTGATTTGGCTTTTCACTGCTGCCTCAATTCTGAGCTTCGAGGCTGAGGCGACCGGAACAACCTGAATCTGCCAGCACATGGATGCATCGGAATAGGTACTGTGTTGCAAGTCAATCAGGGACCTTTGACTAGGGAGACCAACAAGCATTCGCAGTGACAGCCTGGGTATCTAGAGCCAACAGCCTACCGCAATTCTTCAAGTGCGGGATGAAAGTTAGCGCCCGTTTTTAGAAGCCGTGCTCTAATACCCAATGATAGTCGGATTTGGTGACAAGTGCAGAGCCCTGGAACTTTGGAACTTCATGTGATTTTTTGCTCTTGAATCATATTAATCCGAGAATGCACCAGTGGACTATCCGTCAATATCGATGACTGTATTTCCGAAAGCCTTTGGCCTCAACTCTTTGAATATATATCCGCACTTACATGGACCACTTCCGTATTGGTAACATCGCATGAGGTATTGAATTGTCATGCCAATGATCCGAAGTATGGATGTTCGAGGCTAGCAATTGGGGGGACATAATCGATTTTGTTCAAATATAGTATCGGATTTTGCCAGTCTGACCACTTGGGACCTGAAATGAAGCCAGGTAACAAGTATGCTCATCGGAATAAAAGTATTGGCGTGTCTGGTGTTCCTTCTGACTAGTATTGATCAATACCCGAAAGGTAATACATGGTAGTTGGTGTGAACTTATTAATCAATAGCGAAAAAAAAAAACAAGTGTTGGTTCAACATGTGAGACCAACAAGTGATCAGCAGCATGGTGGAAGGTTGGCGCGGAATCCTGCAATTCGCACATGTGTAAGGCAACCTCGCTCAGCAGTAAGCGACAGGAGACACATCCTGTGTTCCCATGCCAAGTCTGGATCCTAGTTGATCAATCAATGTAGGTATGAGATCTGTCAAACGATCGTGTTAACCGTGTTTGCGTCTCCAATGAAGTCTAAACATCAGGGCCACAAACAACTTCCTTCATAGAAAATCAAGCAATGGAATGTTCTATGACCTACAGACTTGATTTTTGTTTCAGTTTAAGTTCATTGAGGGGGTTTTCTTGGCCCTTTCTTCGGCACGGCGACCCATAGGAAGCAAACAAACATAGCTGCCCCCCTTCTTCGCAAACCGGACCAACAGTCGAATCGTAGATTGTCTTTATGCGCCATCCGCATAGCTTATCACCAACTCGCACAAGTATGTAGGGCTGTAGCGAAACATACCACAGAGATTTCATCTCACCAATGTTAAGAGCTGAAGCTCTTTGTCAAAAGAATGGGTCATCATCATGGTAGCAAACGTGCAGTATCTCATGATCTCGTGCATGTATTGTTAATCCTGAAGCCAGAAATGCCCATCCCTTGTGTACTTTGCCGGTTTCACAGAGATGATCGATGTGGCGCAACCGTAGTAGAGCATCCCAACAGATGATAAACAGTGCCAAGTCCCTCTTCTGTATAGCTGTGCTGTCTCTTTCAATTTCTTTTCACCACTTCAAAAACAAGATGCAAGAGACCGATAGCCACTCTTTCTCTCTCATTTCCGAGCCCGGGATCGAGACGATATACACTCCAACTGATCAAGAATCGGATGATTATGAGTTCATATTTGACGATACTCGCTCTGAAGGCTTGCAACTGGACGATTGTTCAAGTTGCTGCACCTCGCTGACAGCCAGCATACTCGACTATGAGCACTCTCACGGCCGACGTTATCATGCCTATTTGGCTGGCAGATACCCGCTGCCTAATGATGAAGGCGAGCAGTATCGCGAGCTAGCTGAGCATTTCCTTATGCAGCAACTCCTGGTATGTTAATATATTGAACAGCGGTACTCGAAGTCAAGCACAAGCTAAACAGCTCGTCGATACAGGATGGCAGACTCTTTTTGTCTGAGGTGGGGAAAGATGCGGCAAAAATCATCGATCTCGGGACAGGAAACGGTAAGGACCCAAGACATTCTTAGCTGATCTTGTACTCACAAACCGTAGGGGCATGGGTGCTAGACGGTAAGCTAATACGGCAAGACTGCAGCACTTTGCTGACAACACTCAGTGGCTGATGAGTATGACAAGACGAGCGTGATAGGAACCGACCTGTCGCCTATTCAACCCAAGTCGATGCCTCCAAATGCATCGATGTTTGTTGAAGACTGCGAGGATCCCTACTGGGCCAATGGTAAAGACTTCGATTTGGTCCATCTCAGGGGGATGGCGGGGTTTCTCCTTGACCTGGACACTATGGTTGCTAATGCCCACGAGTAAGTGATAATTGCCCGAAAGGAAAGCTTAGCTAAGGGAAATGAGACACATTAAGGATGGCGGATGGATCGAGTTCCAAGATTTCGACTACACAGTCCGTTGCGACGATGGTACCATGCAGAAAGACGATCCGTTGCGAGTTTTCTTCGATGCCTGCGCCCAGGGAATACGGAAGTATGGCTGCACCAACTTTGGCAAAAAAGACGTTCGAAAGACTCTCATCGCTGCTGGCTTCACTCGAGTTCAGGTAATGAGTGAGAAAGTGCCCATCTCATGCTGGTCACAGGATGAAGGGCAGAAAGATTTGGGGAAGTTGATGGAAGTCAACATCTCGGATCTGATCGGTTCGATGGCTGCCAAGCCGTTGAATGCTTTGGGAATACCAGAAGAGGAGCGAAAAAAGATGGTGTCTCAGGCTTGCAAGAGCCTTAAAAATGCTAAAGCTCATCGATACATGAACTGTCGCATCATTTATGGCCAGAAGATCAGGGGGCAAATCTCTGTAGAAGATCCTGACTCTGATTCATGATGTATCTTCATTTTTGGTGATTGAGGCGGAATAACTTTCATAATTAACGTTTCAGGATCAAAGACGAGATGGATGTTGAGGAGGTTCCTTCTTTCATGTGTTGCCAAAAGCACCCGCAACAGCGGCACCAACAATCTACCAAGGGATAGCACGTTCGTTTTTTTAATTTAACAATTTGACAGGCTCTTCCACATTTGAATAATACAATATTGGCTTATAAAAAAGTAAAATCATGTTATTCTGGCGTGTAAGGGTAGAAAAGCTGAAGTTCAAGCAAGCTCGTGTGGAGTAACGTTGGGTTAGCGTCGACCCTGGTCGCTGACAAACCTGAGCCGCACTGTCCCTGCAGCTACCTATTGGAAAATGCTAAGCTCTCAAACTTTGACTGAATCTTGACCTCAACATCAACACAGCAGCTATTACAACGCGCACTAAGCAGCGCCTACAGGCGACTTTACACGAAATTCTGAAAGAGAATTGCTAGAAGCAAAGCAGTTGATTGCTTCTCCGTAGGCGACCAGCCTGCGCCATCCTCATATTATGCCTGGCGCCGTCGAATCTCCTGCCTCCGCCATCCTCAACCACTCTGCCACGCCCTACAACTTCCGCTTCTCACCCTTTCTTCGACAAACGTACCAGGTCGGCCTGTCCCCCGATCGGCCAATATGCAAAGCCTTCCAGTCGGGCCACTGTCCCAACGGCACGCGATGTCCTGAACGTCACGTCTCTGATGCTAAGACGTCCCAGCCCAGTGGCGGTCTTAACTCGCTCGTGTGTAAACACTGGCTGCGCGGCTTGTGCAAGAAGGGCGAGCATTGCGAGTTCCTTCACGAGTACAACCTTCGAAAGATGCCTGAATGCAATTTCTTTATGCGGAATGGGTATTGCTCGAATGGTGACGAATGTCTATACCTCCATATCGATCCTCAAAGTCGACTACCACCCTGCCCACACTACGATATGGGTTTCTGTCCTCTCGGGCCTAACTGTTCAAAGAAGCATGTGCGAAGGAAACTCTGTGTTTTCTATCTAGCCGGTTTCTGCCCCGATGGACCCGAATGCAAGGAAGGCGCCCACCCCAAGTGGTCAAAGGATCTAGAGAAGCCAACCCTCAAGTCGGACGAAAAGAAGGACGAAGAAGTCCGAATGGACATTACTCAGGATGATATGGACAGGCCACGCGACCAGCCAAGAGATAGAGATCGGGACGATGGAGGCAGACACAGGGGAGGTCATGGTGGTCATGGTGGTCATGGTGGTCATGGTGGTCATGGTGGTCATGGTGGTCGAGGCAAATGGCGAGGAAGAGGCCGTTACCGCGGAAGAGGTCACTAAGACCATGTTTTACCTCTGTTGTACTTTTACTCAGATGATACCCAGACGATTCCCACGTCATAATGTTACACAACTGTGATTCATCAAAGCAATGGTTAAGAGCAAGTGCTCCCAGTTCAAGATCCAAGGCAATTGGATTTGTACTTTTCCAATAGCTGCAATATGAAAACCATTTCAGAGTTGGAGTCGTGACGGCGTCTATATGTAACAAAATCAAAGGTTTTACATGTCCCATCATAATGCGTTATGCAGATCCAGTTTACATTGGAAATCCAGCATAAATTTCGTCTTCTTTGCTCAAGCAGTCTCAGATGCCTGGGGAGTCCACATGGCTCCCTCATTCTCAGCATGCCATACGTTAGCCTCTGTTGGGACAGCGACGAATTCGCTTGATTCTCCCTCACCCTTCTCGCTCTCGTCATCATCGTCACTGCTTTCTGAGCCTTCGTAGGAACTTGTCTTCCATGTGGAGAGCTCATCAACCCGACGGATGCCCATCATCCACGAGACGAGGCTTCGGGGGGCCCATCGTCCAACAAAGCCGTAGACACTAGCGCCGAGCCCAACTCGCACGGTGTCAGCAGTGATAGAACCATCAATCACATCAAAGACAGAGTTGTGGAGTCGTCGAAGGGAGCTTCCCTTCAATCCACGGATACGACCTCCGGAGATGGCAGAGCTAGTTTGGGCGACAAAGTTGCGAGCATACACGTGTCGAGCGCCCTCAGGCCAAACGAGAGGAGACTCAGGATTTCCTGCAGTAACGAGGCCTTGACTGGGACCGCCACGAGTAGGGACGAAACTGGAGAAGTCGAACGTGCCGAGCTGCATGTGGGTCACCGGAATATCGAGGGGTCTAAGTTCGGCGGTGAGGACTTCAGTAAAAGCGGACAGGGCCGAACAAACGGTAGCCTCAGGCGCATGAAATGGAGGGTTGATGGAAGAAATGATGGAAGGAGTAAAGACAAGAACCTTAGGGGGGATCCATTTTTCTCCGATAGGATTCAAGCGAGATGTGAGGAGTGGTAGGAAAGCCTGGATTGTAAGGATGGGCTGAAGGAGGTGAGTATTGAAAAGGTCGGCAAAGTTGGATGGTGGGATAGTTGCGATAGGAGATGTCTGGTAGTGGAGGCTTGGGATCAGGATAACGGATTTCAGAGTGAGCTGGTTAGGCTTCATTCCAGGGCCAGGAGCTTGAGGTGACTGGAGAAAGTGGGCAAAATGTTCGATGGCAGAGCCAGCATTGGGAGGCTGGGGACGTGTCAGTATGATCACACACGGCCTACAAGGCAACTCACGTCAGTGGTATCAATGCTCAGAGGTCGAATATCGGGTCGCTTCATGGCCTGAACCATGGATTCATCTTCAGCTGCGTTGCAGACGATAAAGACAATGAATCCCCGCCTCTCCATGTCCAAAGACAAAGATCTCGTCAAAGGAAGAGATGGAGATCCGGCGATAACGACGACATCAGTCCGTCCGCCATTTCTGGCCCTTTTCGCCCGTCTTGTCTTTCTCATGGATCGGCTTTCATAGTATCCTTTATAAACAACGGTTCCGCAGGTCAAGACGATCATGCCTGTCAAAATCTTGTGTTCGGCAATCCAGTTCTGAAGCCTTTCGAAGCGCCCTAAAGAAACGACTGCAACGACCTCTTTGACTGGAGGCTTAGGTCTTACAGACTCTGGCACCCATTCCGAGGTGGAGAGAGTCTCTCGGACGACTACGGCGGCGCGGTCAACATTCTTATCAATGAACTCGGAAGCAACGTCGGCGTATTGGCGAACTTGGCTCGAGAGCTACAGTATAATAAGTAAAATGTCTGGTAAAAAGAGCCGCATGTCTTACCGTGTCCAACAGCTGCTGCGGATCGAGCGACATGGTGGTGGTTGGTGAAGGAGAAAAGATTGTTACAGGCTCTTCTCATATGACGGTGACTGGTCCTTCATGCAAGTGGAGAACTAGGTACAAAAGCTTCTGATACCCAACCTCCATTCTTTTCCGAGTGGTGGGTGCACGAGCCATCCGATCTCCGCGCCGGAGCACGGGGCTTAGTCCTCCGATCGCACCTATCCTACCCGAGGTCGGGTATCTAGACGAGAGTAGATCATACTAGGATTTGGAGGTCCTCATGAGTGAATAGGTAAAACAAGACCCGGGCTTGACTGGGAAAAACAATTTGTATCTCTTTTATAGCAAGTGAAAAGGTTATCTAAGATCTATCATAAAGCAACCAACAAGAATATTATCATAAATGTATCAGAATACTAGAGCCACAGGGTAGTTTAACTCGTGAATAATATTTATACCAGAGTTCCAGCTATATGTGAATGATGTTATCGGTTAAACTATAGAAGGATAGCTCCTCGGCATTGGCAACTACGACCAGGTAGCAATCCAACGTTAACATTCCAAGTTTTGCACTCAGGTCGGCTCGATAACTTTATATTGCGACTCAACCTATATGACTTGCATACCCAACCGGTACACTGTTAAACGAGTTCAGGCAGTACTCGGTCACAAATGAGTTTTTGTCACAGTTTCGCTTAAAACGAACTCCTATTTGAGTGTTTAATCTACAGCTGGATGAAGGCATGAGCAGAACTTACACAGCTCGGATCAGACCAGCGTCAAAGCAAAATCTAATTACTTGTAATTGTTGTAGCATGATTATATTTGTCGCCTCTTGTCCAGTAACTATGCATATCTGTAATATCAACTATCAGTTCATGGGCGACACTATAGCTGGCTCCACAAGGTTCGGAGGCGCAACTCCTATCAAAACCGTTTGTGATTAGACGGTGAAGCCATACAGATCGGGCATGAAACAACAGAAGAGCCAAAAAGATTGAAATTAAGAAAGAATTTCCCGTTCATACAGGCTACAAGGATATACTTAGTTCTCAATGATGTCTCAATACTCGAAGAGATTTCCTTTCGTCTTCGAGGCCGTCTCTTATGTCTTTAGACAGTGTCCCACTTGCTGGTACTAGTTCCCCAGAATGAAGATAGCAGAAGCGGAGTTGATGCGGGGGTTTGGCCGGTTATCAGCGGGTCCTTCTATCACGAAGTTCGTTACGGGGTACATATCTTATTGTTCTGTCTTGTGGCCATGCCTCATCTCCCTTGTAACACTTATGTACAACCTGAGCTCTCTATTTAAATTCTCCGTATCTCTATGCTCAGGATTGGATTAGATGATTTGCTGTCATTGATTAATCCTTGTCGTTGAACAAGACTTTGACAATATGGTACTCTTAGACTATTTGCAACATCGCCGAGCTTGGTCAGTATCCTCCAAGATTGCTCATATCCAAGAACTTTTACTCAAAGAACGTTCCTTATTAAAATGATAGAAGCCGGGTCAAAAAGGAAGAACGAGCGTCTCGTATGAAAGGACTCGCATCATACCGTGCTCCTTTTACTGTCATGAATCGGGAGGTAGTGAACAAGCCAATTGAAGAACCGGTCCAAGCTGTTCAAAAAGACTCAAGCAATGCTGCAGGTATTCTCCATACTTATGGCAAAGTTGCCCTTAGGGCACATGAATGACGAGCTGCCTAACAGAAGACATGCTTTCTTCAGCTGAGCAATGGCTTACAGATGGGTCCATCAACCTCAAAGGACCTCGGGCTGGCATTCCTGTTAGTTTGAAAGATACAATTGAGGTGGAAGGACAAGATAGTACTGTTGGTATGAGTACAAATGCCATGAAGCCCCTTGAACACAATGGAACGACAGTCAGCCTACTGAAGAATGCCGGAACTGTTCCTTATGCCAAGACTAACATCCCTATTACGCTCCTCAGTTTTGAGCCATCAAATGACATATGGGGCGAGACATCTAGTCCATACAACAAAAGCTACACTGCGGGTGGCTCAACAGGAGGTGAAGGTGCCTTACTGGCATTGGGAGGTTGACTTGGAATTGGAGGCGATGTTGCCGGTAGTGTTCGCTGCCCTGCCCACTTCTCTGGTTGTTATGCTCTCAAATGCTCTACAGGAAGATGGCTAAAGACTGGCGTGATGACGAGCATGCCAGGGCAGGATGGTGTCCCTGCAGTGTATAGTCCTATGGCCCGTACACTCAACGATCTGACCTATTTCACCCGATCAGTCATCCAGATGAAACCTTGGACTTAAGACTACTCATGTCACCCATTACCTTGGAGGTCCGATATTGAGCAAGAGTATTCTGAGAAGAATACTCTACGAGTCGGAATTCTTCGAACAGACGGCGTCGTGGACTCTAGCCCTGCTTGTCGAAGAGCCTTGGAAATAACGGAGGCTGCTTTACGAGAGGCAGGACATGAGATCGTGGAGATCAATCCGCCTTCAGCTTATGAATCTCTATGTCTAGCTTCCATTCTTCTCTGCAGTGGCCGTATCAAGATTGTCAAGTCATTCTTCCGATGGGGAGAGTGAAACGACCGAGGTGCTGCTCAGATGAGCTTCTATTTCAGTCTTCCTCGACCTGTGAAGTACTTGCATTACCTCTGGGTCAAGTACGTTCGAAGAGACCCTATATGGGCTGGACTCTTACGGAATTGGCATCCTCAATCTGGCTACGAGATCTGGCAGCTCAATGCCAAGCGTGAGCTTTATAAGAGAAAATGGTTTGAGTGGTGGGACAACTCTGGTATTGATTGCTTGATTGCCCCTCCAAATGCTACACCAGCTGTTCCCAATAGGGGCATGCACGACGCATGCAGTAGCCGTGGCTACACCTTCATGTTCAACTTGGTAAGTTTCACGACAGCGGCAACTAAGACAGCGAAGCTAATCTAATAGCTCGACTATACCGCCGGCGTCTTGCCTGTAACACATGTCGACAAGACCCAGGATCAACTGCCAAGAGACTTTAATCTCAACAGTCTTAATGGCGTTGCACAGGGTGCCTATAAACTATACGATGCTAATACCATGCATGGATTACCAGTAGGTGTCCAAGTGATTGGTCGTCGGTTAGAAGAGGAGAGAGTATTGGTAATCATGAAAAGAATCGAGGATGCCATGGGGGATAATACTTTTCCTTTACTCGAAATAAACTAGAACCAAAACCCGCCAGATACGCCCTGCTGCCATTCCCTCTCCTCCTCAAACATCGATATTATCTAAATAACACACCCCAATCAGTCCAAACCTGCTATGCTATCAGACATTGTGAAGAGACTTGAATCATTTCCCCTTTTTTGTTTTTCCTCCTCTTCTTTCCATGATCCAATACATCGTTCTCACCTACGCCGTCCTGTTACAACAAAGTCTATCTTGCCAAACTCATCAACCACCGGCTCTTCACCAGCAAAGCAAGTATACTGCTGATTGGCTCCATGCTCAGTATCAAAGTCCTTACTGCCCCATGTCTTTTCCATCTTTTCACGGAATGGCGTCTTGGTCTTGCCAGCCTGAATGCGCTTCTTTTCGAAGAAAACATAGGCCGTATAAAGGTGATATTGGTGTTGCCATTGCGGACTCCCTTTCGACCCATAAAGTACCGCATATTAGCTGGAGACACGCTTTTCCCTTCAGGGGGGTTCTTATTAAGAGCGCAGATGAAAGCTGCCTGAGTCATTCCCTCCTTGGCTAGCATAGGTCGAATCATCTTACGGATCTCATCGCAGGTATCGTAAATAGGAACGGTTCCATCCTCCTCACCAGGAAGAGGGTCAACGTTGCTCACATCAATAGCTTCTTCAAGGGCTTTAGAGGAAGCTGCTATCTTTACTTTCTTAGGCTTATTAAATTATAGAAGTCAAATAATAGACCAAGAGAGTCACCCTTACCAATTACCCTTTATATCGACAAGCATAATGTAACATCGCCATACCTGCTTTATTCAGTAGTATCAAAGTTGAGGGACGAAGAGTTACCAGTACTTACACACCATTGCAAAGTTTAAGAGAAAGCATTATCTCAGATCTGCAGCTCTTATGGCGTCATGCATTAGAACAAGTTAAAACTCGGGAAAGCCCTTACCTAGTAAGGTGTTCTCACAGTGTATAGCTGACTAACTCATTCAAGCTATGTCTGGACTTCCAAAGCACGCATGTTTTCCAGGTCTTTCCAGTCTTGATCTCATAGGAAATCTATATGAAGGGCATGAGAGGCCATAGGAGAAGTTTAAATTGCATAATATACTCCAGACTCACAACTTGAAAGACAAGTTGTTTCAAGTAGGTATGTACAAAGAGGAAACCAAGGCTTACATAGTCCTGCTAGGAATCTAGAAGGTTCCTAAGACCGACTCATAGACACGCAATCTATTCGAGTAACAAATACCCCCACCTAGGTAGCAAATAGGCCCTTCCAAAATCCGGCGGGCTGTGGGTTTAGGGTGAGGCAATACTCAGCTTGAAAAGAAAACAAGAGGAGGGAGGAAAATAAAATGAACAAGGAAACGAAAGGAAATCGCCAGGTGCTTCGAAAACTTACCTTTTCTTGCTAATAATATAGATTATGCGAGATAGGCACTTAGGGAATAGTCAAAGTGCCGTTTTAATGCCAGGACTAGGGCAATCGGGTCGTCTGTTCCAAGGAAGGACGCGATGTTCTCGCCAAAGCACGGGAAAGCTAGTATATGACTTAAAGAGAAGAGAAAGAGAGAGGTGACTTGTGTTATCTACGACCTTACTCTGGAAGAGGCCAGAAAGACTAGGTCGTTAATCCTAAGTAATGAAAATACTAAGATAAGTTTAGGATAAACTTAGGGGCCCTTTTAGCTACCTTACCTAAGATCATCTCAAATATTTGTCGTCTTACTTCTTGATTCCTTTTGCTCCTTAGAGTTTGGTAGTTGAGACAAATCGGGTAAACACAAATCTGGCAATATTTGTTTGTGCACTTTCACATTTATCCCAAATTAGTGGCAAATAACGTAAAAACAGAAGCGCAATACACTCGCACGTGAAATCGGGAATGAATGCCATAAGATGCATAGAAATAAAATATCTTCTGTGAGATGCACTAAAGAAGGTGCCTTGTATTTTGTTGGGACCCTAGGGCATTGGGCTCAGCCGACATCAAAGATGCTAAGGTAACGTAGACAGGGAGCGAGTGAGCCTGACATGTAATGAATACAAGAGACTCTCTATTCTCAAGTCATGAGACTTTTATGGAATATCGTAAGATTTGTGAACAAGAATAAATTTGCAGATGTCAGCAAAGATGATACGTTCTATGCTTGGTACCAAAAGATTTGTTCTGTTAATTTAGCAAACTGTTTCTCTAAGTCCTGTCAATTTCACATTCTTCATATCTACAAACATTAAATGATATCACAGGTTCTAGCAGGTTTATTGATTACCATTATGTCTTTTTGTCCAGATACCAGATGGAAAGACGGAGTTTGACCTCAGTATTGTTACGCCGAGTACAAACCTAAATTCTTTTCACGCTATTTTAAAAGGCAAACTAAATAAACAAGCTTTGTGACTAAACGTGATAATCTTCGGGGCTATTTTCGAAACATCTGATACCATTCATTACATTGTCATATCCTGTCATAGCAGAGCTCCTTCCTTCGTGGTTCGGCTCGCCGTCGGGAATCGAAACCTTATCTTAGCGAAAACCGTATTTCAACACTGACCCAAAACACCAACTTTAAGCTTCATCAGATGAGAGTGATTTGACAATTTCTTCACATTTCTTCGTCAAAACCGAAAAACTAAATATGGAATCATATACAAATTGATCATGCAGTTACAACGCCGCCCATATATCCTCCTAAAATCACTGATCCACCTTGCTTAGTACAGCTTAATGGCAACAGACTTGTTCTGTGTATAGTTGGCCAGGGCAGCCTCGCCAAGTTCTCGACCAATGCCACTTTCTTTGTATCCTCCAAAAGGAAGCTAGAGATCAGTTAGCTGAATGTAAGACATGATAGAGAAAGTAGGAGTGTACTTGCCTGGTGGTGTAGCATGTTGTAGCAGTTCACCCATACAGTACCGGCCTTCAAAGCATTGGAAACTCGGAGGGCTGTGTTGAGGTTTTTGGTGTGGACGGCGGCAGCAAGACCGTAGGCAGTGTCGTGAGCAAGGTCGATGACCTCCTTCTCATCCTTGAACTTGGAAATGGCACAGACAGGACCAAAAATCTCCTCCTGCATGATCTTCATGTCGGGACGGACGTTGGAGAAGATTGTGGGCTTGATGAAGTAGCCCTTGTTGCCGAGGCGCTCACCACCAGTCTCAATGGTGGCACCCTCGTCCTTACCAGCCTTAATGTAACCCATGATGCGGTCATACTGAAGCTGGGAGACCTGGGGGCCCTGGAAGGTCTCCTCGTTGAAGGGGTCGCCAACCTTGTTCTCCTCAGCTCGCTTCTTGAAAGCAGCCAGGAACTTGTCGTAAATGCCCTCCTGGACGAAGATACGGGTACCAGCACAGCAGCATTGACCGTGGTTGTAGTAGATACCAAAGTTGACCCAGTTGATGGCCTCCTCAATGTCGGCATCGTCGAAGACAATGTTGGGAGACTTGCCGCCAAGCTCAAGGGTGACCTTTTTGAGGTTAGAAGAAGCAGCGGCCTTCATGATGGTTCGGCCGATAACGGTGGAACCAGTGAATGCGATCTTGTCAACGTCCATGTGGGCGGAGAGGGCAGCGCCGGCAGTCTTGCCGAAACCAGAGACGAGGTTGAAGACACCAGCAGGGAATCCAGCCTGCTCAATGAACTGGGTGAAAACGAGGGCAGAGAGAGGAGTCTGCTCAGCAGTCTTCATGACAATAGTGTTACCGGTGGCCAAGGCAGGGCCGATCTTCCATGCCAGCATAAGAAGAGGGAAGTTCCAGGGGATA
Organism: Fusarium beomiforme; assembly: GCA_002980475.2. Taxonomy (NCBI): domain Eukaryota; kingdom Fungi; phylum Ascomycota; class Sordariomycetes; order Hypocreales; family Nectriaceae; genus Fusarium; species Fusarium beomiforme. The sequence continues at coordinate 85,875 of PVQB02000083.1, read as the reverse complement.
ATCTGACCGCAGACACCGATCTAGATCATATATTAGTACCGCAAGCATTGATATGATTCGAGTCAGGGGGGATCTTACGGGCTCGGATCGGGTGTAATGGAACATGTCAGGAGCAATATCAATAGTCTTGCCCTCAATCTTGTCGGCCCATCCGCCATAGTAGCGGAGGCAGCCAACAACGGCACCGACATCACCACGGGCGTTGGTGATAGACTTTCCGTTGTCAAGAGATTCGACAGCAGCGAGAAGATCGAGGTTCTTCTCAGCAAGGTCGGCAAGCTTGAGAAGGTAGTTGCCTCGAGCTTGAGGCGAGGTAGTCTTCCACACGCCGTCGAAAGCTTTGCGGGCAGCAGTGACAGCCAAGTCGATATCCTTCTCAGTACCTTCACAGACGGAAGTGATGACCTCCTCAGTGGAAGGGTTGATAACCTCGAACTTCTGCTTGTCGACACCCTCAGTCCACTTGCCGTCGATGAAGCTAGAATGTGTTAATTTGCAAGTCAACAGAGTTCGAAACAAAACTACTTACAGGCCAATGGGCTGCTGGTATGTACCAGTGACAGGGGTGGAGAGCTCAACGGTGAGGGGAGCCATTGTGTATGATATGGGAAATATAGTAGAGGAGAGGGAAACTAATGGGTATCAAATGAGAATGTCGATGGAAGAGAAGAGAGGTAATGAGATGATGATGAGATGATCTGGGAAAGAAACTAGAAATACTGACGAGGGAAAGGGAGTATTTATTCTTGAGTGACGCGGGGTTTTTTTGTGGAAGAATGGAAAGTAGGGGACTGGTGAAGGGGGGATCGGGGTGTGATGTGCCGTGGGGATGCCTCGGTGGAGGAGGGGTGAATTTCGAGTGACGCCAAGTTCCCCGCAACAGCCTCGCCTCTCACGTCTGAATGAACATGGATGTCTGTGCTACCTGGAAAAGCCCAGGTTACCACTCACACTGAGACGACGGCGGGCGGACGGCCCCCGTAGCATAATGGAGCACCGAGAACCTTTGCGGAGCACCGTCGTGGCGGTGGTTGGCAAGAGTATGGCTAGCATGGTTAGTAGTTGAAACGTCACGTAAGTTGTCCTGTTAACATCAACTGCAGCATTGGCCCAATCACATTACAGCAAGAACCGAAAGTCAGGACAGGCTCCGAAGTGATTTCGGATCGGCTCAAGGGCAGAGCTCTCCTCTAAGCCGGTAGGTAACAAGTAATATTTCGAGTGAACCGCGGGGCAGGGCAGGGATGACGAAGCGGTCGTCGGTACTAATTACAGAAAAAGGAAGCACTTGTCTTCAATGAACGTTGTAGTACTACCTCATCTGCATTTTCATTACTGGGCGGATGGATCTGTTACACTGCCAACTGCTGCAACGGATCTTCCTACTGATTCTGTCGTGGCCTGCTACCCTTTGCTTCCATAACACTTTGGACTCCCCGCCAAAGTGGATGGATCTGACAGTTTTCTGCAAATCACAACAGTCGGCAGAAGCAAGGTCCAGACATGCCGCCACCACATGCCTCCCAGCTCTCCCCACATCCGAGCCACAAGCAGCCAATGGTGGGGCTGCAGGGGATATATGGAACTTGAAGAGGGGATCTGCGTCAAAGAGGACAAGCTTAAGAAAACGAAATTCGACGAGAATAGGACCGTCAAAGCTTTCTGGAACAAAATAGGACACTCAAGGGATGTCAAAGCTCTGCTCATGGGTCAAGTAGTTCAATATGGTGCGAGAGTTTTTGTTGAAACTGGAACACTTGACGAGCATCAAAGTTGAGTGTAGAGTCGGATTCAAAGTTGGAAGCTCAATAGCTGTGACAAATCAATCTATCAATGATGCCTGCACAACCCCGGAGCCGACCCCAGGTACAAGTACACGCACCTACAGTCCCCATGTCTGGTAATGTGCCGCAAAAAGACAAGATCTTATTGGGACAACAAATTTGATCCATACACCAGTCTCCAGAGCTTGGACGGTTTCGTCTTTGATGAGCAACAACTAATCAGTCGGTGCGATTTGCTAATAATGCCGTATAGGGTAAAAATACTATTGCTAGATAACTTGCCTTACACGATAGACTGGCAGGCTTGATAGTGAGATAAGCTTCGTTGCAGCTTAAAGGGGCTCTACAATGAACCGCAGTACGGATCCTCACCTATTCGGACTTAAGGCAATGCCTTCTACATATTAGCGCTCCTCCATAGACGTACGGTTTATGCATATTCTTTCTACCCATTGCAATTCCGCGGGATTGCCCAGGGTATCAGTTATCCCTCAACCCGAAAGCTGGGTCAAGTGTTGTCTATGTTACAAAACCCCTGAAAACTGGAAACCTTGAAAAGATCATTCGAGTGTTCCCCAAGAAAGACGCCACTTACACTCATAAAGCAAAAATGCATCTTCTAGGCCTTCTTCATCTGATTATTGTTGGTTGTAGATATACACTACGGAACCGCTTCCTCCACACCAAAATCAGTGAGCCACAATAGCGACGGAAGCTTTTCGTTTGAGTGACCATGCTGTAAGAGCTGTAGATGGCGCCCATCGCTTTCGGGTGTTCGACTTTATTCTCGTCAACTAATTCAGTATTGACTACCTTAATGTCGGCTCTGAGTTGCGCTTCGCATATAATAGAAACCCAGGGTCACACCCCCACTCACGGGATCTAGATATCCACGGGATCCATGGATATCACATCTGCGTTTGCTCGAGGGCTGTACTGCCAGTGGACCGTGCTCAGATCTTCACATCCAGGTAGTCTGATTGAGTGTGGTTCCTCTTCTAGAATAGAACACCTCAGCCCACCCACCAAACTCCTCGGTGTATCTCTTGCGAGATTCTCCAAACTCCACAGAAGAAAGCCAGAAAACATTAAAAATTTCTAAATTATGAACTCTCACTGCTCGTTGCTGAGAGACCGAGTGAGGGTCCTGCGAAACGCTCGGCGTAAAGGGGAGCGAGCATTAAAACTGACCCCGCACTACCATACACCTAGTTACAGGCTAACTTACAAGAAAGAGCTGACCTCGTTCCTCATCATCTTTGACAAGGCCATGTGTGGGCTTTCCAATTCCTGGGGCAGCCGCTCATCCTAGTCCCGAGTAGACATACCCCATTTTGTCTAGCTTTCCCTTAAGGTAGCATCCCCGTGACGTTTGCTTGGACCGACCGACCATTAGAAAGCCTCGTTAGCTCGTGCAGTGCCTTTTTGGCTTCGCGGACCCGCGTTGGTCCGTAGTATCTCTCTATTGCGGCTCCGCTGCGTCTCCGTCTCGCCGGCAAAGGCGGAGACGGCCCCACCCACACCCCGCCTCCCTTTCCCCAGGCTCAACGTCTCAGCGCTCTGAAGTTTTTCCTATCGTGGCCAACTTGGAGATGGCCACACGGGGACGATGCGCCTCATTCCTTATGACTTGCGGCACATGGAAAACCGTCCAAGTTCCTATACACGTAACATTTCTGACTTGGTAGTCTTGGCTTTGACAACTGTGTCTATTAGCTTTTACAGGCTAGCAGCTAGGTTGCTATCCATAAAGATGATCCATCATGCCAACAAAATCAACTTGATATCATGTCTTTATGCGTAACGTATCAGCCCTGTTAAACGCCCACCAAATTGAAGACAGTCCGCAGACGACATGACAGATCATAAGCCCCCCCGCAAACTCTCGAGAGCCGCAAACTACCTTGCGGCATCCACGGGTCCGCGACTTCATGCTTGCTTTTTACCCCGCCAGATCACTTGTCTAAGGGACAGGATGCTACTCAGGATCTTCGTCCCAAGGGACAAAAATACTTAGGTAAACTCAGGATAATTTAGGGTGAGCTGAGGGGCTTTTGATTACTTTATTTTTGTCCCCTTCTTCAGAACCTTGAGTCTTCTGACATCCTCAGGGTTGTCTAACTTCTCCGGTACATACCCCACATCCGGGCTTCAGGAACCAGCTGGGTCGGCGGCGGCTCCGTTCGTTTTGGGTGTGGGATTAGACGTGTCAAGCTAGATTCTAGATGTCTGCATGTAGATCTGACCCCAGACTTGTGCTTCTCCAATCAACTTCTACATGTTTGGTAGGCGAATGCAAAGATATGATAGGTTACCAGGCCTTGAGCTTGACAGGCACGTCCCATCGTCCGGCCTAATGACAGTCGGACTGAGCGTTCCTCTGAACATTCGATACATTGCAATTATGGACTGATGTTTGGGGTCGCTGATGAGCCGTACCGGTAGTCTTCGGGAGTTGCTAGACCCCGCATACCCCAGCTTCTCCAGACGCTCTACCTGTAAGGCTTTGATAAGCCAAGTTGCTGTCCCCAAAAGCCGTTCCTACACACTATTTCCTCCCCTCAGATGCTATGGGTTTGACAATCATTATGATTTGATGGCAGCTGGTGCATTGCTTTCTTCATTTTCAGCATCGTTGTTCTCAGTAATTGAGACAGAGAGCACTCACCACATTTCCTCTTTCTCAGACCTTCCCAAATGCAATTCCTCAAAGAATACGAGGTCCTTGACAAACAAATCCCTACACCAGGCTACATAGTATGGTCGCGTGGGCTCCATATCTAAGAGCAGCTGTTGTGCTCCAGGTATCTGGCGACACTAGGCTTATATGGAACAAGTCTGATATTGGCATTGGGACAACGACGAATGCTTTACATATAGGGAGCCAGGAAAACGAGCAAAACAATCATGGGAGCAGAAGCCCCCGTCTCCAAACGTAGTAGGCAAACTGGTAGGCTGTTCTAGATTTGTTCATGAACGGTCTACCCACTAACTTTAGTATAGACAACCTACCCTGCTCAAATACCGAGTCGTGCGTCCGACTAATTTTCTATTCACCCATACGTATATGGTCGGCCATGGTTAAATGTTGCCGTTTTGTGGCGCCTTCTCGTGAATGATGAACGCGTTTGACTGCCAGTGGCCGCGGCAAGCTGCAGTGAAACGAGGATCGGATTCACAGCCCAGACATAGCCGCTGTTGCCTTATCTTCCCCCAATACCAGGCTGCAGCCTTCCCTACCTTATAGGTACTCAGTCTGGTCGCCATCCCGCAACCATTCCTCTCCAACTTCATGCAACACTCTAGGACATAGGGCCGTTCAATATTTGGGATTATTATTCCTAATCATCAAGATGGCTGTGTTAGATGACGTCCCTCATGTCACTGCACGTATTCGCGTGGCTGGTGAGCTCGCGACAGAATACGATCCCCTGGATGACCAAGAATCTATCGTCAATATTGACAAGAAAGGCTCTAAAATCTCTGCGAAAATCTGTTACATCGAGTCCAAGTCTAGTACTAAGTTCGCCGTCGAGGTCACGACTCCTCACGAGCACAAAATTATCCCCCTCTCACGACTCCTTCATTGCCCATGTCTACATTGATGGTCAGTGGATGCGTGGTGGGGTTATAAGGAAGTCCTTTTCTCATGGCACGTCAACCACTAGAGTTCATCTCATCTGCTGCGTTTTTGGCAGAAGATGGGAGAGGAGCAGTAGTGGTCAGCAAGTTCGTCTTTGCTCCTATCCCTAAAACTTGTAAGTCTGCCTGCCAATCTCCCGACCACGACTAACAACACATACAGCCAATCACATGAGTACCGAGAGACTCAACAACGACATGAAACGTACGGCAACCTTGGGGACAGTCCGTCTAAGATTTCAAACAGGGCGATTCGAAGGGGTGTATCCCTGGAAACCTTCGGGCCAGCACGGCAGACAAGAGATGGAGTTGGCGGAAAAAGCGTTGAAAGGCAAGGCAATAAGCCATGTAACCTCGTACATTATTGAGCACTCAACTGGTGAGAGAAAGATCTAATAAAGGCGCTTAGACTGGCTGAAACGACCGAGAAACCCAGGCCGAACAAAACCACGTTTGGAGATGAGCACTTGGTGAGAGAAATCTTATTTCGCTGCCGATCCTACCGTATGCTCCTTCACCAAGCAAGTATCTTCCTTTGTAGCACGAGCATCTCAATTTAAATATAGAAGACCCCCAGCATGAAACGATTATTCCACAAACACCGTCGCCTGACCCTCAGCTAGAACTAGCCTTGATCAAAATGTCCTTTCTCACCACTCTGGGGTGACATTCGTCGTCTCGCTTTGGAAAGACTGCGTGATACTCAGGTAGGGCATCTCCTTAAGCTTGGGCAATCGTGACTGGTCTCGAATTGAATGGTCAAGCCGATTGCTGTCACTTTTGGACCTCTTACTGACTTGAATCAGCTCAAAGATGAGTTTCCTCGGGTCAAACGCGAGGCAGAGGAATTCCCTTGTACGCCTCGACAATGGAAGCTTGTGAAACTTGATGATGGGAAAGAGGCTGTTGATCTTACAGATGATTGATCTGAATCTGGAATATTTGCCTCGAACTTGCGGGAGGTCGTGTTACTTGGCGTCGTTATTGTTTGTAGTCCTTGTGTCAAAACGGGAGTGCTTAATTACTCGCGAACGGGTCGGCGTGCCCGAGCGAGGAAGAGGATGGACATTCTTGTCAAATTAAAATCAATGCAAAGGGTGGTCATAATATTTCGGTTCGAGCATAGGTACTTTGCTCTATTCTATCGTACTATGCAATATCAAACGCATTCGTCTTTACTTCCATCTAGGTATCAAGTTAGCGTTTCTGGTTGGACAGTGGATCTCTCATGGTCGGGCTAAGTATAGTCCAAGCTTGTACCTGCAGTGTAAGCCATGATTGGCTGATAGAGCCTTCCGCCAAGACGCCAACCTGAACCTCCTCCATCTCCTTTCGCATATCCCATGACGTTGCACCATAACTCCTCCCTCGATGACCAGCTCTTTGCTTTTGCATCAACATTGTATCGTCGTTGTCGTTCTTGGATCTTCTATCGCCTTGAATTCGAACATGCCATCGTACAGAAATGCTGCATTCGCCGTCTCATAGTCCCTTCCGTTCACGCGCTCGTTGCTGAGCGGCCTCCTTACCCGCAATGGCTCCCGAAGCTCCCAGCAACATCCGCGTCTTCATACGCTGGCACGACCAGACTGTCTTTGCCGGCGAGGAAGTCAAATGTACGATTACATTTAAAAACGCGGCACCTCTACCAGGTCAGACGAAACCGCAGCCGCAACAATCGGAACGAAGTCGACTAGCCTCACCTTTACATAGTCGCCCAAAATTAAACCAAGGTTTAACCCCGCCACCTGCAGCATCTTCAGGCGGAGGTCATCGTCGTTCTGCCCTTTCTCTAAGTGTCCCGGCATCACAATCACGTAGCCGGACTGGTTCAGTTCAATGGCCTTCGTCGGCAGGCTCGAGTGATGGACGCTCAAGCCACTCCCACAAGCGCTCTGTTTCCATTGTCTCGATAGGATCTAACAATACTGTGGAAGACCACACACAACGAATTGATCTACCGCCGCGACCTCAAAGACCGCACCGAGGCCATGGGCGGGCCTCAAGTTTGCAGATAATTCCTCGAGCCCAGGGCCAGCTCCCAACCGGACCTCACTCCGGTTCGTGGTTTACTCCGTATTGCTCAAACCACTGGCTAATTCTTCTCAGCATCCTTTTCTCCTCGTCTCTCGAGCTCTCCTTTGTTCCATGCATCATATCCTCCGCCTGATCGATTTGGTCGCAGATCTCGACCACCAACAACTCCTCATACACCTATTACAACAGGTCAACGAAGATCGTCTCCGCAACCAATATCATCGGAAAACCCAATGCCAGAATTTCGCTTTCCCGCCGCGCCCTCACCTTCCCGGGAAGCACCTCCAACCTTATCTAGGAGATCTACGAACGAAAACATGCTCAGCCCTAGGAACGCTGCGGGCGATTCTAGTGGACTCGCAATGCGCCTCAAAGACGGCGTTCCGACGATAAATGAGCAGCCTGCTCCCGCAGCCCGCATTCTAGCAAGCAGCGGTGTCCTGGGAGGCACACCTCGGAGTAGCGGAGAGTTCTATTCTGTCAGCAATAACTCGTCAGAAACTCTCGTTTCGGAATACGTGACACAGCAACCAACTAATCGCGGACATGCGCGCCCGCTTCGGAGAAGCCTTGGTATTCCAGCGCCACAGTCGAGAGCACCCGAATCTTTAATGATGGGATATGCTCAACTACATGGCTCTTTCTCTTTAGACGGGTCGCTGGTCAGTCTCAGCCAATTCGACCAGGTCAAAAAGAAGGCTATAGTTGGCCAAGGTGGCGGTGTTGTTGGTCTGGAGTCCAAACGCGACAGTGGGCTTCTGGGAGGATTCGGCTGGGGTCGCTTCAGCAGCTCTTTGGGTGATTTCTTAGGCGGAGGGGAGCTTAGCACAATCAAGGAGATGCGAGGGGTTGCCAACTCGAAGTCTGTGCCTCTCTTGACCACGCCACAGTCTATTCTATTTGTTGATCTGCAACTTGCACCGGGAGAAAGTCGAGTATTTGAGTACTCTTTTCGACTCCCCAAAGGTCTTCCCCCTTCGCATCGCGGCAAGGCCGTGAAAATTACTTATAGCCTGGTCATTGGCACACAAAGGGCTGGAGGAACAAAGGAACAGCAAGTGAAGTCTGTAGAAGTTCCTTTCCGCGTGCTGGGAAGCGTCAACAGCCATGGCGAGATATTAGGCCATGACCTGATGAACCCTTATATCCTATTGCGGGATCAGGCCCAAGTGAAAAGCCCTTCGACCAGTGATAAGGGACCAAAGGCCAATGGCAACGAGGCGAAAGGACAACAAGCTGCTTTGAATGACTTTTTGCTTTATGTGGATGATCTGGTACATCGACCACGAGATGAAAGTGGTAGTATTCTTCTTTCTCCAGGCCCTGGTAACTCCAGAAGACCATCTGCATATGAGGAAGCTAGTACTGCGCACGATGCTATTCATATGGCAATTATGAGAAGCAACATGACATCCGGGGGGCAACAGAGCCCGAATCGCTTCGAAATCGCGCGAAATGGGCAAAGAGTTGGCGTCGTGATGCTTACGAGACCTGCCTACCGACTCGGAGAAGTCGTGACAATGGCCATCGACTTTACAGACGCCGATATTCCGTGTTACGCTGTGCATACGACATTGGAAACATCAGAGAAGGTAGACCCATCCTTGGCAATACGATCAGAATCAAGCATCCACAGAGTAACAAGGAAGGTTTATTCATCTTCTTCTGAAGCAACAATGTACTCACGACGAGTCACTTTCAAGCCGACGATTCCCATTACCGCAACTCCTGAGTTTGTCACCAGTGGTGTCAGCTTGGAATGGAAAATTCGAATTGAGTTTGTCGTGCCCTCCACAGGAAGGGATTCTCCAGATGAACACGAAAGGCGAGCACCCCATCCACTACTAGAGCTGATCTCGCAAGACGAAAAGGGAGGCACAGTTCTGGTGGCAGTGGAAAATTTAATATGTGAGAGTTTTGAGATTGCCGTACCTCTACGTGTTTACGGTGCAGTTGGAACTGGACTGGAGCGTCTTGAGCGGGACGAGGCTTCTGAAGAAGGTCTTTCTGTATGATGAGAGTTGGAGTGACCATAGATTTGGCATTGGTGTTGGATATTTGCTTCATGGGATCTGGATCGGCTCGGTTTATAAGACAAAAGCTTGTTGCAGAGTATTTTGGGGTTTCTATGACATATCACAAAGACCGGGAGTACTCATAATTGAAGCAAATACCTTGTCGTTTCAAGCTAGAGCGAATAAAATTGACCATGCTGTGGCTTCTGTAGTGAGTGTTCTTGGAGTGTTCATGTATTTTCGAATTGGGTAATCAAAAATGGACCAACTGCGCGATATGACGACGCGTCCGATATATTCGAGGCGGCTGACATAAAGGTATGGGATCGAATCGTCATTCATGGTGGTTGTTAAAAAAGGATTTGTGCACAGATGGTTCCCCTGTTAAAGAGCCAGCATTAATGGATCAACTGGCCTACCAATGGCCAGTGCTGGAACTCTAACCCGAGATAAGAATGAGTGTGAAAGATCAGAATTAAACAGGCACAAACAACACAAGCCCAGAATAGCTGAAGTCCAAAGGCACAAGGCCAGCAGAGCGGGCCGGGGTTGGGTATATCCTCATTTCGCCAAGGACCGGGATTAGACAAGCGGGTGACAATTATACACTAAGTAAGGCTGTTTTCGAGGAAGAAATTTCTTAGTAGGATTTGCTTCTTTGGCTTATTTTAGTAAGGAAACAGAGGCGACTCGCTGGTGTTGTTGTTATTGATAATGGGTCAGCCCGTTGGTAATAGTGGCTGCTGGCTCGACAACGCGATGGAGTGTTGGGAGAACACATAGAGATCAGCAAAACAGCTCATGTACTGTATTGGGGTGTCTGAAAATTGAAAGGAAAAACACCACTGTATATTAGTTTAGGTATGTAAAGGAATGAATCACTATCATACCGTCAAACTGCCAGAGCCGAATGAATATAGCATCCAGGGTTAACAGCATTATCACCAACAAAGACTCCAGGTTCAATATTTACCACCGTCCTGGCCTGAAGTGACTGTGAGGTGACAGCCACTAACGGGAGGGCTAGACGGCAAGGATTAAGCCGCCAAGAATCAGCTTGCTCAGACCATTGCCGATACCAAAGAACAGCCCGTGACATAAACGTCAGGGTCTTGGCTCTCATCAAAGTCACAAGGCCCCTAGACAATCAACAGACAAGGGTCCATGTAAACAACAACCCTGTAGAACAACTGTTAGGCGCCCACCGAGGACATGGAGTTTGGACTTGTTCTTTGATATGATTATGATATTGGCGGGAAGGGAATGGCCTGGGGCTGGGTTGAAAGAGAGTCATCAGCATTCCATCCCGCGAGCTGGTGTGAACCTTCTTTTTCCCTTCCCTTCTCTCTTCACCAACAGCTTTCGTTGGGAGATCCAATGCCGCGATTATTTTCTATCTTCTTTGTCGCTCACTAACCAACTTTATCACAGTCATTGTAAGATTGAATCAATCAATATTCCCAACTCTTCTAATGTGCTCCCCGCAGCCTTCCATACATATTTTCACCTCTTGCTCTCTGAATCTTGTTGCCATCAGCCCCCGCAGGCCCGCAGCTTCCCGACTTACACCGCCCGCCATCCACTTTTGCAAACATCATCCTGCTTCTAAACATCTTTTGTTCGTGGGCAATTGGCATTGACCGTTCATTCTTTGGTTCTCCTGCTTCTCAGTCATCTCCAAGGAGGTCTTGCAAGTATTCTCGCCGTTCTTTCAACTCTCGGAGCTTGCGCTTTTGAAACTAGCACCATTTCTTAATGCTTCACCATTACGCCAACTGGATCCACGCCAGACGATTTGCTCGACGACGACAAACTTGACAAGAACAGTAGTATCAAGTATCAATGGAGCAAACATGGCTGCGACACCCTCCAACGGTCGTTTAAAACTCACTCCTTCCAACTCTCCCTTTCTGGCTCGTCCTTCTCGATCCTCCAGGTCGCCTATGCGTGGTCGCGCACACGACGCCTCGAAACTTTCTCTCCAGCGTGTCATTGGCACTACATGTTCCTCGACAACAGGGTTCGACACTCTTCCATCTGTATTTGCATATATAGCTGGGGGTGCTGTGGTGGTGGTGGATGTCAATGGCGAAAATCATACCCAACGTTTCTACCGAGCCCGACCGACCGCCGTCCCACTCTATTCGGTAGCGACGTTCCAAAACACACCCACAACGCCTTCGGGGACTCCAAAAGCGAACGACAGCCGTGGGCGTGTAGGCACGAGGTTCCCTAATTCACCACACACTTCGTCCGACTGGAATGAGTCTCCAAGCAATACCTGGACAAGTCGTGAGCGGATCAAGGCTGCAACATGCCTTGCGTTAAGCCGAGACGGAAAATACTTGGCTGTTGGCGAGACCGGTTACTCTCCACGAGTTCTGGTATTTAGCTTACACGACAGTTCTTCTGATAGTCCTATCATATCGATCAGCGAACATGCTTTTGGGGTCAATTGTGTTTCGTGGTCTGCAGACACCCAGTATCTTGCATCTCTAGGAGCCGCCAACGATGGATTTCTTTATATCTGGAAAGTCGACCCACGAACCGGTGCGGCTAGACTCTACAAACAAAATCGATGCACATCGTACGTAAAAGACATGGTCTGGATGGGCAATTGCCTAATCACATTTGGTGTTCGCCATGTCAAGATGTGGAAGCCTGATGATGGCCCGACTATTTCGCCTACGAAGCAAAAGTTCTTCAGTGAACAGCCGGCCTCTACTCCACCCTCTCAAAGGACCCTACCAGGGCGTAATATCCTGCTAGGACCCCTTTTAGAGGATACTTTCACTTGCGCTGCTGTTGTCAAAAACTCCAGCCTCATCATTTGCTCAGAAACGGGTGGTGTATGCATCATGGCGGAGGACGACAGACAGATGAAATTGCAGAAGATCCTTGGTCTGGACTTCTCAATTTCGACTATTGCCATCAAGGATAAAGTCGCCTATGTCGGCGGTAGACACGGTCATTTCGCCGTGCTTGACGTTGAAGCTGTCTTGGACGCTAAACCGCCGTCTGCATGCATCAAAGAGACTACATTCTGCTCTACAGGACAAGTTGCTTTGGGTTTTCTGGCAAATAACCTTGTCACCATTGACTCGCAACAATCCATTGACATCTGGAGCTCAGACCATGTGCCTGGCAAGGACACCAAGGCCATGGCTAGCATTCCTATACCCGGCCATGGACAGTCTGTTACAGGCATACAGGTCCTAGATCGACCTAATGACCTGGATGCCTCATTTTTGACCTGGACAATTTCTGGGAACGTTTCCTTCTGGACATTGGAAGGTCAAATCAAAGCCTCGATTGATGTACCCATTGGAACGACTGAACCAGAGAACGAACTAGATTCAGTGAATCAACTGACTTGCGCTCGCGCAACGAATGACGGTAAACTGCTTATTTCCGCCGACAGAATGGGTGTCTTACGCATGACGGCTATAGCAACCAAGGAACCCGTGTTAGACATCAAGGCTCATACAGCTGATTGCCGATCTGTAAGTGTCTATGATAGGGACGGCAAATTTCTTATGGCATCCTGCGGGCGAGATAGAACTGCACAGCTCTTTCATCGGACCGCAGACGGCTCTATCGAACACTTTCAGACTTTGGAATTCGCTGCGAAAGTCGTTCAAGTTATGATTCCGTCCGAAGACAAGGTGTTGACGTGCTCTTTTGACCGAACATTACAAATTCACGATATCATCACAAAAGAGGGTGACCCCGATTCTATTGCCGCTATTCCTTCGAGGGTAATTTCTCTCCGAGCCTCACCAAGCTCGATGATCTTAGGAATGGGTCAAAGAACTGTCTTTGTCTCCTTACTAGATCGATCTATATGCCAATACGAACTCAACACAGGGCGTAAAATTTCTTGCTTCAAATGCCAAGACGAGACAAAGGGCGAGTCTGCTGTTCTGGACTCGCTTTGCTTTGGGCAATGGCCACCCAAAGATCAGGATTTCCTCCTTGGAACATCCAACACAGACAAGTCCATCCGACTATATGATGCCCAAACAGGTAGTTTCTTGGACCGAGAATGGGGCCACACTGAAGCAATTAATGGTGTTTGCCTCATCGAAAACGATGATGGAAGCCGCAAGGTTGTTAGTGTCGCGTCAGATGGAACGATGATGATATGGGGCTTGGATTTGAATGACTCCTTGCCTGGCTCCACTAGCAGAGACCCGTCACCTGCGAAGGATTCTGTATCAGGACGACCACCACTTCGCAGGGTATTGTCAAAGGCTGAGCTAGCTGAATTTCAGCGACCATCGCCAACATCGGGTCGGAGATCCCCACCCCGAACACTTCAACGCCGGACTTCGCGATTCAACCTGGCTGCTAGTGTTCGAACTCCTACACAAGGACTCCCTACGAGTCCTAGTAGTACATTAGCAGAAGATACACCCTCAAGACGACCTTCTGCTGACCCACGGAATAGCCCCCCCGTGTCTCCAAAAGGAAAGGTTAAAAAGCGGCCTTCTCTTCCAACGCTCGGCACAAGTGCACGCAAAAAGACATCGTCATCAAACCTCCGAGGTTTCGGCTCATTAAATATGGCCACAGAACAAACCTGCCGTCAACTAAGATCCTACAGGAAGAAACTTGCTTCCTCCGAGCCGATTAGCCCAGAAAATCTAACGGAGCTAGATCAGGAATTGCGATTGACGGCAGCAGCTCTTGGTGACCGGGCTATTCGAAGCAGAGCCATGAATGAAACGGTTCTCAGCGGTCTTCTTGACCAATACTCAGAGAGACTTGTCACATTATTAGACGAAAAGCTGCGTCTCAGCTACCAGCCAAGATCTCCAACTGATAAAGATGGAGACAGTCGAGACGGTGATAGCCCCGACGAAGAGACTAGGCGTAGTGCGAATGGATCTTCAAGTTCGCTTTCCCCTTAACCTTTTGTCATTATTAATGGAGGATTTCTTTTTTCTTGTTACACTTGGGCTAAGAGGGCAATGGCGTTAAAGGGTCGTGGGTTTCTTGGGATGGAAGGCGGGCGAATAAAGCAAGCACCGAATTTATCTTGCTGCCAACTTTAAATATGATACCACGGGTCCGGAGTCTGGAGGTTACTTTTTTAAGGATACAATAATCCTATATCATAGCCGAAACCGGCACTTTCTTACTAACCCCAAGAGATGTGATTCAACTTTCAATTGTCCTTTATTACGAAATGTGAAAATTCCTAGAAAGTCGACATGTCTAGTAACAAGATTCGATTTCTCTCATTTTACATCGTCGCTTGCCGTACCTGTAGCTTGTTGGCGTTCAGGGGTATCACGTGCTGAGCCAGGCTTTAGCGTTACTGCAGCTTGGTCAAAGTCAGCCCAATTTTTCTTCCCTGCATCATCATAATCAACCATCCATCAACATTATCGGCGATTTTAATCACGTGATATTTTAGCAAACGGATCGCCAGACGAGCGAAAACTTACTACACCATTGGTTCGACTATCGAGCGCGTTTCGCATCAAGAAGCCCAAAAGCCCAACGCACCCGATGAAAGGCCTAGAGGTCGCCATAGACGGTTTTGGAGTCATTGATTAAGGTTGCCTGTACGTGTCGATTGATAGAATCCTGGCCATGACGTAGCCGTACCCGTGTCGCGACAGATGCCTAACTGGAACATTCAAATTTATAGACCGTGGCGCCAGTCCATCTTCTTGCACGACGTGAAGGCCCCCTGGATAGCTGGCGAGGTGGATCGCGGGGCATGAATCAACCATCTGTCTACACGTCCCTCGAGTCGCTGCTATTATTCCAGTCGTTGGTATCCCAAGGAATCGACACTGGGGCCTTCGCGCGCATCTCTGAGCAACTCAACAACAACACACTTGTCAAGGAGGGATCTACTTATGACCCCGCACGATTAAAGCCTGATGCACTTCAGCATCTGTTTCTGCGACTCTTAGGAGATGAATTGAGGGGTGAGCATGAGAAACTTGGGACCGACGATACGACATCATCAAACTCGAGAAAACGAAAGCTGGGGAGCCCACCTTTGCCGACACTTAAGGAGATCTACGAAAATGTCGACAAAATCCCCCCGCTTGTCGATCGCCTATACGTGCGATATCGCGATAACACCGTCGCGCAAATTCGAGAGGATGAACAGAGATTCGAGACGGTCCAGAAGGAAATTCAATCAATGGAGCGATTTGAACGAGAGCGACGCGCTAGAGTTGCAAGCCAGAACGGGACGCCCGTACTTGCTGCTCGGGACCAGAAGCCTTCCATTGCGCCTAACGGGCCAAGCTCTTCAGCTAGTGCGACAACCAATTCGGCGACACCCATTAGAAGAGGACCGACACAACAGACGCCTGTAATCCCACCTAAACCTCCGGTTTCTCACAACACGCAGCCAACAGTTGCACCGCCCAGCCATCTACCCACTGGAACGGCGCCCATCCGACCTTCAACTTCGCCCACTCCGCCTAATGCTAGTGGCTCGGTGCTTCAGCCTCCAGCAGGTGTTTCGCAGACCTCACCACGGTCATTACAGGCGCTACAGCCTCCTAAGCAAAGTCCTGCCCCTAAGCCAGAAAATGGGGCTAAGCCGAAGGATTCGAACGCGGCTTCTCCAATCGCTACACCGGTCGGAGCTGCTCTGAAGTGGGAGAAACCCTATCAACCACAGGCAACTAATACACCACCCCCTCGGCAGTTTCAATCACCTGCCGCTCCAGGATCAACAGCTCCGCCAGCACAACAACAGCACACACAACAGCAACATCCGCCGCCGCATATGCAACAGCATTGGTACCCTCAGCAAACCGCCCAATTCTCTCCGAAGCCTGGTGCTCAACTATTATCTAATCCTCAAACGCCTCAGCATGCACAGCAGGCCCGACCACACTCTGTTGCCCCGCAACCTCCCCAGGCACATAATCAAGCTCAACAAGCTCAGCAGGTTCAAGCCCATCATCCACAACACCTCCATCCTCCCCAGGTAGTTCAACCTCCGCAGGCGTCAGCACCAACGCCGCCAGATACTCACACACCTCGCGCTCAACACTCTACGCCAACACAACATGTTCAACAAGTCCAGAGAACCCAAACGCCTACATCCGTACGGCATGCTCAAGCTCAGCAATCCTTGCAAACGCAGGCTGTTTCTCACGCTCAGCCTCAGTCTTTGCCACAGCAAGACCAGCAGAAGCCACGGCCAAGCTCTGCAAAGCCAGGTCTGGCACCACCTCAGCATGCCGGTCAGCTAGCCCCTCCTTTGCAACCTGCCCCTCCACGACCAGTCGCAGAGTCGACCGGAAGTCATGCTCTTCATGCCCGTCCATCGTCAACGACCCCTGTGCCACATCCTCGTCCAATCCAGCCGCCCCAGGGACAAGCTCAGCAAAGTCGACAGGTTGTCTCAGACTCCTCAACTCCTCCTACGGGAAGTGCAGGCGGTTCTATTGCCCCTCCTCGGCAACGATGGCCGCCAGGATACCAGCCTCAACCTCCTCAGCATGCCTCACCCGTTAGTTCTCCTATGCTGTCAGCCTCCGAAGCTGATAACAAGGCTCAATTGTCGCATCATACTACCCAGCCTCCACGACCTGGTGTTTTGAGCCATATCATTCGCCAGGCTCTCAATACTCCAGTTAAGAAGCTTGGAATGCCATCGGCACCGCATACTCCCATCTCAGCAACACGCACACATGTTACACATGGATTTGGAACAAAATGGGCACCACATTCCACTCCATCTACTCCTGGTCCTAGCCATATGAGTGTGGCACCCCAAAGTCCAGCCTTTGAGCCAGTCAGTCCACCTCAAAAGCCTGCAACGTTACCTAGTTCTGCTGGATCCACACCAAGACCTTCAAGAAGGCAGGCGTCCAAAGCAACTTCGAAACTTGAACAGACGGTTTCCAAGTCTGCCCGTGGGCGATCTGCTAGAGCTGGGCAGAAGAACCGTGCAGTCAGTTCCACACCTTCTCTCACTCGATCCAGGCGAAGTCAATCCATTCTGTCGCACACTGATGAGCCTGCGGCTCAAACAAGTGAATCAGCACCCAGAATTAAGGACGAAGATGCCACTCCTCGACCCACCGAAGATAACGGCGATACTACTGCCGATGAAAGTGTCCCTGGTCGGCCTCAGATCATGACGCCTGGCAGCGTCTCTTCGCGCCTCCATAAGCGAAAGAGACAAGGTACACCAGCTGACCCGCCGCCTGAGACAACACAAGTCCTTTGGACACGAGGTTTCACCAAGGTTTCGTCATCTGCTTTGGATCAGATTTCAAGCCACCGCGATGCAAACATGTTTGCCACTAGACTCCGCGAGAAGGACGCTCCAAATTATCGCCAGATTGTGCTGCAGCCTCAAGATATAACATCCATCCGGTCTGCCATCAAGCATGGGAATAAGGCGGCCGTACAAGCCGCTGCAAATCTTCCTGGGGGTGATCCTGGCACCGCACATGTTTGGCTGCCTCTATCTGATGAGCTTGTCCCTCCAAAGGGCATCATCAATAGTGCCCAGCTTGAGCGCGAACTTGTCCACATGTTCTGCAATGCCATCATGTACAATGCTGACCCTGATCGCGGTCCCGGACCTGCTTTTATGAAACGCTCTCAGGAGGAGGAAGAAGAAGTGGTGGGCTACCGCCTCGACGAGAATGGAGTTGTAAAAAATACCCGCAGCATGTTCGTTGAGGTTGAGAAGCTACTTGGTGACCTAAGAAGTGCCGAAAAGGAGCGGAGCGCACCGCCGCCTTCGGCTGTTCGTCCAGCCAGTGTCGCTACGCCTGCCGAGGAAACTGGCGACGACGAAGATGAGGGAGGTGAACGTGAGACTGGGACAGCTAAGAGACGCCGCATTGGAGCTCGAGGCTGATCGTCTTAGTTGGCAGCGATTGGGAAGATAACCATCGCCCTCTTTTGGATGTCGGCTTTATCTACTGCAGAGCAAGCAGTAAGTACTCTGTTTCTTATTTAATTGGTGTACAGCGTCTAGAATAACTAGCTTCTTGTTAATTACAAATGGCTTTAGACCCGCGTCTCTTGATGCAGAAGTCTCACACATGCATCATTCATCCCCTGAGTGGCCCTATGATATACTCGAAGGCACTGTAGCAAACTCGCTGCGCCGTCGCCAAAGTTCCAGAGCCATCGTGTAGTCGGTAGGAGATTGGAGGTGCCAGAATTATTCGAGCTTCGGGGCTCCCTGTGATGTGCTTGACCGATTACTATTTGCGCCCTTCTTGGAGTTTAAATCATCGTCAGCCGGTCGCTTACGAGGCCAGTCAGGGCATATGTCGATGTTGTCTCTAGGAAACCACCACTCAAGAAACAGAAAAAAGAGGTAATCAACAACACAACAGAGACAGAAGAGCTTTCCAGCCCAGATGCCACAACCATAGTAACGCTTGAGACGATCGATGAGGGCAAAATTGCGGATGCGGCTGCCGTAGCCTGAGGTGTCAACGCCGTAGAACTCATCCTCTGGGATGGTGCCCGATATGCCATCGTAAACTCGCTCCGTGCGCAGAGCGACATTTTGCCATGAATACATCCTTTTGACCTGTTCGTGAAATTTCTCGGTGCGAATTTTTCCGGCACGCATAGCACTGATGGCTTTGCTTGTGGCGAGGACAATATCGTCTTCTTCTGGCTTGGCGAAAGTCGTCATATGTGAAGGTAGAACTTCTGGAATACCACCGACCTGTGTACACACGACGTAGAGTCCACAACTGGCTGCTTCAACAATGACAGTTCCAAAAGCTTCGGTAAGAGATGGGTGGAGGTAAATGTGGCCTCGAACCATAACATCGCGAACCTCTTCGTGGCGGATAGGACCGAGCATTTCAACACGATCCTGAAGCACATTTGTTTCGATCATTTGCTCGAGGTCGATGGCTTTAGGGCCAGAGCCTGCGATGATAAAGCGCGTGTTCGGATGGTTTTCCAATACGCGTGGAATAGAGGCAATGAGGAGGTCGGTGCCTTTGTTGTAGAATAAGCGAGAAATAACGACGATTGTGATGGTATCACGAGGTCCAATTCTCTGGGGCGGGGGATACACTGGTCCTTCAGAGCCAAAAGTGGTGGCTTGAGGAGACGGTGAAGCTGGGACGTCTTTGGGACGGAAATTTTCTGCGACAACAGCGTTCGGTATGACAGAGACCATGACTGGATCGAGTGATGCTCGAAGGACTGTATTCTCCTTACTAGGACTTGTTATCAAATGCCACCAAAAGGCTCAACAGCTGTTTGTCTCTTACCATGTATGGCTCACACAAATGCTGTGATCGACATCACTCAGAGTAAATTTGAGAAGCTTGTTTGTGAGAATAGTTCCAGCGTCGGCAAAGCCGAAGAGTGAGTGGTCAGTAAAAACGGTGCGTAACCCCATGGTACGCGCATGCAAGATAGCTTCATGGCATAGACTGCTGAGACTTCCATGGCCATGCACGATCTCGACACGTTCGCGGATGCAAATATTTCTGAAAATAGGGAAGAATGAGAAAACCGTAGGAAACGTTGCTGAACGATAGATGACAAGGAAAGGAACGTGATAGACCTTGACGCCATTTGTGAGGTAGCGCACGCCCTTTCGGTCTTCATAGGCGTGGGTGATGATGATGACCTTGTGACCACGGTCGACAAGCTTCGTAGCGAGTTGATAAATATGAGATTCGATGCCTCCTGGTTGTGGGAAGAAGAAGTCGCTGACCATAGCGATATTGTATGTGCGGCGTGTCATGATGGCTGTTGTAAGGGGGGATGCAGCATGGCTGGAACGTGTTTGAGAGTGCAGATGGAATGAGGTCAGCACTTGCTGATGTTCTTATGGCTCCGAAGCTTAATTGGGATGGAGGTTGATATTATTATCGTGGATAGAGATGAGATGTCTCTCATTCGAATGTTGCAATACCGTATTCTCATCTTGCACTCCAAGCTACTAAGCTAAGTGAGCAGGGGTGCTAGCACCAGTGGAGCAGAGCGATGTTAGCACCCGACATGATTCTGCCCCAGATCAGTAAAGATAAAATTTAGCGGTGAGAAACGGCAGAATCTTGATAAGATCAAGAACTATCCAAAAATTTGGGAATTAAACCAGCCCAGGCCCCTCCATTGCGATTGATTCTACGGCATATTTGGGAGATGTACTCCAGTTACGTTCCCTCCTCCAAGGGCGGAGGCAATTCGAACCCTTCTACTTCCCCGTCGACAATTAAAAGTACGAACAACGAAACTTCCACTCCTGCGACGAATCCCTCGAGTTATGCGCGATACGTCCCTCTGAGCGCAAAGCCCACTCCTCAGTCCAAGCCTGTCGATACTACCCAAGTCCAACACTTTGATGATGAGCCTCTTAGAAGTACCAAGCGGAAACTAGATGCTTCAGATGGGAGTAAAAGCTCGCCAGGCCCTGATAACAAGAAGGCTAAGACATTAGAGCCAACAACACAAACGGATGGAAAAGATGCGCCGAAGAAGAAGAAGGTCAGAAGAGGCAAGCGAAGAACTGGAGCTGGTAATGACGACCAAGGCGGAGGCGACAGCGAGGTCGCGCAAAAGGTCCACGAAGTCAACACCAAGGAAGCAAATGAAACCCCTGAAGAGAGCCAGATTCTAGACGAAGATTCCACAAAAGACAAGGAAAATATGGAACAAGAAATTGAGACAAGGAAAGCGAAGAAAAAGAGAAAGGCAAAAGAAAGAGAGCAAGAATCAGAACTTCTCCATAAAGCTGCTGTCGAGAGCCAAGATCGCAACGAGGATGTATCCATGACCGATGCCCCAGATCTCATTGAAAAAGTCGAAAATGTCCAAGAACCCGCCAAAACAGTGGCGGATGAGGAAGATAAAAGACAGAAGCGCAGAGAGAAGAAAAAGAAGGAAAAGAAGGAAAAGAAGGAAAAGAAGGAAAAGGAAGCTGAGTCGGTAGAGAAAGAAGCAGACGAACAACAGACTAACCAGCGGCACAAGACGGTCTTGAGTCGTTTGGAAAAGTCTCTCAAACTAGCCAGCGAGTTGCCCGCAAACGAAGAGGATGAAGAGGATCAGGGCGAACTACACGGCCTCGAGCCACTGCCTCAACCAGAACCGATCAGTTCCCTGACGACCTCAAAGCCGAACTATAAAATTCTTCCCTCTTGGCTTGAAGATCCCATCCGTGTCTCACAAGACACACGCACACCTTTTTCTGAACTAAATATCCTGCCCAAGGCTTGCCGAATATTGGAAGAGAAGGGGTTTCAAGATGCCTTCGCTGTGCAGACCGCCGCAATCCCTCTCTTGCTACCAACAAGCAAGCAAAGGGGGGATGTGCTCATCTCGGCAGCGACTGGCTCCGGAAAGACATTGGCTTATGCTCTCCCTGTTGTGCGAGATATCAGTCAGGGATATCTAACAAGACTGCGTGCGCTAGTAGTCCTACCAACACGCGAACTGGTCAAGCAAGCTCAAGAGACTTTTGAACTCTGCGCTAGGGCATTTGATGGTGGTGATCGAAAAAGAGTGCGGGTGGGAATCTCCGTTGGTAGTCAGTCACTTGAGGTCGAACAGAAGGCTTTCATGGACCAGGAGCTGCGATATGACCCCGATATGTACAAAAAGCTACAAGAGGAGACACGAAATCGAAGCCAGCTGAAATGGGGGTTTTCAACGTCAGAAAGCCTCCAAGACATCGACATAGAGGACACAGATCCCCGTTTGAGCCATATAAAGGGATATATGATCGATTACCTGTCCAAAATTGATGTCCTGATTTGCACTCCTGGACGACTCGTTGAGCATATGGAACAAACAAAGGGCTTCAATCTGGATTACGTTCGATGGCTGGTGGTTGATGAGGCAGATAAGCTACTCGCTCAGAGCTTCCAAGGCTGGCTCGATCTCGTTATGGAAAAGTTCCGGATCAACAAGTTTACTGCACGAGACTTCCATGACATGGACTTTTCTGGTGTTCGCAAGGTCATTCTGAGCGCTACGCTTACAAGAGATCTAAGTCTTCTCAATCAGTTGAGCTTGCAGCGGCCACGACTAATTGTTCTGGAGAGCGACGGAGATGCTCAGATCGCCGAGCATTCTCTACCTATATTGTTGAAGGAGCATGCAGTCAGGGTTCACGACACTAATCTCAAGCCCCTTTACTTGCTTGATCTCCTCCGTAGCCAGGATATGCTCATGGAAAGCCCGAACAAGGACGAAGAGAAGCTCGAAGTTGATGATGCTGAAGATTCAGCTACTAGCTCTGACTCAAGCTCAACTTCTGATTCTGATTCCGACTCGGATGCGACTTCAGATACAAGCTCCGACACATCCTCCGACACATCTTCCGACTCGGATTCGGATTCAGAAGCCAATACCAAACCCAAATTCTCAGGCCGCACACTCAAGTCTCATATCCCGGTTTCTCTCATATTCACAAAGTCTAACGAATCTGCACTACGTTTGTCACGACTACTCGCTTTGTTGGACCCCTCACTGGCAGATCACATCGGCACACTCACATCAACTACCCCAACACATATGCGTCGCAAGACTCTCCGCGCCTTCTCAACTGCCTCGTCCCCCATTCGCCTTCTAATCGCATCCGACCTTGTGGCTCGTGGTATCGATCTTCCTAATCTTGACCATGTTATTAACTACGACATACCGCCCAGTGTGGCCGGCTACGTTCACCGAGTTGGTCGTACAGCTCGAGCTGGAAGGTCAGGGTGTGCATGGACACTTGTTGGCGATGACGAAAGTGGTTGGTTCTGGGGCAAGATTGCCAAAGGCGCTGGAGTGAAGAGAGCTCAAAAGGTTGAGCGAACAAGAATTGAGGAGATTGATGAAAAGAGAGTGGAAGGATACGAAGCTGCTTTGGAAAAACTGGGCAAGGAAGCGGGAAGGTAATCGATCATATCCTATAGAGAACAATAGATGTCCAGCACTTGTTAGACCACAAGGCCGCCCCGGAATTTATACCTACTATGTTCTTATGGTATAAGTGACTAATAACACTGCGGGCAATTTCATGCCTATCATATCGGAATAACATTTCCGAGATATCCCTTTTACGGTACCTCAAAAACTATCTTTTTTGTGGTGATTTGACTCTTTCACATGAACTACCGAATCTCTCTATAGGTCGATCATAAGTTATCTGGCTCCTCGTGACACATAGGCCTTCGAAGGATATGTGTCGCGATGCTGCACAGCTTCAATGATAACCCCAAACAAGCTCCACGCTGGCCCAGTCCCTGCAATTCGTGACGCTTTGGCGTTCAGCCCTCCATTGCGTTGCCTCGCTGTCATATGCTTAATCCTCAGTCCAGCTGTTTCGTTCAATGACGGACGATGGCACGACCCTGGGGCCCTGCTCATTCTCGGGTACACTCCCATAGCCCTGTGGTGGTCTCTCTAGACGTTCAGGGGCAATCTCTCCTTCTTCAGTGACATCCCTCTCCCTGTCAATTAGTAAAGGCCGACGACTTTCATGATGATGGTTTGTTTGTCCGCGGTCATGACTTCTCCAGTTACTCCACCAGCTGGAATCCTTCTTTGCGAGAAATAGCCCAAGCATCTGCACATTAATCAGTATCATTTTCCTTATACGGCGTGAATTAGTGGACACACCTGAATCAAGCCAACACCTAGGACTACAGCGAGGTCCAACAGCGATAGTGTCTGCAAAGCTCCTGACCACGGTTCGCGGCACGCACTACTTCTTCCATATGTTTCAGCACAGTTGCTAGGTGCTGTACCGGGAAAAGGGTAGGCTCGATCTCGGATTGAGTTCAGGCCACAGCAATCAAACGCATCCTGAATCCGGCGTATACTGCCTGCGTCATGAGCACGAAACATGCTCATCCACTTCTTATCGAGCATGCATCCCATAACTTCTGAGGGCACGGCTCGCTCGATGAGTAGTGTTGCAAGTATAGTAGTGACAAGAGCCTGTAGGACTTGTACAATCAAGGGGGCAAGCTGAGCCACGCCGCTGGAAGACGACCTCGTAGTGCGACGAATACCAGGATAGAAAGCAGTGTTAAGGAACCCGACAATTGGGAGCAGGATCGTAAGAATAGACAGAGTTGGCGAGATGGCGAGCGAGAGATTTGAACTGCGGACATGGACAATTCTGTGGAAGTCAGATCTAACCTACTGAAGTGAACATTTGAAACTTACGTTGCTATGATGAGCAGCACAAGACTAAACTAGGAACATTGGTTAGTCCTTGACCTGATGAAGCCCCTGTCTGCAAGATAACCCCCTTACCGTCAAATAAAGAACTGTAGGGTGAATCATCTTGTCGTTTCTTGTACTCGATTCAATCGCTTACGGACTAGAAGGCTCCGTATAGGATGAAAAAAAGAAGTTTATTGCTCTTGGAGTCAGTTCAGGCAATTCCATCAATGATGAGGACCTTCCCCGCCCTTATGCGGGAGGCCGACCGCATGACTGTTCTTAGAAAGTATTGCTACCTTGCTCATCATGCAATAGGCAATTGTTATTGCATTGTTATTGCAGGTTATGGGATGGTTTCAATCACCCAAAATATTTCTGGCCGTCTTTCTATTTCTAGCTGTCTGTGTATAGCTATGGTAGTTATGTGTCCTTTTCATGCAACTCAATTGTGTCCTTCATTTCCAGTCTATGGCTGTAGAACAATAGGGATTGCTTATTTCATCAAGTCATCGACTACCAATGGCAGGATCAAGCATTCATCATATAATTGCTGGAGTTTTCGATACTCTCTTCCTATACTCGCCCCACTAATATTACTGATTCTTGCCCGTCTTATCTTGTTTCCGTGCCACAATACCATCCACACGCTTGAAGGAAGGGTATCCCTCAAAGAAGCAGTTGCTGAGCCAGAGCCACCACTGTCCGGAGAACCTCTCAACACCGTGCCTCTGAAGCTTCCTGTCAAAAATAAAGCATTCAAAAAGATGAATTCCGATGACAGGCCAAAAGATGGCATTGACAAGCCAGTGAAAGTAGGTCGCGCCGCCAGGGAATCCTTCGTTCAATAGCTCCCAGATGCGTGTGCCAGGCTGTACCCATGGCAGTGTACCAGCGCAGAAGAAGTAGAAGAGAACTGATCCTGTAACGAAAATACCGAGCCCTTCTGGAGGTGTGTAGGCTGTGATGATGACGTCGCTCAAACCCAGTCTCTCGCGGGCTGTGATGGCCATTTCGATTATGCGGTCCTTTACCTCGGCCCAGCTGGAGAGAGGAGGTGAGAAAGGAACAAAGTGCTCCTTTCCATCATTTGACTTGATAGTTATGCCGTTGAGGTCAACGTCCCTGAACTCGGGTGAGGACGCAGCTGAGGCTGAGAGGTGGGCATAATGGCGGAGATAATAAGAGATTTCTCGGGTGTGATCCTTGTTCATGTGCGACACGATGCGGTTCTTCCGAGCATCATCAACAGAGGCCATTTCTTTTGTCTATAACAGAGATTTTAGAGTTCTTCTGTTGAATTACTGTGACTCAAGTTTAGATGCAGTTTCGTTGAGCGTTTGGAAACGGTGAAATAGATGAGAGCGTGGAGATGGCGCGAGTGAAGTTGAAAGTGGATCTGTCTATTTGTCAGTCCCGGTTCCCGAGGTCACGACAAGCATAGTTATGTACACGTGAAATAATTCAAAAAAAGAACTTCTACGACTGAAAAGGCACTACTCCATTCAATCGTTGAAATATGATCCAACTTCTGGACACCTATATCGTGCTTGGTGTTGCCGTCTTTACTTGCTACAAACCGTCGTCAACGTCAGCATCAGCATTTCCATCATCATTGGTTTCTAAGGCGAGAAAGAAGACTGCAATCTGTTTGGAATACGTGAAATTGATACCATTCTTCATTATTAGTTTCTAGTTTCATCATTCGTTAAGTAGCTTCTATGTTCTTTCTTGCTGATCCCTTTTCCGCATCCCATCCACTGTCGTCCACTTGCCTTACTGTCCTTGTCCTGACCTGGATACCAATCATGCCTGTCCATTGAGAGATCATAGAAAATCTCTGACCTCCTTGAATCTCCGTTCTGACGTTTCCGTAAGTTTTATCTCCCAAGTGCAAGTTCGTCTCGACTGGGTTCTTTTGGCGTCCCCTTGCCAAGATCCTGAATAACCCCTTCTGCCACATACTCGGCCTAGGCATCTTCGCATTGGTAGACGGTGTTTCAGGTACATCGGTCTCCTCTACTATTTGTGGTAGTTGATTTCCCTCCTCTCTGTCCATCGGAGGCCCTGTGTCTGTAAAGGACTGCCAAATAGGCAGGCATGTCCATAAGATCAAGATCGAAATTTCGACATCCATCCAGATAATCCGATCATGGTATTTCCAAACGGGTTGCATTGTCGTGAAGAACTTGACCAGAAGCCCCATCCGAAAACTGGCTACAGCTAGGCCGAACGCTCCCAATACTATTGCGACAAATTTTTGTAACCAAGATATTGTACCATCCACAACTCGGCTGAATATGAGGTGAAGAAGCATAGAAAAAAGTGCCAAACTCAGGAATATGTCGATCGCAGAAGCCGCATACGCAAGTGAGTCCTGAGGTAAGCAACCTCCTGTTTCCTCATCCCTTCCAGTTAGTTCCCAGCCTTGCCAAGCCAAAGCAATTGGTGAGCATCGAAATACCCTCATTAAGGCCAGAGCAATCGAGGAGAGTATGGTGGCTAAAAGAGCCGCAGCTGTGACCATTGTGTATCGGCCAGGTATCGATGTGCGAAGGCAAACAAGAAGGATCGTTATTCTTAATAGACACGAGCAGGCAAGCTCAAATATATCGGCCATAAAAACAAGCTAGGTAGTTCAATGTCAACATCCTGCTTCTCAACCCAACATATTACAAACAAACCTTGAGTCCATCTGTAATGTATTCTGGAACCGCATTCCATAAGATTGTGTCACCTGTTACGGAGTGGGCTAAGGCGGTTTGTAAGCAGATATTCACATTCATTCAGCAACATGACTCTCACCAAAGTGAATCAGGGTGACAAAGACAGTGTATAGCAACTAAAGGCTGGTCAGAATTAGTGACCTAACATACACGGTACCAACCTACTCCACAAACCACCATAGCATAGTCGTCCGGAGAAAGGCCTTTGTAGGTAGCCCAGCTCGAATACAGTCGAAGCCAAGGAGATATCCATGCTGGGACTTCTGCGACTAACAGAACATAGTGGTTAAACCAATTATCCTTGGGCTTTTCATCGCATGCATTGGCATAGATTTTTGCAATTTCTAGAATTTGTTAGTCCGCTCACATCCATCTTCAAAATCGAACGGTCATACCAAATCTTTCAAAATCGCGACACTGGTGTGCGAAGCAGTTGTCGAGTTCCTGCTTGGGATTTCTGTCACTGCATAGATCAATATCTTCGAACCCGGAGTTGCGATACGGGTCGAGACATGAGAACTACAAGTAGTCAGTGAAAGTGCAATGCCATGACTAGCCAAGAACTTACAGTACAGCCTGGTAAGTTCTTGAAGAGTTCAGGTCTGTCAGCGCCAAACACTCCAGCAACGAGTGCCGACGAGCAGATTGCCCAAGACGTGAGCTTCATACCCGTTCAGTGGCATTAGGGCCATGGGATTTGAAAGAGTGAACACAGACAAAGGAATGACGGGTGCTCAAACATTGCACCCATGGGTTTTCCTATTTACTATATATGTACTCTGTAGACCCCCAGATCTACGTTGGCAAGGGGCTTCTTCCGAGTTGGGTAGGCATCAGGAACCGCATCCAACTGTAACGAAACTAGTACTAGCCCTGTACGTTATTACATCCCGGTTTTGATATGAAGCCCTTGTGCATACAGCATGGATAAGGTGCACCTTGCATTGAGGATCATCTCAAAATAGCGGAAGCGATCTTACACGGACCGCTAGATAGATTAGCTGCAATGCTATTTGCATCAATTCCTTGATCTTTGACTTGATCGGGGATTTCAAATCGGATATTCCGGTCTGATTGTTGAGCTCACCTCCTTGTTAGTCCACCGATTCTGAAAGTGAAACTCGTGGTAAACGCATTGACACCTTTTAAGCCTGCCTCCTATCAGACTAATGCACGACATAGCAAACACGCGGCTTGAGTTCCAACCAAGCTTGAGTTTGGCTGTTATCGACCAACGGCTTAGAAGCCTCTTTCAAAATCGTGCAGCGCGGCTTGGTAGCTTTTGGCCAACGAATTGGGACAAAAACTGGGGCGGCGTCGTACTGCAATTGCTGTGTGCTTCAGGTGAAACGACAGCTCCGGGATAGTGCAGTAGAAAACCGCATGATCGTTTGTAGTTTTCTGGCCAAAGATCCAATTAGTGAGTTTTTGGAGGTTGCAGTGTTGCAAATGCGGTTTCTTTTCTGTAAAGCTTTGGTTTGGGTGTGACAGCCTTTACCAATCGTTACGCCAAGAAACATGTCCTGCGATTCGTGACCTACCATGTTAGAAAACTCTCAAGTTGAAGGTGTTTCTAGAACAAATCTGACCTTCTGTTGACCGCCAAATGCGAGTCAGCCTTCGGTTTCAGGTTAAGAGGGCCATTTCACCCACGCTAGCTTCCACCATTGGATGTCATTATGAGGTCCCTGCAGCGACACTCCGCTTATTAATGATTGAGTCGTGGACGTTTTCAGTTCTACCAGTCACAGAGGTGTAAGTACTCTATCAATATTGTAATTCTGATTGTGCCAGTTTTCATGCAGCCGCTTCTTTGTGTACTTCGAAGTAAACGGTTTGCTCATTCCTTTGTTGACAAAGGACCCTGCTCGAAATGGCAATAGGTCGTGTAGCAGACTCTGAGTATTCTCGCACATCGTATTGTAAAGGAGGTGAGACTAGATAGTTCTGTTGCTGATGGGTTTATAAAGATAGAGAGGTAACCCCCTTCGGAGCTCCGAGGAGCTTGTATGGGCTAGGCGAAGGATATAAATTCCATGAGTTGGATAGGTATGATTTTTTGCATCCATTCACATAAGACTTCTACTAGGTATTCAACCAATTGGTGTTCAACTTGTCGATCAGTTTCCCGAACGGTCACAGTAGGAATAGATAGACGGTCACCTGACCTCACAAAAAACAGATGGAAGACCCCTGCTTTCGTATCTCCGCTCGGCACAAGCAAAAACTCTTCAACCAATATTATCAGATCCGATTGATAAAGATATCTCTTTTCACTTGCTGGTGGAGCGATTTCTCCTCCTCCTCCTTCGTAACTCCGATCGGCACCCGCATTCGCATCGGGATTCGCAAAACACTGGATAAGCTCCGGGTCTGTTGTCATCGACCATGGCTTCCTCAGACCGAAGTGAGACCCCGGACTCGGATGGTGACCGAAAGCCTGGGTCCCGAGATCACTCGGGCCAGCCGCCCGCCCGCAAACGGCAGCGTGTCCGCCTAAGCTGTCTGGAGTGCCGACGCCGAAAGCTGTCGTGCGACCGAGGCTTTCCGTGCGAGCGTTGCATCAAGAGCGGCACACCCGATCGTTGCAGCTATGAATCTCGTAATGGCGAGGTTGTGAACGCTTCGTCTGGCGTACCGCCTCCTTTCGCCCAGCTCGACTCTCGCCGCTTCGTTGATCCTGCAACGGGGCTGTCTCCACGAGATCCCGAATTCATACGCCAAGATCACGATCGAATACGCCGATTGGAGCTCGAGCTAGCTCAGCTCAAGAGCCAAATCTCTAGGAATGGTGTATCTTTCGATGGAAGTACCCTTGCCGGCACGACAACCTCTCCACAAACAAAAGATGATGCCAATGCCAATGCGAATGTCGAGGATCCTTCGGTCCGCGAAGTTCATGAGTCTATCGAGGCCACTAACATGTCAGGCGAGAAAGGAGAGCTTCGATTCTTTCGTGGCAGAGGCTTTCGCACGAGATATTTTGGTCCGCACAATGCCAGTATGGCCTTTGTCGAGCTGACAGGACTATGTCCTTTCATGAAAGAGACAGCCGATGAATGGCTTCGTCCAGTCATTCTCCATGATCGCAAAGATCGAAAGAGACGGCGCGAGGACCGTGAAAAGATATTTGAGGACCCGGATCCAGAATTGGAGGCTTTATTGCCAACTAAGGAGGAGTCCGATGCACTTATCGATGTTTATCTCGATCAGTTCGAACAAGTTCACCGCATTGTTCACATTCCCACGTTCAAGAAGGAATACGCCGAGTACTGGGCACACGGTTCCACCAAGCGATATGCCGCTTTCACAGCTCTCATCCTCGCAATGATGGCTGTTGCAAGCTGCGTTCATACCCATGAGAGCTTAAAGTTCATCGGCATGATGTCGAATGCCCGCCACTGGGCAGAGCGATGGATCAAAGCATGTGATGAGTGGTCGTCGAAACAAAGCCAAAAGCACCGACGCCTGATTCACTATCAGGTCGCGTGTCTTTTGTATCTTGGGAAGCGAGTAAACACTATCAAAAAGAAGCGCTTCTGGACAGGTTCCGGTGCGCTCATCCAGGATGGAATTGCTGTCGGCTTGCATCGTGAGCCAAGCCACATGGCAGCGAAAATCACCGTCTTTCACCAGGAAATGCGCCGACGAATTTGGGCAACAGTTCAAGAATTCGATATGCAGGCCTCCTTTGACCACTGTTTGCCAACTCTAGTGAGCCAGCTTCACTACGACACCAACGCTCCACGCAATTTGGACGATGATGATTTTGATGAAAGTACTACTGTACTCCCGCCATCAAAGCCTGTTAAAGAGTACACATTCTCTTCATTCCAGCATCTGGCCCGTCAGAGCTTGCCTTTGCGTCTGGAGCTCAGTCGTCTTCTCACTGGTCCATCGTCTGAAATAGACTATGACCAGGTCATTCGATACACTAACGATTTGACACAAGAGATCGATGCACTGCCGTCTTGGGACATGAACCTAGAAAATGTGAAGGGAAAGAAGAATCCTTTAATTGCATACACGTTACTGCATGTTCAGTTGCGGCAGTACATTATTCCCTTGCATCAGCCTTATTTGAAACTTCGAAAGCAAAACTCGAAGTACCAGTATTCCGAAATCATCTACTATAATGCAGCACGAGATATTGTCTTATTACACGACAAACTGTACGAGCAAGGCGTTCGGAGTCTTAACTTTCTCCGAGAAGATGCACTGACGACAGCCATCAACCTCTGTAGCGTTACAATGTTACAGCCTAGAGGTTCCACCAACATGATCATGATCAACTCCCACCATACACTCAAGTTGATCGAGAAGTGTATTGCGATGAAGGAGGACCGTCTTTTGAGATGTGGCAATAACGAGCCATGGGGATATTCTATTATGTGTGCGGCACTGGGATTGCTTGAAGCCCACCTGGGAACCAAGGAGCCCGAAGTCGCCAAATCGACATCAGCAGAACGCTTTGTCAATTTGCACTATCGTCTCCTTGCTAACCAAGAGCCTCCGGTGTCTGGGGAGCACCTCTCAGCTGCCATGAACGGCGTACCACCAGGAAGTATGGGACCTGGGCCTACGCCTAATATACCGCTGCATGACCGGCCAAAGGTAATGAAGCTTGACTTCCATGGCACGGCGTTTCCTAATATTGGTATCCAGTCGGTGACTCCGTTCTCGTTTACGCCGACAATGCCTGCCGCTCCGATCGACCCAAGTCAGGCCCCATGGATGATGGGAGGCGATCCCACTCAGCCCTTCAACCTAGATCCGAGTCTAGAACTGTTGGGTATTAATCTCAACGAGATCTGGGGCGAGTCTTGGGAATTGGGCTGAACAGAGTGTCCATGTTGGCTAATACGTAATAATAATAACTGGCGTGGATTCTTGTGCCTCAAAAGCGACGGAATGTGGGAGAATACCGGGCTAGCACCTATTTGCTTCTCAAACTGTCCCATCTTTAAGATACCAGGATTCTACTATGTCACAACAAAACAGGCACTTATACAGGTCTTGGCGTCAAGTTGTCAACGACTTTATTGGACGCCTTGAAGCAAGCTCCCCTCTTATATCTATCTTGTGGGTCTGAATACTGAATCCCTCATGACTGACGAAATTATCTTCAGAATAATGTGCTAATGAAATGCAAAATCACTATGACGGTGATGTTCATTTAATGTGCAAAATTTAGGGAAGAGATACATGCTGAGCCCTCGCAGATTTCACGGGTTTCAACATTCAATCTACTTCAACCTTGACTTCACATTACTCATATTTGAAGATCGAGAAAGTCTTATTACCGATGTTTGTACTGGATGAATGCTTTTACCAAGTGACGATGGGTGTGCAACGCCCTTGGTGTGCTTGTTGGGACATACGGTGATTGGTTGGTCGAAATGCGACTGATGCAGCAATGCAAAAAAGGAAATTGTCAAAGGTCAGACCGACAGCAAGATATCTAAACAATATTGGGAAAGCATTTTACAAATATTTTTTATTGAAACATATCCATTAGACTGACTGGGAGGCTGAGTTGAACCACAGAATCGCCTTAAAAAAAAAAAACAAATCTCATATCACTGGAGTAATATTGACTGGTTCTAGGGTAAGCATCTTAAAAGGCCCGAACTTCGGTGCCGAGCATAGCAGAAATTCGGTGCCGTCAGATCCATCAAGCTTAACCCGATATTTCTCCCTCGGGCCTAAGAAATTTCGGGGATATTGTTCGGCATCTAACTCTCACTTATATACAAATCCATTACATACAAATCTTGTTATCACCATCATAGATATCGGCATTGAAAGTCAACGACAATGCCGCAGGGAGAAATTTCGGACATATCTTCATCTGGTAGTCCTCCGGCTCCCAAACGCCGTCGAAGGCGGCCTGCTCGGTCTTGTGAGCAATGCCGGCGTCGCAAGATTCGGTGTAACTTAGGCCAACCTTGTAATGGCTGTGTCCGGGCTCGGGCACCGATGAACTGCTCTTATCGCGATGGAACCCTTGTAGTAGCATCTCGGAGCTCTGAGGTGTGTGCCTCCGTGCCGGCCGAGTCGCGCACTGGGAAAGAGGGGGTTGTTGCAACGCCGCAGAGAAACCCAGAAACGCATCACCAAAACCCAGCAAACCGACCATCACCACCCGAAAACAGTGATAGTGCTGTATTGAATCCACATAATCGTCTTTCCAGAGATGTTGTAGCCCTTCAGACATCCACCTCAACTCAATCATCAACCTCTATTCCTCCTTTTACACCTCGGTTGCGTCATGTACCAGAAAAGACGAAATTGTTTGGCCAAACACATTGGCTTCATACTGCAGAAAAGGTATTTCTCAAATGTATCTCTGCGCTGATTCTGATACTGACCATTTGCTGTCGTAGTTTCCCGTTTCGGGAAATTTCCACCCCGTTGAGGTTGAACCGTCATGGGAGGATGCCAAATCCGACTTCTCCGATGCTTTGAAAGAAGCCCGTATACTACGTTTTGGTCTTAAGAAACAAAACTTCCCAATACTAGATCACCCTTTTCACGATCTACGCGAGACTCTTCCTTCTAAGACGGTTTGTGACGAACTCATTGCTTGTTACCTCCGAACATTTGAGCCCTTGTATCGTATCGTCCATATTCCCTCTTTCCAAAGGGAATACGGCCGGATATGGGCACGTGAGCAAACGCAAACTGTACCGACCATATCTCTCGTCAGACTGACATTGATTCTTGCCCTTGGGACTACTTTCGCCAAGTTTGATACGGAGGAAGAGATAAACCAGTTGTGGCGACTGGCGCAGACATGGATCCAGAATGCGCAGTGGTGGCTTACAGGTCCAAATGAAAAGACCACATACAATCTTGATGGTCTGCAGATATTTTGCCTTCTGATAATAGCTCGTCAATCAACTTTCAATTGTCGAGGGGCAACATCGTGGCTGTCCTCAGGTTCACTATTGCGTGCCGCCATCACCATGGGCCTTCACCGCGATGCCAAGTTATTTGCTGGCTTATCCCTCTTTCAAAGGGAGTTCCGGGCTAGACTATGGGCCACTGTACTGGAATTAGCCGTGCAGTCATGTTTGGATCTCGGTTTACCACTGCAACTTTCAGAACAAGACTTTGATGCTTCCATCCCATCCAACTATGACGACGATGACCTTGAGTCAACTTCTCCAAGAGCACCAAAACCAATGAGCGAGTTTACAGATTCGTACTTGCAAATAATGTTGGCTAAATCTCTACCCCTGAGAGTTGAAGTTATAGGCCTGCTAAATGACTTTCGACAAGAGAAAACATATGAAAAAGCATTGGCCTTAGGATCCCAGCTGCGCACGGCGTGCCGAGATGTGGCAGCTTTCTTCCACTCAACCGAACAGGACCCGGCGTACTCAAGAAAGGGATCGAACATTGAAGCAAATGAGTTCCATCGCAAACTTCTCGACATTCATCTACGCCGGTTCGTTATGTTTCTTCACCGTGACTTCATGCTCCAAGCAAGATCAGACCCCCGGTTCTACCTTTCTCGCAAGGTGTGCGTTGAATCTGCTCTGGTCATCGCTTCTGGGAGTAAAGGTGCTGACTTTGGCTTGCCCATTCAAATATGGGATGATATATCTCGTTTGTCTTTTGTTGGGCGTGGCCTTTTCAAATGTGCACTAAGTTTTGATGCCATGCTCATCTTAGCTCTCGAAATCATCACTGAACTTCAAGACGAGTCAACACCAACTCACGAACCTGACATTCTCAGCGAAATGGCAAGGGCCACTCGCGCTCCTATGATCCAGACCCTCGGAGAGATATCCGTGCAACTACGCTGTATGATTGTTCGGGGCAACCTCAGCCTGAAGAGACTTCTCTTCTCAAATGCTCATTTGGCACATATTCGAGCATTAGAAGCGGGCCGGCCTGTTAAGCCAGCGGTGCACGAGACTATCACATCAACACTTCGCGACTGTGTGGCAATGATGCGCAACATCCAAGCAATTACAACACCACAGGAATCAGCAGTAACATCAGACAGCTTGAATACGGATTTTCTTGGTTCAGATCTGTTCTTGAATGTGAGCAATTTTCCCGTGAGAAGTGAAATATATTCTAACAATATGAGCTAGAACAACCTTATGGAGTGGGACATATCCGACCTTCTTGGTTTCCCAACTGTTGGAAAAGATAGCAGATCTCAATGGCCAGTCATGGACTGACATGACGTTCTACATATTGCAAAACCATTTACGCAACAAATATAGAGGAAAGAAATTATGGGATGTCATCCCCCGTGTTGTTTTACTGTGTTGTCTTGCAACCTGATCCAATCTATTAACAACCACCCGAGCCAGCCTCGGCTTATTTACCTTTACAGCTTTTTCCTGACCAATTGAGGGAGGAAACATGATTTTATTCTCGTGGATTGAGGCCACTTGTCAATTGGATCTTAAGGTTCAAGGCAGCAGCTGTGTGTTCTGTTGACTTAGCATTAAAGTTACTATGTTTTTGGTGTGGTGTATAACGCCTTTACTGGGTTGAGGTTATAACCTTATAGTGTGTTAATTTACTGTGCAGCCTTAGCCTCGCATTATGTGCTGCTGTGGGCAAACCCTTCTCTTGATGGGATGTCACTTTCCTCACTCGTCATAACACGCATCATAAGTGCCCTGCATTGCCTGCGTGCTCACCCACTCTTCACTCGCTAAGCCCTTCATAAACCTCATTTCAAGTTCTTCGGGATCTTTATGCCAATCACAAGCAAAGTCGCAATCCGGGGTACTAGATTCTCCGAAGTATTTGCATATAGCAGCGTGTCGACACTTATCTGTGTCTTCGCAGTATTGCGCCAACGCCTGCAGACTCTTGAGTCGGGCGATCTGATTCGTCTCATCTTTAGAATCAGATCTGATCAATCTCGTGACACGTTCAAGGTCTTCTCGGCTGTAATAAAGAAAGCAATAGCTTGCATTGCCATCTCGACCTGCACGGCCAGCTTCTTGGTAGTAACCTTCGAAAGACTTGGGGATGCGCCAGTGCACGACGAAGCGCACGTTATTCTTATCAATACCCATTCCAAAAGCAGTCGTGGCAACAATAATATCGTATCCAGGCTCATTGTTTATCCATCGAGCGAGTGTTTCCTCTTTGACTTCCTTAGTGAGCTTGGCGTGAAAAGGCATGGCTCCAATGCCCTCTGCACGAAGTGAGGCTGCAAGCGATTCGCATTCATCCCGGGATATAGTATATATGATTCCAGGAACATTCTCGACTCTTTCGTTTACTTGTTCAAGTTCTGCCTTTCTTTCACCATGCTTACGACGGTCATAAACAGCGTTAATCCATCGGAGAAAATCCTGCAGGCGGTTATCTTCTTCGTCCTTAGTGTACCGAATCTCAATATGCAGATTTTGGCGTTGAGGGTTCATCAAAAACTCTTTTGTTCTCTCTGGTGTTTGATCGAGTTTCAGACTAGACAGTACGTCTTGGCGAACCTGTGGATTTGCTGTAGCGGTAAGACATATTATTGGCACATCTGGGAAAGTGTCTCGAAACCATGATAGACGTTTGAAGTCTTTTCGAAAGTCATGGCCCCATTCTGAGACACAATGGGCCTCGTCGATGGCGATACGTGCAAGTTCCTTTTGCTTGTGAACTAGCTGAAGGCGTTCACGGAATCGTGAGCCAGAACATAGCTCGGGCGTCACATAGAGCAGCCTGGTCCTTGGGTGCCCAGTTTCGAGGTCACGCTCAATGCGACGCCGGTCGTCATAAGGGGTGATGCTGCTGTAAAAGTTGGCTTCGATACCGGAGGCTTTTAGAGCTTCAACTTGATTGATCTGATGGTGTTAGATTTCGCGACAATGAAGGGGCTAGGTTTCTTGCCATTAAACTCAATAGAGGGGAAACAACTATTGTGACTAAACCCATGAGTAGATGTTGCAAAATATGTGATGGTTGAAGACTTACTGCCTTGATCGACGACTGCTGGTAGTTGGAAGCAAAGACTTTTACCAAAGGACGTGGCTGCTTGGACGTAAACATCATAACCATCGAGAGCAGCTTCGATAATTTCACGTTGGTAAGGCCTGGTACATGTCAACTCAAGAACGGGGAAAAGAAGCGAGAAGACCCCGAATAATGAGTATACCTAAAATCTTCCTTGTGAAACTGGCGCCGAAGAGTAAAGCCAATGTCTGTGCATGAGTTTGTTCTTTTCAAAGGTGGCATCACGCCTGTCATTCGATCCTTGAACACCGGAGAAGTAGTTGATATTCTGTGTAACTCAAATGCGTCTGAGCGAATCAACTCAGTGGATAAAGTAAGGGTGAACCACTTTCCCGGCGCTCGTTGATAACGATTGACCCTATTTTTGCTGTCAACGTTTTAGTCCATCTCAATGCAAGCTCTCTAACTTACAGAGTTGCAACCTGCTGGAGCTTGTTTGGTGAGGATCCGTTTCTGCGTTTGGCAATCGAATCGGCGACGATCCACCGGATCAGCACTGTCAACCCGGCAGCCTTGCTACGCTATTGCTTTTGTGAGTGAAGGAAGTAATATGTAGGAGTCTTGAGCATGTCCGAACAGCATGTGTACTGACGAATCGTACTGTACTGTTGGTACATGTCGATAGAATTGATATCTCAGTCTCTCTCTATACTTACCTCAGTACCTTACTGTAAAGGAATGTGTGAGGATCACGTGGCGTGTTTACAGAATGTCTGGGTGACTCTACCTTAGCCTCGTAACGGGCATTGAACACCGTGAATCACAACACATTGGTAGCTGCGAAGTTAACAGGTACGTTGGAGCATCAGGCCAACTCAATTGCTACAGGCTACAGGTTCCCTAATGTACCTTATAGGTAGCATGAACGCTCAGTTTGAGGTGAGGAAGCGGCTCATGTCACGTGAAAGGAAAAGCAGAAGTTTTTCACTGACAGCCCTCGGTTTTGAATACATTCATCGAACCGGTACTAGTAGGTTCTCTGTACCTTGCATTACTCGCTGTTGGCTCGGACAGGGGTTCATCCTCCGAGACACCACAGCCAGACATCTTCAAAGTCCGCCCTCCTACGGCAGACACCCCTGCATGCTCGATAGATGCCCGCCAACGCTGGTGTTGGCTTTGATGTTTCATAGGTTATATTCTTAACTGCCCCTCATAACCTATATAGCTTGCCGCCTTCGCCTCGCGTTGTGTCATTTTGTATAAACTCAGTTACTCCGTGGCAAAGTGCCGGTTCGCTTCATAGGGATGGATGCAACCCAATGCGTCTCTCTTTTGCAACAATTCTGATGCTCTAACAAGCAACATCCCTATCACTGCTTAGTTGGAAACATGCAATATTAGCTACAGGGATTGAATCTGAAATTCTCACACCGAGGTTGGGCTCGCTTATTCAAGACTCACTGTGCGTTGGTGGCTGATTCACCAACCACTCGGAACCTGAAAAGGTATGCAGAAACGTGCCTGGCTACCACCAGTACAAAATCAAGAAAAGGTTTCTGGAGTAGGTTTCTAGGGGAGGTCTATAACAGGAAATAAAAAGAGCCAATTTATTCTCTTTTTGGACTTTAATATGGAACAATATCAGTATTGAGTATCGGGGAGCATTACTTCGGAATTCTTTAAATTCTTAGAGCTGTTAAAAGTCTTCAAGACAAGATTTAATCGCTTAATTGATTCTTATGCCGTCAAAAAGGTCAAGTCTACAACTTCAGCCTCTAAGTTAGACCAGCCGCCCCGCACTGTGTTTCACTTCACTTTACGATGGGTCCAACTGTCCGTTGGTGCTGAGGCCCATGATTGAAGCGTGAGCTGTGAGCCTTGAGGTGCTTACCAAAACACTTCCATGGGTCGTTACCCCTATCTGATGCGCTATCCCCTATCCAAGCATGAGACCAAGGGACCGCCAGGGGAGACTGGGGGAAGTTGGTAGGTTCCATGGCACGGATAGAGAAAATAGAGAAAGAAATAATTAAATGCAACTTTACCTGGTGAATATCCTAGTCAGACAAGCTGGAGTGCTGTCTTTGTTCTGTATCCTTTCTTTTTACCAAGACTACCTCCAACTGCATACTAACTTAGGACCTACAGGTACCTATTACTGGAATAACGCGCTAAAAGAAGGGACAGCCAGCAGGACTATCAAAGTTACAGTGGGACCTTGACCCAATTTATCGTCTGTAACATGTGCCTGAGCATCCTCAGTTAATCGAGCTCTCCTCTACTCTCGACCTCTGTTTTGAGTTTTTGATATCTAGAGCCAGTCCACATTCAAAACTGCCAAGTCCTAGGGGGAGATCTAACGGGGGTATCCCAGTTACTAGGTATTTTTCACCACCCTTACCATGGATCCTGTCATCGTGTTTGCTAAACTTACTTACCAAAGGCGGAATCTCAGTCCGACCTCATCGCCTCCCGAGTCTGCATCAGCTCATCACGGCCCTTCCCGCAGCATTCCTCTCCTTCAATTCTTCTCTCCAAATACTGCCTTTGGATCATCTCCATCCAACGAGTTCCTATCGATCGCTGCCATCGGACAGTCCTATTTAAACCTCGACGACGGGATACGCTCGACCTCAATTCCAACGCTCGCGTTACGAACAGGCCGAATCCTGAACAACCCGCTGCCTTTTTGGCTTTAACCACATATATAATCATGACCTTATCGATCTCATCGTCAATACAGCCTTGATTGGCCAACCGCTAGAGACACTGATTGCAGGCTGGGTTCTAACTGTGACAAACTGGCCTCGGTTTGCGCCTGCGCTTTGATCAAAAGACAAACGCAGATACCGCAACAGAGGGGTTTCTGAAACGGTTCATCCTTCAAGCATCGACATATCGTCATAAAAATTCCAACGGCTTCCCCCCTCGATCGATATCTCCACCGGCGCGCCCTCCCCACGTTTCTCACTTGAGCCGCGCATTCCTCATACTTGACCGTCCGCCATGGAACGGCCAGACAGACTCGCCGGCTCGTCCGTCGGTCCTACATCGCAGGCTTCAATTCCAAGGAGCTTGCCCGAAAACCATATATCTGGACGACGGCCAGTCCCAAACTCAGCGGCCACGTCTAACGGCCCGCCACCACCTCCTATTCCCAGCTTGCGAAGCGTACCCTCCAGTTCCTCTCTTTCTGCCGGCGGCATGTCGGCAGCTCAGGTCATCAGTCTCGCGCGTGAGGCAATGCAAAACGCCATTGAGAGCGAGAGTCAAGCCGCCGAGGCAGGCGCCGTTAGCACAGGACTTAGAACCGGAGTCACCATTGACCTCAGTCGCAAAGGGATCCAAAAATTACCAGATGAAGTCGTCGATATTGTCAAGGGTGATCTGGAACGGTCCGTTTCCACTGGATCATCTTCAACAACGCGGCCAGACGCTGATACCTATACGGTCTCCAGGCTAGCATTGTCTCATAATCAACTGACAACCTTACCCGCTCGCTTTTCTGAATGCACATCATTGCGGTATCTCAACATCCGAGGCAATCAGATCAAGGAGTTTCCCATGCCCGTATGTTTCCCTCCCTTTGATGTTGAAGCATTTTCTAATA
Organism: Fusarium beomiforme; assembly: GCA_002980475.2. Classification (NCBI taxonomy): domain Eukaryota; kingdom Fungi; phylum Ascomycota; class Sordariomycetes; order Hypocreales; family Nectriaceae; genus Fusarium; species Fusarium beomiforme. The sequence continues at coordinate 44,987 of PVQB02000083.1, read as the reverse complement.
ATTTGCTAGTTGTGCGATTTGAAATCGTTGGAGATCCTTGACCTCGGCCGCAATCACCTTCGAAGTCTTCCTTCGGATATCGTGAGACTCTCGTCGTTGAAAGTTCTGTCCATTCCAAAGAACCAAATACGAGAATTGCCACTCTGTATTGCCGATATGGGATCCTTGCAAGTGATCAAGTTTGAAGGCAACCCCATTAATTTCCCACCACGAGATGCAATACAAGTGCAAGCTGCGAGCCCCCCACATGAGGGTATTCAGAAAGACAATGAAGTGACCGAAGTGGCGGTAACCCTACAGATCAAACGGTTCCTAAAGCAGCATGCTGTCAACGGCCGATCAGAATCCGATAATACAGGTGACGAATCGAGCGAGGGTGCAGAAACTCCGCGTTTTCCTCTGAAGAGAGTTGCAAGCGGGAGATTTCCTGTCAAAGTAAGTGGTGCCGATTTGCCTGATATTCGTTCTCCCAACCTTGGATCACGAGCACCTCCGATACCATCGAGATCACATTATCGTGGACTATCCCAGCAAAACAGCGCTTTTCGACGACCCGGTGTCATGCCATTGACGATTGGCAATGTCAACGAGCGTGTTCGTAGCAACTCTGAAAGTCTATTGAGGGCGGAGCGATCAGAGAGCCGCAACAGACGCATGGGAATCGTCTCTAGAAAACCTTCCGACCTCGGCACACTTGATGAGATGCAAGTGAACAATCGCTTTAGTCATTATCGCGGTTTGAGTCATGGATCTGCCATGCAAGGTAACCAGGCAACGACGAAGAGCCCAGCAACACCAACGGAACCATACCTGGCACGTCCGATCTACGTGAGACGTCTTTCGGTCCTTCCTGAACGGAGGCGAGAATCAAAAGTTTATGATCCAGTTATTGAAGCTGCTAAGGGAATCCTTTACTCGGTCTTCCAGATTCATCCTATGATCCAGATGCTGATGAGCTTGACGAGTGATGGATCTGCTAAGCGATCCAGCCTTGAGATTGTGTTCTACAACACTAACTCTCACGTTGAGGAATTGGAACAGGAAATCCAAAAACACGAGAACGCCCTAGTCGACCTCGAGGACCGTTCTCAAAGAGAGAATGAAAACGTACATCGAGCCTGCCAGACTTTAGTTAGCGCATATGGCCACGTTTGTACACTTCTGGCAGATAACATCGATACTTTCGTCAACAACGGAGATGCTCGATATATTCGAACGCTTCTGATGTTGCTCTACAATAGTATAATGGAGCTGCGTGTGACACTATCGTCTGTTAGTGCAGAGGATGGGCGTCGGCAAGCAGCATCCAAGGGGGACCAGACTGGCGAACATGTCCTCAGAGCGCATGTACGCGAACCTTCCATTACTCCTACTGTTGGTCGGCCAGCAGGAGCTCGCAATCGCAACGGCACCCTAGTACATCCCCCAATCAATCTGCGTGTTGCTACAGATGTGCCGGTGCCTGCACCTCTTTCTGCAACATACCTTAATGGCAACGGCCGAACCGCGACTATTGCGTCTGCCACTCCTCGATCAGGAGAATCTTTCTCCTCGATAGGTAGCCGCGGGATCTCTTCCGAATTTACAGAAGAAGACAGACAGTTTGAGAAGATCTTCCTATCCTTGCAAAGGTCGACCGATCTTGTCATGGGAACCCTTCCCAGCTTCCAAGCGCAACTCACCGGTGGTTTGAGGAACGCCATGTACCAGAGGACCCCAGAAAGTGTCGTCCAGCACTGGAAAGCTTTGATAACCATGTGTGGTCATGTTATTCAACAGACGGAGATTCTTAAGAACAGGCTGTCTCTTATCAAGCTCAAGGAACCTGGAGTCCGAACCCAAGCGAGCTTTTGGAGTCTCTGCAACAACTTTAGTCACTCGTGGGCAGATATGATCTATCAAATCAAATATGGCCCCAACAGTGTGCCACTTCCTCCTGATACCAGGGCACGCTTGCGACCGATTCAACAGAGTATCAAGGAAACAAGCAACATCATCTCCAAGTCCCCTTGGCACTATCTCTTCAACCATCCTTCAGGCACGACCAACGGGCAAGCACCCTATCCCCCTCGCGGTATGTCACCAACCCAAGTCCCGATCACACCACAGAGTGCCGCTTTGGGTCCTGCGATGCAAGCAACGGTTCCCACGACGCCGCAAAGCGGTTCATTCGCAGCGGCATTCCAAGGGAATGTTTTTGACCGAGCTGATGCCCTGATGGCCAACCCTGGCATTTCGATGGGGCGCAATGGGGGTTTTGGGAAGGGTCATATGGGATTCAGCTCACTGTCTTCGCTGTCTTCCATGTCCTCAGATGAGGGTATTCTCCCTTCTCATGGACCACTTGGACCAGTACCCCTCCGTCTAAATGGAGGCAAAGTTGCCTTTTAGATGACACAGCCGAGTCCTTGATTGGATCTTGAAATTGATGAATGCTGCCCAGCGCAATCGTTACTATTCTTTGTATAAGGCAAAGAAAGGGCATTTGGTTATGTCTTGAACTTATTGAGGCTTTCTTGAACCGGCGTATAGAGGGGAAAGTCCGCTGGAAGCCATTCCTTTACCGCATAGCTTTGGCGTTGGGGTTGCAATTGTGTTTATATGCCCAAAACTCAGGTCACCTGAAATATATTTGCGCTTGATATCTGGGTTGGAAGAACAGCTGTTATATTGGTATGATGTCAGGTAATGTATTGTTTTGGGGGAGCAAAAGTTGGGAAAATATGCCTGTTGTGATGACCAACGAAGGTCTTTTTTGCAAATATAGATAGGTGACATCGAGGTATTATTATGGACTGAAAGATATGGGTCAAAGCAAAGGGATGTTCCGTTGTACACTAGCGCATAACGAATCTAATGCTGCCTGGTATTCGTCTGAGTATAATAAAGCTCATGTGGGCAGGTCCAAAGCCATGATTACTGACAATTTGTTAGCACATCTTGAATGTGCATCACTGTTTGATTTATACTGCGCGCCTGACATTACAAGCAAAAAGCAATAAGGTACCTAATGTAACCTCGCATTGTGCCCTTAAGGGTACCTAGGTAAGTAAATATCTTCGTAGCACACACAAAATCAGATCCCATGATCTTAACCGTCAGCCGCATGATAAACCAAGCATAACTCGACCCCACCAAAATGCAGTGTAAGGTATGGACAAACGTGAAACGGTGAAGCTACATATCTTCTCTCATCTATAAACCAATTACGACAAATGATATCAATAGGCCGCTGATACCCAACAACCATGTCAACGGCAGCGGCTTCTTCAGCTACTCATCAACAACCCGGCAATTCAGCCGCGGCTACAGGCTCTTCATCGTCATCATCTTCTTCATTATCTCCTCACCCGCCGACATCTCCTCCTCCCACGATTGCATCTCCCTCAGTCGCCCATGCCCATGCCCACGCACAAATTCCATCAGCAGCGCAGCAGACCTCGCCGCCTCCCCCGCAACTACAGCCCACACTTCCGTCCGCTGAGACACAGCGCCATGTCGCGGAAGCACGTCGTGCGGTTGTCGCAACGCTCGAGAACATGATGGACTCTGAGCTACAGTGGCGCGCAGCAACGTTGCATTCCAACGCCGCTGCTTTGAGCAAGCAAGCGCAGGATGTGCAGCGTGCGACTGAAGGGCTGCGCCGTGAAAACATTAAGCTTGCGCGGGAAGCAGACGTTGCGGCGCGGAGGCTAAAGGAGCTCGGTAACGTGCAAAACTGGGCTGAGGTGCTGGAGCGTGACTTTCTCGTCTTAGAGGAGACGGTCAGACTTGCTAACAGCGACAGGAGCTGTAGCTGCAGCGAGTGTGGAAGCTACACAGGGAGTGAAAGCGAGAACGATGATGAGGGCGAGGATCATCGGGCCATGGAGCTTGATAAGAAAATGAGGAACAAGGGGCTCGAAGGACGCAAGACGCCCAATGACGAGATGGAGATTGATACAGAAAGTCATCCGCAGGGCACATTTTCTGATGCTAGTAGGAGCTTGACGGAGGCAGATTCAAGCGTAGGGAGGGCAGCTAGGGGCTCGGACACGGCTTCTATGTCTACGATGTCATGAGAAGAGACATCGCCGAGCAAATGATGGATTATGATCATTTTGGGTACATTTTTGAGAGTAAAGAATTGGCACTCCGGGCATATAATGATATGATATGATGAGAAAGCATTAGTTGTTGAACATCACTGCAACAGGATAGTCTAATACGATGCACCGTCCGTATCTACTCCCACCTGTACCACCTTTTGTTATATCTAGTCTCCGACATGCGATAGCCTTTATGCCGATATTTCTCCTGTATCCATGCCTGTTCTAGAATTGCTGTTTGTTGGTGTATTCCTTTTCACAGGAGACCAGGAAAGATGACATATCTCTTCTTCTTGTACCTGTCGCCAAACTCCTTGCGATAGGCGCGCTCCTTGCCCTTGGCCCAGCTAATCATCTGCGCAGCGCCAATGGAGATAAAGAGCGCGACGCTCCAGTCACGGCTGACAATAATAACTCCGATCCACGCAAGAACCTCGTACAAATAGTTTGGGCAAGTAACAATGCCAAAGCCATAACCGACCGGGATCTTACGCTCAGTACCGCCAGTGGAGCGCAGACTCGAAAGATATTGGTGAACGAGGGCGTTCATGAACTCGCTGAAGCAATAGAGAGCAACACCAACCGCATCGATGGCGGGGGTGTCGGCCTTGGCGGCAAGAGAGCTGGGATGGTAGATGCAGTAGGCACAGAGAGCACCAGAAAAGGCCCAGTAGAAGAAGCTGTTCTTGAAGATGTTCTTCCACGGCATTGTATTGGCCGAGAACTTGTGGACAAAGAGTGTCTCATACTCGCGCTTGAGGAAGTGTAGCATGATCATAGCAAAGGTAATCCATTGGGTTTGGGACATTTCACTGTCTCCATTACGGTAGATATAGGGGCGGGCAGCGAGGGCGAGGGCGTGGAAGATGATGGGCCCGATGTACTCAACGACGAAGACGGTTCTCCAAGCAATCTGATAGCCTGCGACGAACGTTAGAATGTGCTAACTTAGAGTCTTATCAGTTCTGACATACCCATATCCTTAACGAGAACCTCGCCAGTGGAAACTACCGCAGGCTCATCGACAAGGCGAGCCTTGCGGTTCTTGAGAGTTTTCTTCGTCGTAGGATCATAAATTCCAATGCGATTGAAGTCGCCGAGCTTAGTTTCCTTCGCAATTAGAACCTTGAGACCTTCAACAGTAGTGTCAGGGTCAACCTCAATCGACTGCGGGAGGTGCTTGATGGGTTGCTTCGGAGCTAGAGAATGTTAATTCCAAGACAAATAAGGATGATTCAAGAGTTAGGAGCATACAGCGATTTGTGAGTTTGATAGTCTTTAACGAAGCCATCTGGTCTGTAACGTTATTCAAAGTTGAACAGATCGGCAAAAAAGGAGGGGGGGGCAAGATCCTATCACCACGATGATGTTGAGAACGAACAGAAATAATTATTGGGCGAGATTAGACATCTAGGTACGTACCCTTTTCAATCAGGGACCTCGGCCTGTTTTTGGTGGGGTATCACAGGCTCCTTCCCGCTACTATCCCCTGGGACTAAGCTGGATCGAGAAATTCACCCTATACCTTGCCTTACCTTTACTTTGTTGGGAAGAGTGCGATTGGCTCCATCAACTAGTAAGAAGAGTCTAGGTATGGTTGTCAGCTTGTGCTGCCAGCGAATTGAATGGGGCCTGTCTAACTCTAGGCTCAAAATTCGTCGTGGTGTAGAGACCTCAGTTGAGAGTTGCATCATGGGCGGGCATCTACTCGTCAGGACATCTTCAATTTTGGATACGCAGATAATAAACAGCAGAATGTATTCTGTGATCATGATAGCATGTCCGCTTTGAGAATCAGGGGATTACCAGTTCGGCACTGTCCCATTGATTTGAAGAAACACGGCCATGATTATATCCATTGGCTTCTCCAGGGTCACATTATTTTGGAGATCTATTATAATATCATATTCTCCCTAAGAAATTGGAACAATGAACTAAGAAACCATTCGCAGTTCTTCCAAATAGAATTGCCAGTGAATCACTCACGGTATTTTAGCATTAGCAGCGACGATTGGAATATGAAGTAAACAGATAGACTTGAAACATACCTCCTTTGCCTTCTATAGACTTGATAATTACCAGAGCTGCCAACAGGATCAGTCTCATCGGTCTCAACACCATCTCACCTATGATCCTCAATAAATCGAAAGCCTAGGTACTCACTCTTGGATGCCATTTCCCCCGTTACCTTGAACCTTAAGCCAAACTATTCCAAGCCAGTATCGATCAGTCACTAAGGTATTCAGGGTTTCCCCGAGTTTTGTTTTGGCCTAACAGTCACTGCGGTTTAGGTTGTTTGGTATCTACCGTAGTATTTGACCGGCAGCTGGCGACCAGCTGCCATGCATTCACTCACGCCTTGAATCACTCGCAAAGCTTCTTGGCACCTGAGCATGTATTTCTTTCGCACTTCAATTGAGGGATCTCTTATCCGCATCCTGACGGAATTGCTTCCTTGAACTTCGAGTTACTGTCATCTTGTTTTGTCAAACAGAAGATATTCCACGAAAAGCTTCTGACGCGCCCGATTGTTCACTCAAAGTCTAAGACTTGATCTTATTTCATAGGTAAGGATGCTCAGAAGAAAACATGTGTGCAACCTTATCTGACCTGCGCTTTTCTTAGAGACCCATCGCTCACGATTTCCTGACAACGAGTGATTCAAGGCAACAGACGCCCTTACTTGTCATGCACTAACTTTTGACTCTGTTGTGAAGCTGAACTCTGCCTTGAACTCATTTAACTGGCCTTCATCTTCTCCGGTAGTATCATTCTTCGAAGATCAACACTTGCACCACCGCCTATCATCATGAACCCATGTGCGCCGACGTTCATCCCAGTTGAGCCTTCGGAAGATGAATGCTCTTCTGATGAAGATGAGTCTACACCCTCTTCCATGGAAGCACGGCACCCAGATCAAGATGTGCGCTCGCCCCGAGCACGGCCCCGAGGTAGAACAATCCCTACTATCGCTATCGACCCTGACGCATACGAGTCCATGTTCCCTGCTCTTCGAACTACAAGCCAGATTGATCCCCTCAAGATTCGGAGTTCGAAAATGAAAAAGAAGGAACGAAGCAATCGCCAAATACCCATGAGCCAGGGGGACCAGGTTCGGTATCCCAGCACGGTCAACGATGAGCGGTTGAGCGAGGGGCACCACTCCTCACAGTCCTCCATTGACGAGGAAGAGGAAGAAGATAGCGATGAAACTCCCTTGGAATACTTGAAACCAACAGTTTATACCCCGAGTAAGTCAGTTGAACTCCTTAAACCCGACGTTTATACCCCTCCGGCTTCATCTCGCAACTCTATCAAGCGCCCTGGAACGAAGGGTAGTATGCGGTTATTGGACGCCAGAGCCAGAACCAGGTCTCCTAGGCGGGCGTGGAGGCCCCCTACTCCCCACCCAGACGGTAGACCTCGTGGATCTAGGTCACGACGTGCTCCTCCTCCTCCTCCTCCACCTCCTGGCCCAAGAGTCATGTCTCCCGTTGGGTATCCTGTGCCTCTGGTTTATCGTTCTCCATTTGGCCACTATGCATCAATACCCTCCCATCCGATGACACATTATCCGATTAACTATGCTTCACGCTTAGGGCCATCTATGGCGCCGCCCATGATGCCATATTCGCCTCTACCGTGGTCCATTACCCCTGCTCCTTGGATAATCCCCTTGGCTCAACCAGAGATGATGATGGATTATCCATCTGACCGTGATAGCAGTCCTAAACACGAGGGTTGGCCTTCATTTGAGAGAGAGAGTGGGATGTATCATGCATCACTACCACCGCCGCCTGTTCTTCCGCCGCAGCCCTATATTTATCCTCATACAGAACCACCAATGGGGCTTCATAGACAATCTGAAATGAACCTACAGCCTCCTCCGAGGTCTGAACCATATCCACCTGCCCAGGGTAGTGATTCCCCATGGTTCTCGCGGAGTCAGTCTACTGAAAGCCGTCACGAGAAAAATTCCAGCACCTCTGGCACCAGCAATGCAAGCAACTCTAGTTCCACCGCAGCTACAAATGGGTCTTCTACTGCAACCCCGTCGATAATTCAAGCAGACATGATCAAGAACCAAAGCGGAGGAGCGCAATTGGGGTCAAAACACAACAAGTATCCTGATATTTAGATGACTTCGGTACCTGTTGGCCAAGACCGTCAACTTCTCAGTGCTGTTTGCAGTGACGACTCAACGCAAGAAGAAGTAAAGAAAGAGCTTCGAATAGCGGCGGAGTATAGTAAGACCACAGGATTCATCCCGACTCGACAGGCACAGAGTTCACAGGATTCTTCTAGCGTGGTGAGAGGTGCGAAGATTAATATCAAGCGAGAGACTGCGCCCCCAGAGCAGAAGAAGGCTCAAGAGAGGAGTCAGAAGCCAGTCGATCTACTCCAAAGTGCCCCCAAAGGCCCATCTTCCGCGCGTCAGCTTCCACAGATGTTCAGCGCTACTCTGAAACAGAGTCGGAATCTGATTGGGCCCGAGTCAGGTTCATGGTCACAATCCAAGAGGTGGACAAGCTTTGCCACAAAGGAACGTCAGGCGTTCCAAAAGATGATGGCCAATCTACACTACATGAGCGCCGACCAGTCTCCATTTGTCCCTCAAAGCCCAGTAGAGCTTACAGCTTTCAAAGCAAATCTCGCAGAATCAAAGACGAGGAAGCTCGACCAAGAGGTTAAGCAACGCCTTGCAAAAACAAATGCCTGCATTGACGAAGGCGTAGAAAATAAAGTCAAACCCATGGTGAAACTCCTGCGTGGAAAAAAGTTCGAAGATCGACTTTCTCCTGTTTTTGCAGCAAGCAACTGTTTCAACAGATCACGGATCAAGCCGCCATATGCCGCCGAGTGGCCGACTCTTGCTGAACTCAAAGAAGAGGGAGATAAACGCTCTAGTCGACAAGGCCGATGTCTTCCTCTCCCACGACTGGATATTATTGCGTTCAGATTCTCCTCTGGAATATCTGAAGCTTGCAATGCTGATGGGGCAATCCGTAGTGACAAGAAAGTCATTCAAGTTGGGTCTCGTTATCTTTGTCCTGTGACACCAGAGGAACATTCTATTACTCCGCCGGTCGAGCTGGAATCCGACGAGGCCCCGCTTGGTCTCGGTGCACTGCTTCGGTATATAGACGCAGCGGACGACGAGGCGAAAACGACAGCAGAGGACACCGAGAATACGGATGGTCAGGAGGAGCAGGAGACAGCGGAGACAAGGAGCAGGTTGAAAAGAGGGGATATTCAAAATAGCATCCGGGAGAGAATGTAGAAATGCTAACAATGTGCTTAATATCATTTTTATCCGTAGATGATTGGATGTGCCAGGGCAGAGGATACGCTTGGAGGCGCTTTGGACAGACGCAAGCTAAGATTTTGACAGCAGGCTCCAGGAACATATTCATCATCCTTGTTATCAGATCTGAGGCGCTGCGGAGGTTAGAGCTGCATATAGATAGATAATACTTTTCTTGTGAGCGCGAAACAGGCAATCCCTCATCCTGGTGGAGTGAACACTTTGCCAGATCATGTTAATTAAAAGCTCCAAACAACCTATGCTGGAGGGGGGGCTACACATCAAATCAACAGAGTGACAGAAATAGCCGTTGCGGGTGTTATGTTGTAGTAGCATCAGACTGCTTATGGACTGTTAAGGGTGACAAAAGAACCACGACAGCTATTTATGTCTATAAGGAAAACCCCACCACAGGAGGTATGCAATAGGATTTATGTAAATTTCATATGCCAGACCAAGAATTTGTAAAAAGGCAAGGGCTATGAGAGACATCCAAGATAAGCAACCCCCTAGGTATGTTGTGAACGTCCAGCTTTTTCGCCAATGCAGGTGGTGCATACCAAAGTATTGATGTGGACCCCATGTCTTTCCAGTCAAAATCAAGCCCCACACCTAGGGCTTTCCACACTCCGGAATGGAACATCTATTTTCCCGAGATGCAGTGCACATCCACACCAATTTTCGAAATTCGAAACTGAACTTTGACCCTCGTTCCGCTAAAAGTTCACTTCCCACGACCATCTGCCAATTCGATTGCCTGGTGAGCGCCAACATCATCAGGTAAGTTGCCAAACGACGAGAACGAAGAGACAAATTCAATACGCTGCACTGCTCGACGATATTCGTCTCGGATACCTTGCTGCTTTCGTTGCTCTGCTCTTCTCCGTTTCTGTCTCCATCAGGAAAGACACTGGCTGACCACTTGGATTTTTCTCTCCCTTATAGAAACCGCAATCATGGGTATCTCGCGTGACTCTCGACACAAGCGCTCCGCCTCCGGTGCCAAGCGTGCCTACTACCGTGCGTAATAATTCCGAAAGCCCGTATGATCCTTATGGACATACGTTCTGACCTTTGACAACAGGGAAGAAGCGCGCTTTCGAGGCTGGTCGCCAGGGTGCTAACACCCGTATTGGCCCCAAGCGCATCCACACCGTCCGAACCCGAGGTGGTAACCACAAGTACCGTGCCCTCCGTCTCGACTCCGGCAACTTTGCCTGGGGTTCCGAGGGTCTGACCCGCAAGACCCGTGTCATCGCCGTTGCCTACCACCCTTCCAACAACGAGCTGGTCCGAACCAACACCCTCACCAAGAGCGCCGTCGTCCAGGTCGATGCCGCTCCCTTCCGACAATGGTACGAGGCCCACTACGGCCAGGCCATCGGCCGAAGACGCCAGAAGGCCCAGGCTGCTAAGGAGGGCAAGACCGAGGAGGAGGTGAAGAAGTCTAACGCTGTTGAGAAGAAGCAGGCTGCCCGTCTGTCTTCCCGCGGAAAGGTCGAGAGCGCCATTGAGAAGCAGTTCGAGGCCGGCCGACTCTACGCCGTTGTTTCCAGCCGACCCGGTCAGTCTGGCCGTGTCGATGGTTACATTCTCGAGGGTGAGGAGCTCGCTTTCTACCAGCGCAAGCTCCACAAGTAAACTTGTCAATAAACTGAGATAAGGAACGGAGTGCTGGCCCCTGGTATGGTGTTAAAGGATTTCTCGCTGTCTTGATGGTTACAGGACAGGATGAGCTTAACATAACGCATCGGAATGGGTCCTTAGGGAATAAAAAAATCTTTCTTGCGCTGAATTTACTTCATGATCAAGGTCTCCTCACTCGCGTATTGTGACTCAATTCATCGTGGGTGTTGTCTAAGCAACTCCATCCTAAGTGCTTTATTCATCTTTCCGTCTGTGTAGCCAGCACAACGTAGTCAATTACCATATCCTTCCAGACCATACCACGCCTACTTGCACATGCACCAATGCCAATATCAGACAATAGTCTTCATCGTGAGTAGTAGTAAAGCGAGAGTATCGATGCCGGTATGAATTTATCTCCCAGTATGGCACATTGTAATATGCTTAATCCGACATTTCTAGCAAGCTAGCCAACAGCAGTAAGCTAGGTAGAATGTAAACAAGAATACTTTATACATGAAGTAAGGTCCAGGACCAAATAACCAAACCAAGTTTACAGGAGTTGCTCATGCAAACTGGCGCTTCAAGTCAGTCCACTTGCGATTCAAGGTCTCGTGCTGAGAGTTGATCTTATATGGTGGTCAGTAACTCGAATTGAAGACGGGGGTGTTGAATGGGGGGATAAACTCACCTCTGCATAGCGCAGTTTTGTCTGGACCAACTCCTCTTCCAGCTCGGCCAACTCCTTTTCAAGTCTTTGATTCTCCTCATGAACATGCATGTTTCGTTTCATTAGATCGTCCCGCTCAAGCTTCCATGTCTCCTCAATTTCCATGGGTTGCTTCTCAATAACGATCTTCAACTCTCGAACTTGACCTCGCATGCTATCGTTCTCGTCTTTGAGTTCCTGGTTTTCGACTTTGGTGTGCACAAGCTCTGTTGCTAGATCTGCCTGCTCACGGTCGCAAACTTCAACCCTCTCCTCCAACTTCCGTACTTGAATGGAGAGGTTATGATTCGCTGTACGCAACTCCATAAGTTCATTCTCGCGATCTTTCTCAGCCTTGGTCTTCTCTTCCCATTCGGTACTGTAAGATTTGAGCATTTCTGGTGTGACTTTCACTTCGCAGGCATCTTTGACGAGCTGATCTGCACGATAAACCTCCTTATCAATGCTGGAGCTTGAGCTTCCAAAGAATCCATTTTCGAGAAGGCTGCCATGGCTGGGATCCTTGTCGATATAGACGTCAAATAGTTTGTCCTTTAGGTACGTGGTAAGCTGCTGCATGTCAGACAATCCTAATAGAATGCTGGCATTCTTCTGCATTAGTACAATTCCGAAGCGCAGAATTGCTGACAAGCCTTCGGAGAAGATCAGATCATAGATGCGGAGGACGAGTTGGAGTGGGAACCGGTAGGCAAAGAGCGTCAAAAACCATTGCGTAGCATAGAGATGGGGAGAAATTCCCCTCCGATGGAGGTGGCAGTACAATGCTGGCTCGAAGTCTTCCAACAATCGTTCGAACTGATAAAGATGCATGTGCAGACCGGGCATATCTTGGATGAATAAATCTCGCAGTTTATAGTGGTTCATCAATCGAACAAGGAGACAGAACGCTTCCTGCTCAGGCATCTGGGGGAAAATGTTAATGTGTCGTAATGAGGAATGGAAAAGAATGACTTGCGTTAAATAGTAGAGGCATAATGAGAAAGTTCATGCCTTGGGCGTAGCCAACACCCTCGTCAAAAAGGGCATAGGCCTTGCAAACGCCAAACAGCCCTTCTTGAAGCCCAGCGGCAGCCGCATACTTAGAATAACTGGTTCGGGCACCAAGATCCCGGCGTATCGTCTTTTCGAGTTTTTGAAGTGTCGCCGCATCTTCTTTGTCCTTCCGTTTTCGCTCAGCTGCAGCTGCAGCTTGGGCTTTCAAAACAGCCTCTGCGTTTTTCTCATTTGGAGATGGCGCTCCGTTGGTGCCTGAGTGATCTGAGTTGATGGAAGAAGCAGAAGACGTGACGGCATCTCCGCTGTGGACACTGAGATTTCCGTTGCTCAATGAGCTAGCAGTTGTGCTATTACTGTGACGGTCCTTGCTCTTGTCTGTACCACGAGCTACCAAGTCTTTGTATACTAATTCCAGGTCGTCATTCTTACTATCGGCCAACACCTGCCAGACAACGCCACGGATTGCACTGGGGATGCCGGTTGCGATAGCCTTGTTGAGCTCCTCAGCGCTAGTACGAGCAACAGCAGCCGGCCCTTCATATACAACAGATTGCCACAAGTCCCAGTCGACCTTTTCTTCTGAAATGGCCGAAGGTCCAGCATTTACTCCTGCAACTGTGCCAGGAGCCAGTCCAGGGATAGGTTGCGGGACAGGCGATGACGGAGGCTTCTCGTGGCTTTGGCTTTCATCTCCTGGCAAAGTCAGGCCAAGAGCCCCATCATATTTACTGCTGTCACCTTCTGCCATTGCGCGAGCGGCTTCTTCTTGCTGCCGCAGCTGTTTAAATCTGTCTTTTAGGGTGACCCGTTGGGCAGGATCACTGGGCAGTGAGTCTCCATCCTTCTCCTCCTCAAGTCGACTCAACATCATTTCAGGATTGCTTGATAGTGTTGCAATCGAACCAGCCGTATTCCTTCGACCAGTAGGTGGAGGTGGAAGGGGGGGCTCTCTCTCTTTGCTGGAGCTTCGAGAAAGCCAAGAGAAAGGGCTGGTCAGCTTTCGACTAGGTGGTGGTGGAGGTTGGGGCACTGGTGGAGCGGGCGCAAGTGTAGTTGCTGATGGTAAGGGGCTTTTCGAAGTATCAGGGGCGGGCGACCACGGCATAGATGGAAGGGAGATGCTGTTCAAGGATATCGTCTTGCTGCTTGGTTTCGGTGGGAGATCCTTTGGTACTACAAGAATCAGTTTGATGCTCAGTGATAGAAAGTGAGAGGAGAATATCTACCTGGAGACGGAGGCGTATCGTCGTCGAGACTGATATTGTCCAGGTTTGAAGTATTGGAAATGCGTGTTGAAGCTATTGACGGTTTCCTTCGTGATTGTTTTCCTTTGATACTGCCTGCCTCAGATCCAGTTACCTTGTGTCGGATGGCCTTTGTCTCCTGTGTATCCTCGTAAAGATGCGACTCTTCAGACCGCCGATCGGGTTGCTCCCCCGATTCGCTGTCACGGTGTTTTGTCTGAGAAATATTCCTTTTAGTGAGTGATCTCGTCGGTGACTGCGTTACAGCATCTTCAAACTTGTCATCGGCATCAGATGCCTAAAGAAATTAGTCAGCTTTCAACGAAATCAGGGATGGCATCTGTCGTGTGATTGGCACCGCAGCAGTCGAGGGAGGAATGTGGGATGAACCTACCGACACACTGTCGTCAGACTCCGTGCCAGACGAGAGTCTCTTCACATTGTTGTCGTCTTGCGACAGCTTCTCCTGCTGCTTTTCCTCTGGCTTGCCATTTGACTCTTCTGGCTTTTCTTCGTGCTTCGTTTCGTGCTTGACCTCCATGCGGTTTTCGGCCTCGTCTTCATGTTGCTCCTCTATCCTGCCTTCGTCCTTTTCCTTCACGTCTTGATCTTCTTGTTTGTCCTCGGATTTGGATGTCATTTGTTTTTCATCGTGTGCCTCTAACCCATCTTGTTTCTCGGGCATTTCATGTGTCTGCTGCTCATGCTCATGCTTTTCGGATTCGATATCGGAATGATGTTGGGCCACTGGCGAGGCAATGTCGTGCGGTTGCGACATGGTTGAGGGCGAAAGAGTTGTGTGGTTTGAAGGTAAGGGCGGGCGTTCTTGTCGAGGATAAAGGAACGGTTAGGTGGCCTCGACCATGTGACGAAGGCAGATAAAGAAGCAGTCAATGCAGAGTGATTCAGGGAAATTGGAAACGAGAGACTGAGCACTGCGTCCGGCGGCAGAATGAATGGAAGAATGCCAGAAGCCAGCTGTTGACAGATATCCGACCGAAGGGGTATGTTGTGTGGCGTTGGTGACCTCGTCTGCCCCCTTACTACGTTGGCAGTGGAACTGGAACTAGAAGGAAGCTCGCAAGGGTTGTGACAGTGAGGCGCTGACAGATTTCGCCAAAAATAAATTGGGGCCCGGCGGTCCAGTAGTCGCGAGGCTGGTTAAAAAAGAATGGGCGTACATAGTAAGACCTTGATCAGAGTATCAGAAATAGTGAGGTAATGTACCTATCTAGTTGGGTAGTCTAAAGGCCTTCTACGTTTGGCCCTAAATTTTACTGATGCTCTGTCCACGGGTTTTATTACCCAGGATCGAGGTCTCAAGTTTTTCTGAATCCCCTTGAGCTGGCACTGAGAAGTTAATGAGTAGTGGACCCTGGACAGTCCCCTCAGGGTGTCAAAAAACGTCTGACGCAGGAATCCACCTTACCATACAAAGTCAGATCTTCACGTCAGACGTTTTTTTGACACCTCCTAGACAGTTAAAAGGCGCCTGGCAGGGGATTGATTATTGAACTATGTCCCCCGCCATGCGCACCAAGGGACCAGCAAAACTCGAGAATGGGGCCCATTTTAGGGGACGCCTAATGATCGAATTGGCTGCCAGAATACGTCAGACAACAAGGCCTGGAATGTAGATTATTCCTTCATAATGGCGATTTGCATTATGCTGGCCTATGGCTGATTCTTTGTGGAATTCACAATCGCATGATTTCGACTGGCCAGACTTCCCCCCAGAGATTCATTATGATTTCTAAGTGTAAGCATCCGAATCAGGTCCCTCAAGCTCCAATCGTACATCTTAAACAATTATGCACGACTACCTCTCATTTGAGTTGCTTCATGTTGTATTCTAATTCTCATGAAATCATAATCTAGGAAGGTGATAAAAATCTCTAGGGGTATCTAGCAACGTTGGCTGAGATATATGTTCAGAATGCATACCAGGCATTTATAGACACTAACCTTCTACAAGTCAGAGAGTATCAAAGTCGAACAGGTGAAACACCTTCTTAGATTTCTTTTCTGTTAGATAATTCAAGTAACAGCTAATAACTTCCCAAATATTAAGAGAATAATTGCAGTTAAATGCCAGTTTTATCGCTCTTTATCGCTTTTATAGATGGAACTACCAATCGCCTTTTTTTCCCCTTTACGCTCTACTGGCGTCGAAGTCTATAATACTTGACTTCGTCGGCTTGGAATTCATCTCCCTACTTCGGATGCTTACTAGGCAGAGCTGATCCGACCTTAATGGATATTTATGGAACCGGGCCTGTACCCAACGATTCGTGCATAGGTGAGGTAACATCGAAATATACCTATATGTTTAAATACTACAAAGACGGGCTAGACCAGTCCCGCAGACACTGCGTTTCACATGTCCTTTCTAGGCTTAGGATAACGCGGGTCTTTTGTTGTCCAATGGCGACTTTAGAGTGCCTGTTTCATCATAGTCAATTCTCAAGCTAATTCTTACATAGTATAGACCGTAGATGCTAAAAAAGAACGTAACTATTCTGCTGTAAGAGGATTGTCGTGACGGATACACAGACAATCGACTCCCAGAGTTTGGATGACCTAGCACTCGTTTTAAATTCGTTGGAGATTTTATTTCTCCTTGGGATTAAGTATTGTCCCATCTTCAAAACTTCTGGAGCAGAATAGTCTTAATTCTTGAGGTTTCTGTCAGGCAGAACTTCACTTCTACTGTTTCCTATGTTGACGTCGACTATGCAGACCTTAAGAATACCAGTCGCCCACAATCCAAAATTAGGTGCTGAACGACAATCCGTGACTTAGTTCCCATAGATGAGCTTGCTTCTGAGATTGTTGCATCATTGGTTTGATGAGTCCGAAGAAACGGCATCCAACATAGGACGTACGGAAAAGTGTCAAGCAAGTTTGTATCAGTGAGTGAACACTACAAGGAAACTTGTAGTAATTCGTGATCCTTACTTTAGACATACTTTAGCATAAAAACTGCCCAGCACATATTTGGATGACATCAAGGAGGTTTCTATCATGTGGTCCTACTAGATAGATCTACCCTATTCCAATGGTGGTCCTTCAATAGGCATCATATCTGAAGACAATTGTTATGTCAAGCCGAAATTTGGGGAATCCCTTCTTAAGGCAAGGTCTTCCACTGTATATGACTGACTACTAATAATCCTGTGAGAGGAGGGGACACGGGAGCTTCATGTTTGACCCTTGTCAATGTTGTTGAATGTGAAAACTGATCACCGGTTTCCCATTGGTCTGGAGAACAATACAGCATCAGTCCGGCTAGAGAAACAAGGGAACCAGAATAAGCACATGTAATTAGTCGCTAGGTCGTGCTCAAAGAAACCTTTTGACCAACTACCATTAAGTGATGTGTTATGGCTTCGTAAATGGCCAGAATCAGTGTATCCAATGGACGATGAGTTTCTTGGTGTCTATAGGTTAATGGTGGAGATAAAAGAGCACCAAGGTTCAAACCTTGCCTGAGAATAATCACCTAGGTATCCATGCTATAGCAAAACCGGTCGAGTGAAACAGGCAGGGATATTTGCATAACAAGGTCGGTAGTAGGTGAAGACCGTCTACAACAACCAGTGACTGTCAGCCTGTGGATTCTCAAAATACTCTGTTGTTTGTGTTTGTTATCGAGATTCAGCCTGGTACAAATGGAGGGGAACTGCAAGCCGAAGAGATAATCCGATCCTTGAATTCGGGAAATTCTGTACCCTGCAGCGGAAGGTTGGCCTTGGAGGTACCTCACCCCACTGTACATAGCTTCTGGCACCTATTACGCAAAGGCCCACATGCACTTCTCAACCTGACGATTTGCAATATACCTTTTCCCCATCCTACACCTTCTCTCCGCATCTTCACGACACAACTCTCATACCAACGCGAGATATTTCTCATCCCCATATTCGCTGGTGAAAACTGGAGATCAACATCCTCTTCGCAAGCGATACGGTACGATTCGGCCGCGGATCAAAGCTGTTCTAGGACGACCTGCACTCGACCTTGGACTGCTTTCCAAGCTTCATCGACCACGTTCAATACTTGTCTGTCGATCACGCCTGTGCTCACCACCAGACCATCACACAACAGCCATACCAGCTCCTATTCCACACACTTGATAGTTCCCTGAAGGAAAGATTGTTTTCAAACCATCTTGGAGCTGTCACGACTTTGAAGTCCCACGAAGTTCTAAAACTTTACCACCGCACAACTGCGGTTAGAGGACATTTCATAGCCAAAGACGCCAAGTCAAGAACGGCCTACCCGCGA
This sequence comes from Fusarium beomiforme, assembly GCA_002980475.2. Taxonomy (NCBI): domain Eukaryota; kingdom Fungi; phylum Ascomycota; class Sordariomycetes; order Hypocreales; family Nectriaceae; genus Fusarium; species Fusarium beomiforme. The sequence continues at coordinate 26,711 of PVQB02000083.1, read as the reverse complement.
GCATACTACTTATTCAGCTGGTTATTGGCCCGGTTGTAGTGGAGGGGGAGATTCTACTGTGTACTGCGGCTCAGCCGCCTCACCATCGCCATGGGGAAGATCACCAAACCCATGCAACCAAAACACAAGGATACCTTGGTTAGTTGCAGACCAAATCACCCACTGAACATATGCTAACATAATAATTGTAGTCTCCTTGGCTGAAGAGCTATGTTGAAACCGCCTCAACAACGCCCCTACCCCTCTTACCACGAGAGCTCTCCAGCTTTCCATCTCGATGGCCCTTCGGACGTGGCGATCTTTACCACTGGATCCCCCTTCTGAACCGGTTTGATAGCATCCTGGAGCACTTCTGTGCTACATATAAGCTGAATGAGGGCCCCCAGGCTCGTAACTTTGAATGTGATGTACTGCTCAACCAAAACAAGGAATCGACCTTCGCCAGCGAGAGGCAGTGGTCAACGCAGGAGCTAAATGATTTGGGATTTTCTTCAAATGGAGATGAGCAACTGGTTGAGGTGGTCCTGCGCTTCACTCGAATGCTGTTGGAGCACTGTGGTAACCGAAGTATTTATGCCAGCAGCGCCCATCTCAACGACCTTCTCAATACCACGTCGCTTAGTGTGCTGATTGCTACACTCGAAGTTGGCTCAGAACTGGCACAAAGGTACCAAGCCTCAGTCAAGCGCATCGCCAACCCCTCCAGGCAGATCAGCGCAGCATTGCTTGCAAACCACTACAATATCGATCTCGACAGAGTCCAACACCTTGCATTGCCTTTTGTGAAGACGCCGATCATTAGTTTATCTGATCCCGTAACATCACACACGCCTGGCTCCACGAAAGGGAAAGAACGTGCACAAGGAGGAGGCTCCAAGGCAGCCAGTTCTATTCATGCAAATGATTTAGTTGCCCTTGCCGCCTCGGACGATAAACGATGGAGTGGTTGGGGAGATGTCAAGGTGGCTTACTACCCCCAGAATACCCAGCAAGAGTCTACTGTTGCTGATGCTAGCCGCGCATCGCTGCCATCTACACCAACACCTCTCCGTCGCAGTTCTACTATGACGTCTCAACAGCATACTCCGAAAAGCCGGAGCAATTTCGATGACTCATCTCCACTTGGCCCTCGCACGCCCGGTATTTCGGACGAGACAACATCTACTGGACCAAAGATTTACGAAATACCCGAATCTGTCATTGCATCGACTCCCATATATCAACTAGTGTCGCGCATTCCCACCGATATCCCACCTGTCTCACAATACGAGATTTTCCATAGAATCAGAGTCTCTAAGGCTCTGATGGAATCTAGTGAGGCGCGGCAGAAGTTGCTTGCTGTCCGCCTTCTAGCAGTCAACAATCTCGCATACATTCATCCCGAGGCTAGTTTCCTTGAGAAGGTGCTCCGCCAAGATGCAGACGAGACCAGAAGATTCCAACTGGTGTATCAGCTCGCCGAACTAATCCATCCGACAGCGCATGGCAACGTTGAGGTACCCCTGTGGCTTCAGGCGGTCGCTCTCGCCTTACTGGAGGCGGTTTCAAATTTCCAAGCCAAGTGTCAAGATGTTTTGTCTGCTTTGAATGCGAACGTTAATCATGGCATACTGCTCTATGTCATCAGGAAGGCAGTTGCAGGAATGAAGGAAGATGACGACAGTGACAAAGGAAATCATGTTACGCAAATGGACGAGTGGCGCAACAACCTCTTCTCTCTCACTCTTCATCTTTCCATGAGCACTCGCGTCGGAAGCGAAATGGTATCTGCAGGATTGATGGATATCCTAGTTGAAATCCTAAACATCAGATCAAGTGTCGCACAACGAAATCATTCGATGGTACTTGCGTTTTTGGACGGGTTAATATGGAGCTACCAAAATGCCTTTACCGCCTTCTTCAATGCCAAAGGACTAGACGCAGTGTCTCAACTGGTCGTCGATACCGTCAAGGAGGCTCAAGCTTTAAACAAAGCAGGTCAAGGTATCACGAAGGATCAACAGTCGGGACAGGTGGATTATGAGATTCCGTACTACCAGCAACAGACTCTTAAGTGGTTGCTCAAGTTCGTTCATCACATTATGTCCAACTCATACAGCTACGGTGGCAATACTGACCGTCTACTCCGTAATCTCGCCGACAAGACAGATCTTCTGGAGAGCTTGCGAGACATCATCGGAGACAAGAAGAGTTTCGGTTCAGTTGTTTGGACAAATTCCGTCACTATCTTGAGTGATTTCATCAACAACGACCCTACAAGCTTTGCCGCTATCTCGGAGTCTGGCATGATCAAGACATGTCTAGAAGCTGTTACCGCTAGACCGCTCCCCACTGACATACTAGCTGAGCAAAAAACTAGCAACAAAGATGAAGACGACGATGAATCCAACTCTGCAAGTGATACTGTCAATTCGATAGTTGCAAACGACCCACGACCGCATCCCCCTACCGAGGATGCCATCCGAGGACTAGCTCGTGAATCCTTGGCAACAGGAATTTTACCATCCAGTGATGTGATTACTGTTGTGCCACAGGTTCTTAACTCGATATCACTCAACAATGCTGGCATGAAGCTGGTAGCAGCCTCGCGGGCCTTAGACAGTTTTCTCGAGATTTTTGAAAGCGCTACTCATGTAAGATGTATGGAACTTGACGGAGACCTCGCCAGCAATGTTGGTGGAAGCTTCGACGAGCTTGCCCGTCATCACCCAGCTTTGCGTTTGGCCATTTCCAATGCCGTTATCGACATGGTTGCTCGCGTGCGTTATCTTGGCATTGAAAAGGCAAGGACTACTGGGTGGGGTGCTCGAATGTTGTTGGTGGACGACGAGGGCAAGACACTATCCTTGGACGAAACTGGACGTCTGATTCAACCCAATGCATCTTCTGAGCATACCCAAAGACCCGATACTTCTGGAGACGCGGACATCAATATGTCCGATGTCACGCATCCTGATGACACGGACTCTGAAGTTCGGAAAGATGACGGCCCTGATTCACCAAAACGCTCGATCACACCTTACATCTATGCTTTGGGCTACTTTCTCAGCTCTTACATATCAAACCAGGGCTTGAAGACCAGCTTTGTTGAGGCAGGTGGGCTCGAGTTATTGCTCGACATTTGCGAATCACCAAGCTTGCCCACTAATTTTGGTGATTCTGTCGCCTCAAGGATTCTTAACCAAGTGGTCTCTCAACTCGTCGAGTCCTTCCCTATACGCGGCCTGCCCTCTCTCATTAGACGAGCCCAGGTAGCCATTGACACTTTGAAACCTCTCTCTGAAAAAACGGAGGCTTTGCCACCATACTTTGCACCATTTCTTACTGCCGACCTCAAAATATCACGTGCAGGTCAGGAAACTCATGTTAAGAATGGCACCAAAATGATCAAGGCACTGTTGAATGCACAAACTTTTATCAAGATCATCTCTGACTGCTTTGCCACATCGAGATCGAATGCTTTGCAATTCTATCCAGTCAATGTTTACGATTACTACCTCAAACTTGTTAATTCTATTGGCCCTTTATTACGAGGAGTTCTCACAGAAGAGGCCGGGGAGCTCAATGTTGTTCCTCAGCATTGGTCTTTTAGACGCCAGACATCTGTTGAGGGACCAACTACCGCAAATCATCCCGATACCGACGTCGACGACAGCACTTCATTACCAGATATGTTGAGTAGCGCCGCACAGTTTCAAGTGAAGGACGCTTCAGATGATTCTAAACCGAGTCGTCCTACCGATGAGGAGCAAGCAAGCCCACGTTTCCAGAACTATGAAACGTTGCGATATCTGTTGCATCCTATGATTCCAACGACATTTCCTCTGTTTCAGACACTCGGCAAGTGCCTTCTCCCACGACGGGAACGAGACCCTCGGGATCTTTATCACCGACCCCGTCACTTGGAAATTGCCCGGGCACTTGCAAATGCTGTACTCAGCCAGCTGAGACCTTCCGTTGCCAATCCGGCACCCACTTCCAAGGACTTCCACTTCTGGATCATCATGTTGCATACCATCAATGAAATGCTCATTGATCAACCTTCGCCCAGACCCAGTGATCGATCGAGCGCTCAGATCATCATGCCCGTTCTTCTGGCTTTCAAAGAAGAGGGCGGGATAGAAGTGTTGAATTCAATGCTGAAAATATTTGCCCAAGCAGTTCGCGAAGGCCCAGATGCTGCAATAGATGAAACTTCTAGATCCAAGGTTGCTGCCTTTGGACTCAAGAAGGTCCTAGACTTGGATATGATGTTAGTCAATTCGAAACACCTTGCTGAGGCCCAAAACGCATTTACTTTGCAACCTCGAACTGGAGATAGGTCATCAAACTCAACGTATATTTGTCAACAACTTGTGGTTGAGTTCCGAGCAGCCATTCTTCCCGAAATCATCGAACTTTGGGATTCTTCCTTCGTTGAGAAAGTACCCCATCAAACCGTGACGCGCCTGATCGACATCCTCAAGCTCATTTCTGCTGCCGAAGGCGAGCCCTCATCATCTACGAGAGACAAACCTCCTTTCCAACTCTTCAATTATACGGATGTTCGCTTTGACTGGCGTTCACATCGCGGCACAATTGAAGAGCTGCTTGCCAAGGGCTATGGCGCTGATCTGGTACATGAGGCAGTGTACAGAGCGAATGGAAACCCGAATCTCGCAGACCACTACTGCTCAGCCCACAAAGCTGGTCTTGCAGGCGCACGCAACCCAATCCCTTCAGCGGACTCTGACATATCAGTGCTAGAACAAGCTCCACAAGAACCTTCAGCTACCACTGAGACGGAGGATCGAAATGTAGGTGCAACAAGGGAAGCGGATCGCATGTCCTTGGATGGTCCTCCCGAAATTGATACCCCGGATCTTGCGGAGAGATTCCTCGGGGAAGCATTAGGCGGAATTATCGAACCCCCTCAAGACGTGGATGAGACCCAGGATGCCCCCAATGTACCGACAGAAACATCCGGGAATGCCGCAGAAGCATCGAAACGAAAGGAAAGCGAACACTCTCCTGTTGCGACAAAAGAAGACGTTGATAAGTTTCGAGCGGAGCTACGGGGGAATATGATAGATAGATGCCTTGATGTTGTTCGTGCACACCCTGAGACAGCGATCGAGGTATCTGAGCTAATTCAGGCAATGGTCATGAAACAACAACCTAGTGACACTGAAGATGAAATTGGCCAGACCTTGACTTTGGCATTGTCGTCGCTTGCCCAGGACGAGGAAGAAGAAAAGAAACGCACCGGTAAATGCATTGCTGCTTATGCTCATCTGCTCGCTTTACTTCTTCAGGACGAGCGCTTCTTCAATAACAATGTTGAGAGTCTTAGGGAGCATATCAACGAGTACATTGGCTTCCTGAAGGTTACCCCTGCAACCTCTTCTGAAGAGATGCCGCCTTGGATACCATATGTACTTTTGGTAATCGAGACTCTGCTTCGTCATGATGAGCGTCCGATTGCCGCGCAGTGGAAAGCACCTAAATCCTTGGACGAGGCTGTTCCTGACCCCTTCATTCAAATGCGAACTCCTATTGTCGGTGATCATGAGCGCACTCAAATCCTGGAGTCCTTGCTTGAGATGCTTCCGCGGATAGGAAAGGAAGAAACGCTCGCCATCGCAGCACTCAGAGTTCTGGTCATCTTGACACGCAATCGACGACTAGCGAAGTCAGTTGGAGATAAGAAGAATTTGCAACGGTTGTTTCTTATGGCAAAGCAGCTGTCGGGTTCCGGTTCTGAGAGATTCAAACAGACAAAGCTCACTGCTCATATCATGACTGTTCTTCGTCATATTGTCGAGGATGAGGAAACCATCAAACAGATCATGCGCGCGGAGATCAAGATCGGCCTCCCAAACCTACAACGAACGCAGCGGGGCCACCCAGATGTTAATAGCTACTTGCGTGCAATGGCGCCGATTGCCCTTCGTGCGCCTGACCTTTTTGTCGAGATTTCCAACGAGATGCTCCGCTTCACCAGGTGGACGTCCCCCTCAGGTGACAACTCTCGGCATCAAACTCTCGAGTTGAAGAAAGAAGTAAGCGATGCAACAACAGCATCCGACAAGTCTAGCAGTGATGTAAACAATGCTGCTGAACAAGGCATAAAGCAATCCACAGAACCTGCAGACAAGGAAATGGTTGATGCACCAAAATCCCATGAAAGCAGGCGGCCCGTCGTTGAGAATCCTGATGGCGTTATCCATTTTCTCCTTTGCGAATTGCTCAATTACCGTGAAGTTGAAGACAAGGAAGTGCAGACTACCGAAAAAGATTCCAAAACGGACACTGCTTCCGGCCCGGAAGATACAACATTGTCTTCCAAGGATAACAATACGGCTGACACGAAGGATAAGAAGCCATCAAAGCCCATTTTCAAAACTGAGGAGCACCCAATCTTTGTTTACCGATGCTTCTTACTCAACTGTCTCGCTGAGCTCCTTCAAAGCTATAACAGAACAAAGATGGAATTCATCAACTTCAAGCGCAATGCCCCACTCACCACAAGTACGCCAATCAAGCCTCGGTCGTCGGTGCTTAATTACTTGATTTACGACCTACTGTGCCAAGGCAATCTGAATGGAAATGTCGACAGTATCGCCGCAAAGAAGAAGGCCGCTACTTCAACCCAAACCCAAAAGGTTCTGGTCGCTTTAGTTGCCAAGACCAGCGAGAAGGCAATCGATCGTGGAAAGGACAAATTCGCGTACGACGAGGAGCCTGATCTTCTGTTTGCCCGCAAATTTGTTCTTGACACCATGTTGAAGGCCTATGAAAGAGCACCTTTGTCTGATGAGCCTTTAGAAACTCGCTACTCACGCATGCAATGCCTAGCCGAACTCATGAATTATATGGTTGGCGAAAGGGACAAGGATCAAGGAGTGTCGTCCCGGGGCTCCGACAACGTTCAAGCCCGATCACACGCCCAGTTACGAAGACTGATGTATGAGAAAGGTTATCTCGACAAACTCACCTCCTCGATTGCCGAGATCAACCTCAACTATCCTGGCGTAAAACGAGCTATCAAGTATATCTTGCGTGTGTTACGGGTTCTCACGGAGACAGCCAAAGAGTTGAGCCATTCCAATATCTTACCCTCTGATTCTCTGTCGGACACTGCGGATGATGATCTTGGCTCGACCTCTTCGCTCTCAGACCTCGATGATGATCGGGAAGAAACCCCTGATTTGTATCGCAACTCTGCTTTGGGTATGCTGGAGCCTCGCGGCGAGGATGACGAGTCCGATGAAGATGAAGAAGATGATGACGACGAGGATATGTATGGAGATGAATATGACGATGAGATGGATTATGGAGATGAAGACATTTCGGATGAAGAAGACAATATCAGTGATGAAGACGAAGAACTCGGCGAAATGGGTGAAATTGAAGGTCTTCATGGCGAGCCGGGTGTCGTCGAAGTCATCATGGATGAAGACGACGAAGATGAAAGTGACGAAGACATTGACGACGAGGACGACGTGGAGTCTGCAGACATGGAAGACGTTGAAGACCAGGTCGAAATCGTCGATGAAGACGGCAACCCTCTAGATGACGATGGTAACTCAGGATGGGAGAGCGCTAGTCATGATGGTGAGGAGGATGATGATCAAGAAGAGGAAGACCTAGAATTTGATGCCGATGTTCATGGGGAACATATGCCCATGGAGCCAGGCGACATCCTTGATGGCATGGCTCGAGCAATCATGGGTGACGGAGACGTATATGATCCTGACATGATGGAAGGCTTAGAAGATCATTATCTCGATGATGGCCACGATGAAGATGAAGATGAGGATGACGAGGATGAAATGGAAGATGATGAATATCTTTACGATGATGACTATCCGTTGGACGACCAGCCTCAAACCATGCCAGCTCTGGGATGGGACAGCCTTGGCGCCGAAGATGAAGATCGTCACCGACAAATGTTCACAATGGAGAACCCAAGCCGACGACGTTTCGTTGCTTCCCGTACCACCGACACACGAAGCCCTTTTCCTCCGGGCTTTATTGTCAGTCCTAACCGGGACGCAGGCGATTTCCGCAATTTCTTTACTACACGCAGTCATCGCACTGGGGCAGGCCAACCTAATACGGACGATGGCACAAACCCACTCCTTAGGCGGGGGGATCCGAATAGAGAAGCCCCTCAACGCCCTAGCATTAACCATTCTATCGGTTTGCGGGTTCCTGAAGGAATATTTGGCCCAAGTGGTAGACACATTGAGGGAACGATGGGTTTCATTGGTGAACTAATGGAATTCCTCCCAATCATGGGACGTAATGGACAGCCTGCGTTTCACCTGCAAATTACTGGTCCGAATGGTCATCGCGACTCCAGAGAGCTCGGTGCTCTCCGAGCTTCTCGCACGGAACCAAAACGCGAAGGATCGGCCCAAGACCCATTGCATGCCGTATCTTTTGCTATTGAGGGCACAATGGATCGATATCAAGAGGAAGCCAGGATGGTGTTTGGTGCCGCCAGTGCAGTAGAAGCGACTAAGCTCCAGAACATTATCATGGCTAAACTCACGCCCGCTGCCATGGAGTTAGAAAAAAAGCTGAAAGCCGAAGAAGCTGAACAACAGAAGCGCGAAGAAGAAGAGCGGAGGAAGCGCGAGGAAGAGCAGCGCCTGGCACGTGAGGCAAAGGAAGCTGAAGAGAAGGCAGAGAGGGAAAAGCGGGAGGCAGAGGCCCGAGAGGTTGCTGAGCGTGCTGCTTCCGAAGCCGCTGCAAACCAAGGCGTCGCCACCGAAGGCCAAGGAGATGGAGGTGCGATGGAAGGTGTCGAATCGACGGAGCCAAGCCGGGCAGAACCTCCAGCCCCAACCACCAACGACGGGCCCCGTGTAATGACTACAATAAGGGGCGAAGAGGTTGACGTCACCGAACTAGGTATTGACCCTGATTATATCGCAGCTCTTCCCGAGGAGTTTCGCGAAGAGGTCATTGCCCAGGCAATCAGCACCAGAAGGTCCGAGGCACGTGAAGAGACAAATGGGAACTCGACCGAGGCTTTTCAGGAATTCCTGGATGCTCTTCCTGAAGAACTCCGTCACGAAATAGCCCAACAGGAGCGCCAAGAGCAACGCCGCCGTGCCCGGGAAGAAACAAACCGTCAAGCGTCCGCTAGCACCGGCCAGGCTGTTATGGCGGATATGGATACCGCCAGCATCCTCCTCACATTCCCCCCCGATCTGCGGCAACAAGTCCTCATGGACCAAGGCGAAGAGCTTATGGATCAGCTAACCCCAGAAATGGCGGCCCAGGCCCGAGCTTTAGCTCAGCAAAACAACGTCCATTCCGTCATTACAGGTCGCAGTCCTCAAGTTAGCGGAAGCCGCCAGCCCGTACCTCCTGGGCCTCGAGAGGGAGCAAAGACACAGCGCCGAACGGTTGTTCAGATGCTTGACAAGGCTGGCGTCGCCACACTACTTCGCCTAATGTTCATTGCGCAACAGGGCTCAATAAGGAACCACCTGTTCAATGTATTTGCTGATGTTTGCGAGAATAAGCAAACTCGACTTGAGGTGATTAGCACTCTCCTCCAAATCTTACAGGACGGCAGCACAGACATGGGTGCTGTTGAGCGCAGTTTTGGTCAGTTGTCTTTGAAGGCACGAAGACCTAAGGATAAGGAAAAGGAGATCGAGCAGAAAACCCCGCAGACTCTAAAGAGAAGCCTGACTAGTTTGTCTGCCGCAAATGCTACACAAACCAATTCGGAAACCTCGCCTCTCTTGATTGTTCAGCAGTGTCTGGATCTACTGGTGGAGTTGTCTTCCAAAAACCCCCACATTCCTTGGCTTTTCTTGACAGAACATGAAGCCGTCGGCTCAAGTCTCAAGCGCTCCTTGAGTCGCAAAGGCAAGGGCAAGGACTCCAAGTCCCACAAGTATGCCATCAACTCTTTGCTATCACTCCTCGATCGCGACCTTGTTATGGAAAGCTCGGTCGTTATGACGCATTTGGCTGATTTGCTGAACCGAGTCACGTTGCCTCTTCAAAATCTTGAACGTCGTCGTAAAGAAGCCGAGGATGAACTAAAAGCAATTGATTCGAAACCATCAGAAGAGATGGCTGCAACACCAAATCCTGCTGAGCAAGCCTCAAACGCTGAGCCAAGCGAGGCAAGCAACGTTAATGAGTCTAACGCCAAAGCTAAAGAGGACGTTACCCCCGATGATAATGCTAAGAGACAAGAGAAGAAAGAGACGATTCAAAAGAAGCTTCGACAACTTCAGCCGCCTGTTGTCCCCGCTCAGAACTTGACCTTCGCCGTGAGGATTTTTGTGGCCCGAGAGTGCAGCTCCAAGACCTTCCAAAACACCATCTCAACTATCAAAAATCTTTCAGCTATTCCAGGGGCTAAAGCAACATTTGGCCAGGAGCTTGTTCACCAGGCAAGACTTCTCAGTGAGAATATCGTAGCTGATTTGGACGATCTTTTGCCACATATTGAAAAGGCATCTTCGGGTACTGAGATCCAAGGTGTTGCTCTTGCCAAGTTCTCGCCCGGAGCGTCTGAGCAAAACAAACTTCTTCGTGTTTTGACGGCTTTGGATCATCTGTTTGACAACAAGAAGAAGGGTGACGAGGCCGAAACGAGCAAGAACAAGGACGAGAGACACGATCTGGTCACATCTCTGTACCACAACTCGACATTCTCAGCTATGTGGGAAAAACTGAGCGCTTGCCTGAGTGCCATTCGTCAACGCGAAAACATGCTAAATGTGGCTACAATCCTTCTACCACTGATTGAATCTCTGATGGTGGTCTGCAAGAATACAACCACCAACGATGACCCCTCACAACAAAAAGAAATGGTCCTGTCAAGTCCACCACCGGAGTCTCGTACGGCTAGTCTCTTCTTTAGCTTCACCGAGGACCATCGCCGTATCCTAAACGAGCTTGTCAGGAGCAACCCCAAGCTTATGTCGGGCACATTCGCCCTGCTTGTGAAAAACCCCAAAGTGCTGGAATTTGATAACAAGCGTAACTACTTTAACCGCAGTGTCCATTCCCGATCTGGCAACAACCAGAGCCGACCATCTTACCCTCCCTTGCAACTCTCTGTCCGTCGTGAACAGGTTTTCCATGACTCCTTTAAGTCCTTGTATTTCAAGTCTGGGGATGAGATGAAGTTTGGAAAACTCAACATTAGGTTCCATGGCGAGGAGGGTGTTGATGCTGGTGGAGTTACTCGCGAGTGGTTCCAGGTACTCTCTCGGCAGATGTTTGATCCAAACTATGTGCTCTTCACACCCGTCTCCTCTGATCGGACGACCTTCCATCCAAACAAGCTCAGTGGCATCAATGATGAGCATCTGATGTTCTTCAAATTTATTGGTCGTATCATCGGCAAAGCATTATACGAGGGTCGCGTTCTTGACTGCTACTTTAGCCGTGCTGTATACAAGCGAATCCTTGGCAAATCTGTGTCGGTCAAGGACATGGAATCATTCGATCCCGACTACTATAAGTCTTTGTGCTGGATGCTGGACAACGATATTACGGACATCATTACCGAAACTTTCTCGGTCGAAAACGATGAGTTCGGCGCTACCACTGTCGTTGACCTCATTCCCAATGGCCGAGAGATCGCCGTAACTGAAGAGAACAAACACGACTATGTCCGTCTTGTTGTTGAGCACAAGCTGCTGTCTTCTGTCAAGGAGCAGATGGCCAATTTCCTTCAAGGTAGGCATACCATACATGATGACCCCGTTCTATCACTAATCTTAACAGGCTTTCACGATATTATCCCAGCCGAGTTGATATCCATATTCAACGAACAGGAGCTGGAGCTTTTGATTTCTGGCCTACCAGATATTGATATTGACGACTGGAAGAGTAACACAGAGTATCACAACTACACTCCATCTTCGCAACAAATCCAGTGGTTCTGGCGAGCTTTGCGGTCCTTTGACAAGGAAGAACGCGCCAAATTGTTGCAGTTTGTGACGGGAACCAGCAAGGTTCCTCTCAACGGTTTCAAGGAGCTTGAGGGCATGAACGGCATTAACCGATTCAACATCCACCGTGATTATGGCAACAAAGACAGACTGCCTTCTTCGCATACCTGCTTTAACCGTAAGTAAAACCATCGGCATAAAAGTAGTGCGCTGGCTAACGTGCAAAAAATACAGAACTTGACCTTCCAGAGTACGAGAGCTACGACCATTTGCGTTCCCAGATCATGAAGGCCATTACAGCAGGGAGCGAATATTTCGGCTTCGCGTGATCATCAATCTGCATTGCAGGCGTGTTGGGGGGTGGATCATAGATGGGGGAACTATTGAAAAAAAAAACAAGAATTGACGATTGTTACGGTTATGGGGATGATGGTTCAATTTGCCTAACCTCGATATGCGTACGGTTTTAGGCACTGGTTGTAGCATCCTCTTCCTAGGGTTCCTTAGGAGAAGTGCAGGTCTCCTACAGGGTCCTTGGAAGGAGGGGAGCGTACAGCAAGTAATAAATAGGGAAAGTTTCATACATAGCAAGTTAATAGGTGATTGCGCAAAGAGTCACGAATGACACGTGCTGGTTGTTCAGTGGTTCAAATTGTGATTGTCATCTCGTCATTACAGCGATATTCTATTCTCAGGAGGATTTCACAAATTTGATTCACGAGTCGACACCAGTCTAATGAGGAACAGGATACAAGTATCGGGAAGCACAATAAGAATGTGAATGCATGCGCGGGTTGATTGGCGTATGGCACGAGTGCATCAATGCATCTTCAATATTTTCCGAAATGTCTCTAATACAGTCGTGATTGGCTAAAAACAAGCCCTATAGAGAATCCTCACTCCCAATGCATGCAAATCACAAGACCAAGGTACGATTCCCCTTTTTTCATTAAACGCCAGAACCTTACTTGCGCATAGAGCTTGCTCGTCGCTTGCGGGCATCGGCCTTGTTGGCCTTGGCCTCGGCAACACGCTTGGCAAGGATCTGGGCATACTCGTTCTGAACATAATGTTAGACATGAAAGCTAAGTGGCTGGACATGGGAGTAACTTACGGCCTCGTCCTTGACCTTCTCGGCCTGGCGCCGCTTGAGGGCGGCGCGGTGGCGCTTGTGCTGGAGACGCTGAGGAGTGACGAGTCTCTGGATGCGGGGAGCCTTGGTGTAAGGAGACTTGCCCTCACCCTTGGGCTGGACCTCTCGTCGGATAACGTACTTGCGGACCTAGGTATCAAATAAGCATTAGTCTTCCTCTACGGGTTTGCATCATAATTGTTTAACTCGCTACCCCTTGTCCAATTCCTCCTGGCAAAGGAAGGACAAGGGATCCTCTCACACTCTACCCAGACTGCCAACTCCTCCACTGCAGCTCCGGGTAGGCGATGATCGAGTATGGGCGTAGGGAAAGACATACATCGTCATCCTTGGTGAGGCCGAAGAACTTGCGAATCTTGGTGGCGCGCTTAGGACCGAGGCGCTTGGGGTGGACGACGTCGGTGAGGCCGGGGATGTCGGCATCGCCCTGCTTGACAATGCTGAGAGCAAGAACTGAAAGGTCCATGCCGACGATGCAGCCACGGACAGACTTTCTCTTGCGCTCACCGGTGCGTCGGGGTCGGTAGCAAGAGTGACCCTCAGAGAGCAGGAGGCGGACACGGGTAGGGTGCATGACACCCTGCTTCATGGGGAAACCCTGCTTGTCATTTCCACCGGTGATGCGGAAGATGTAGCCCTTGAACTCATCGCCAATGGAGTCACCAGGAACCTCGGCACCCATCTACCGAATTAGAGTTAGCATTTTGTTGGTCGGATATATCGACGTGCGGTCGCAGAGGGGTTTCGACGTACGCGCTTCTCCATGAAGACACGGAGCTTTCGCTCATCCTCAATATCGATGAGCTTCTGGCTGCCATTGGCAGGGTAGCTGATGTTCAACTATTGAAGAATATTGTTAGCAGATGTTTACGCATGATCCTTGATCGAGCAGGAGCAGCGCATGAGGTGGCCAGATGATAGAAAAGGATATTCCAGTTCAATTGTCAAAGGCACCCCTCGCCCATATCCCATATGACTTGTTGCTTGTCGTACCTTCATTTTGCCAGTTGTGGTGGTGGTGCAAGTTTACTTGACCTGGCCTGCTGTGAAGTTAGTAGAGGATGATGAGGCTGGAAATTTCACGGCGAATTCGTGGGAGAAAAGAGTGTGGGCTCAGGGCTTTTACAAGAGTGCTCTCGCGGTGAAATTTAGCCAATGAACACAATTTTCACACTTCCCGGGCGAAGGAAAATCCGGCCCTAGTTACCTTAGTCAGACGCTCGAAGCGAGTGTCCCCACTGATCTGAAGTATTCTAGGCACTTATCTGAGTAAGGAACCGGTCCGACAGGCTAGTAGGTACGTACCTATCTAACCTCGAACTTCATTGAAGCTTTCAATCTAAACTAGAAATGTAAATCGCACTAAACAAAGACTTGGCCTCGTGTTCTCTTTTTTATCATGGCCTCGGCCAAGCTCTACCCCCAAGAGAAAAAGTCCTTCTTCTCTGGTCCTCTACCTCAGCTCTTGCAGACACCCTCAGGTCTAGCTCTCCTGGAGCTCCAAGGAACAGTTAATCTACCCCAAGATTCCAATGGTGATGCACTAGGTGGCGTCGAAGTTGGGAGACTTGACTTTCCGGATTACGTTCCAGATGCTGAAGGCTCAGCATGGATGAAGCGGGTTCACCTTTATATTGGTCAACATCAACGTCTCACGGGCGAAGTCAAGAAACTTCCAAAAGCAATGGCCGTGGTGCGAAAGAGAGAGAACAAGATTATCTCCGGCTCTGGAGGACAAACGCAGGAACAGGGTGAAAATCTTGAGGTGGTTGAGATCGTCAAGTACAAGCTTTTGTTCTCCAATCGACCAGAGCCTGTTGGCACAGCCAATGCGCCCTAATGACCTGCCCATAGCTTGGTCGTTTTATGTGCCCTTCAAGCTCCGAAGATGGAGTAAACTGGCTATATCACAAGGGACTGGAATAACTCGAAGGCATTCAAAGCACAGTGCCCTCCAGCCTCTTGTCTGGTGCCTGACCTCGCATCTCAACATATGTTCTCAACACTCCGCCTGCGCTAGTTACTGAGGACAGTAAAGGAAATTTTGATACCAGAACACATATCTTGTGGCAGCCATGGGTCCAGCAAGTGCCTGAATTTGGCCGGTATTCCCATTACTTTTGATAGTTTCCTCTCAGCCGACTTCCTGGGCACGGATGCCAAGGATCTCGAATGTTGAGAAGACTTTCACATCCCTTTCGAGATCGCAACTCAGAAACTCTAAATACCTGAATCCGGGTGACGAGCTCTCCTATCCACTCACTCCGTCTACCAGCACAATTCTTAATTTATCATCACCTCAATCACTGGGCATAAGTGCTTTGTTAGAATTTTTCTCTGGTCAAATTATTAGCCTTTCTCAAACCTCGCCGGCCATCCTGCTGGACTTGGTCAGTTTGGTTGCCTGTCATATCCTGTAAGCTAGACGAGGATGCATCACAGGGTCGGTCAACATTCAAATAGGACATAATGAGATCAATACCAGTTCGGGTGAATCTCGATTAGGGCAAGGATAGCTCTGCATATCCAGATACAATTTTATCATAATCGTCCAATTCATTTGTTTTCTTGTCGTCATCGTTGCTTTTATCCTGACACAATCTGCAAAGGCCTTGTCCTTCCTAGCCCGTCCTTTCCGTAGTAATCCATAGGGTAGACACCATCACCCCAGTCCTGTCTCTCCCCCAACGCAACAAGTGCCTCATATGGCGTTAACAGCGGTCGCGGGAACGCATAACCCCAGTCAATACTCAGTCGAGGACAGGCAACTTGTACCCAGCACTCAACATCCGACATGAGCGCCAACTTGCCTGGAAAAATCTCACTCAGCAGCAGATGCACTATTGGAGTGCCCCGTGCCTTGAGCTCTTTCTCGATGAGGCCCAAAGTGTGCGGATTACCCTGACGGCCAAGGGCGCCGAGAATCAGACCCCATTTGCGTGCTGTGCGAGCGCTATGGATGGCTGTACGTCGGAGAGATTGCATCTCCTCATGTCCATACGCCTCCCGTGTGAGCTTCCGAGAATAAGGGTCGTATCGATATGCTGGAATAGAAGGGTTGTGAATCATAATACTCTCAAGGTGGAAACGACCATCACCGAGGTATAGGATCAGATCGATCTTGTCATCCTCTTGAAGGCGAGGAGAAGTGCAACCCAAAATTTCACCTTTACTTAGGGGGGCAATCTGGGGAACCAGAACACGGAAGCCACCGCGCTCGAGACTGCTTTTGACACCGTGGATGGTAGCGTTGAACTGGATAGTGCCAACAACGGCGATGGTTTTACCACTGGCGAAGTTGCGCTCAAGGGACGCTAGGAGATGTGTCGTATCAATACTGATATCGACAAAGACGTAAAGAGTCTTGATTGTGGTCACGTCGACGGGAATGAGGCAACTGTGAGCATAGTGCACCAGCAAGTCACAGCCAAGTGCCCTCGCGGTATAGTCGTCGATACAACAAGCGCCGTAAGTCACATCGCCCATAATAAGCGTCTCAACACCAGCGCAAAACTGTGTCAAAATATCTGATATGGTAGTAGCAAAGAGTAGAAGGCCTTCGGGCATCTGCAACGCAACTCTTCTGGCGTTTGAAGTCTGAATACGGTGAATAGTCTTGGGGATCTCAAAGTTGTAGTTGGCAGGTAGCAACGCAATAGCAGCCTGCAGATCAGGATTCTCAAGAATTTCCTTGGGAACTTGGTTTAAGAGGCGAGGAGCTCTCCGAGGTTTAGCAGCTATAACAACATGAGCATTTCTTCATCCATACATCGGTTGACATTCATGAAGAAAGTCATTTTCACATACTCTGAACAGCATCACTCTCGTCTGAAGCTCCCAATGTTCCGTTCTTTGCGGCCGTCTCGGTTGCTACTCTTCTTCCTACAAACCTCTTCTTTGGCTGCTTCAGTGGCGTCGCTTTGTTATATGGTTCATTTTCGATAGCGGGGGATTGACTGGCTTGAGCGAGCTGAGCCTCTTCAATATCAGCTGCTGTGCCAAGGTCTGTTTGTCTTCTATCTTCCTCCATCTTGTGCTTCGGTGAGGAAGAAGAGCGGTTATCTCTCCTTGAGGATGTATTCTTGATTTGAATGAATTTCTTGGTAAGTTTAGAGTCGAGTATAAACCTACTATCTAGGTATGTACTGTGAAAAGAAAAAAAAAAAGTTGGGGATTAACGTGCGCGGGTTAGAGTTTTAACACTGTGAATCCACTTTCCATCGATACTTGACTTTCCTCATTGAATTCATTGGATGCCCAACCATGGGGAAGCCATGACAACAACCTTATCTTGTGTTCCCATCTTCAGAACTCATGCACTTCTGTGACCAATCATACTAGGATCTCTTGGTCGGGTTGAGGATCGGTTGAATTGCATTAGCTCGCCTCCCTATCTTCGCCCATATACCTACTCTTGCTCTGCTCTACAGCTTCCTTCAACAACAAAGCGAAAACAATCAGCTTAAAACATTTATCTGTCTGTTCTTCCATCGGCCTTGCGTGCGCGCTCATTATACTATCTATCAAAATGCTGACACGTCGTCCCCTCATGCATCAATAAGGTTCTCTTCCGTCTGCTGCTGGCTTCGGGCTTCAGTGTCTGCTCGAGCCTTACCCTTGGCCTTAGACTCTTTGGCGGCTCGCTGATAGAACTCATTGAGAACTTTGGCGGGAATACGGTTGAGCAATTCCTTAGGGTAAATACGGAGAAGGCTCCATGCAAGGTCAAGAGACTCATAGATAGATCGGGATTCATACTGGCCTTGGCTGATGAATTGACGCTCGAACTTCTCTAAGAACTCCAGGGACAGTTTGTCCTCAGCAGACAAGGCCTCCTCACCGACGACAGCTTTCATGGCTGCGGCATCACGACCAATGGCGTACTTGGCGTACAGCTGGTTGGAAACATCACCGTGGTCCTTTCGGGTCATACCCTCACCAATGGCAGACTTCATCAGACGGGACAGCGAAGGCAGCACGTTGATAGGAGGGTAGATTCCACGGTTGTCCAGAGCTCGGTCAATAAACACCTGACCCTCGGTAATATAGCCTGTCAAATCGGGAATGGGGTGGGTGATATCGTCATTAGGCATGGTCAGAATGGGGATCTGAGTAATGGAACCGTTACGACCCTCGACACGACCGGCTCGTTCGTAGATGGTTGACAAATCAGTGTACATGTAACCGGGGTATCCACGACGACCGGGGACTTCCTCTCGAGCGGCTGAAACTTCTCGGAGGGCATCACAGTAAGCAGAAAGATCGGTGAGGATGACCAAAACGTGCTTCTCGAGTTGGTAGGCGTAGTATTCGGCAGTAGTAAGAGCAAGACGAGGAGTAATAATACGTTCGATACTAGACGGAAATTAGCATGTGAATTATGATTGTGGATATCAGTTGTAGCTCACGTAGGATCGTTGGCGAGATTCAGGAAGAGAGTGACACGCTCCAGACTGCCGTTCTCCTCAAAGTCGCGGGTAAAGAAACGGGCAGTTTCTAGGTTGACACCCATAGCACCGAAGACGATCGAGAAATTCTCCTCGTGGCCGTCGTGAACGCCCTTGTTAGTGATGCCCTGTTTCTGGACGAGACCGGCCTGTCGGCAAATCTGGGCAGCGATTTCGTTGTGAGGCAGACCGGAGGCAGAGAAAATGGGAATCTTTTGTCCTCGTGCAATCGAGTTCATGGTATCAATGGCAGAAATACCTGTCGAGATCATCTCCTCAGGATATTCCTATATTCATGAGTCAGACAATATCGGCCATGTAGCACTCAAAGGTGGCCTTACACGAGAATAAGGGTTGATGGGAGAACCATTGATGTCAAGGTAATCTTCGGCCAATACCTTGGGACCCTTATCAATAGCACGGCCAGAGCCATCGAAGATACGGCCAAGCATGTCTTCGGAGACACCGATTTTCAAACTCTGACCAGTAAACTGGACCTTGGTCTGTTGTTGTTGTCTTAGCTTGAGATTCCACCATTATAGCTCGCAATACCGCCTACCTTCTTGACATCGATGCCGGAAGTACCCTCAAAGACCTGGATAATCGTTAATCACTTATCAAATCGTATCGCGTATGTTTCAAGTACCTGAACGACAGCTCGGTCACCTAGTAGTCAACATCAGCATGTTCTGCGTCATTACTTCAACAATGCCAACAGCTACACTAACCTCGAGCTTCCAAGACTTGACCGGAGCGCTCAGTGCCATCAGGAAGAGTGAGCGTCACAATCTCATTGTATCGCGGAAATTTAACCTGTTGTTGTTGTCAGCCCCAAAAATTCCAAATCGGCTCGCTTTTGGCAAATGACGACGAGGTACATTATCGAGGATGACGAGGGGACCATTGACGCCGCCGACAGTGTTGTATCGAATTCTGGGGATGACCGAGTACGACGACGACTCGCGAGGGTCCGCCATGATGGGCGATGGATCGGTAATCGGGCGGTTGAAGGGTGGAGCGAAAGGGGCGAAGGAAGTATGGGAGCCGATCGCGAAGCTTTGGGATGAGGTATGAAGTTGGGAGAAGGTCTCAAGAGGTTGGAGGAGGTTGAGCTTGCTTCATCCAAGTGGGGCCTCTCTAGCTACGCCAGCCCAAAGACGACGCACGGCCGAACCTCACCTGCACATGGGTAGTTAGGACTGTTTCTACGACATCGGTGACATCACATGACATGCACAAAAGTAGCTTGGCCTTTCTACTCGCCGCCAACAACATTTGAATCTTTCAGCCTTATGGGAAAAGTATAAGAATCTGCGTTACCTTTAAACGATATACCTAGCTACATGTCTCTTCTTACGCTCAGCCGAGGACGATACAATAATGAAGCTTCTCCTTAGCTTTCCTTTGCGTTTTGCATAGCTCGGGTTCGAGCTCCAAGAACTGCTTTACCTACTGTGCTGCCATTCTCCTTGCCTAACTCCTTTGTGATCCATTCTCCAATATCAGACATGGCATCTAGGTTAATCCCGGTATCCATACCCAAAGTTTCCATAAAGTAAACCATATTTTCTGTTGAAACGTTACCGGTGGCGCCAGGGCTGTAAGGGCAGCCACCCAGGCCACCAACACTGCTGTCGAATGTTCGAATGCCGTGCTCTAGGGACACAGCAGTATTTACTAGAGCCTGGCCATATGTGTCGTGGAAGTGCATAGCAATATCCTCGGTTCGGATACCAGCTGCGGACATGCACTGAAGGAGAGCTCCCGTTCGAGGCGCCGTGCCCATGCCTGTAGTGTCGCCGAGCGAAATCTCGTCTGCTCCAGCTTCCAGAAGGTCTGTAGCAATTTCGGCTACTTTGTGAGGATCAACATCAAAGCCTTCGAATGGACATCCTAGGACTACAGAGATGTAGGCGCGCACCCTGAGGCCAATAGCCTTGGAGTCCCTGATCACCTCCTTGAAGCGTTCAAGCGATGTCTTGATATCACAATTGAGGTTCTTCTGCGTGAAGCTTTCGGTGGCAGCAGCAAAGACAGCGACTTCAACACTCGGCTTGGTGACAGCCTCAGTTTCATCTGCCGGCTCCAATTGTGTTGCAAATTTTCCGCTGTTTGCATTCAAGATGTCGGCGGCAGACTTGAGACCCTTGCCATTGGGCGCTAGGAAAGAATATGAGATCGGTTTGGGGGAAGAAACTTTTCCGTCGAGAATATGCTGCAAGATTTCGCTAGAATTGCTCATCTATAACACAAGTGTCAGTTTGCAGGACGACATCACATTTGCCACAGCATTCACCTGAGGAACCCATTTTGGAGCAACAAAAGATCCAGCTTCAATTGTAGAGACTCCTGTTTGCGCTAACCGTTCAATAAGATCGATCTTGGTCTCCAAGGGGATCGCTTTCTTCTCGTTTTGCAGGCCATCTCGAGGCCCAACCTCGACGAGCTTAACACGGTTGTCGTATGACTGATTGCTCGCTGTCGCAAGTCCTCTATGCCAGCGAATTTGTTGTGAGCGCCGGCATGCTCTACAGAGGCTGGACCGCAGGAGAGTCATGTTTGGATTTTTCGTGAGCAGTTGATGCAGGAATCGATGTGAATTCAGTGGAAAGGAATCGAAGAAGTAAAGTACTGATAGTGCCGAGCTTGATGAAAGACCTAAGTACAATCCGCGTACTATCGGCCCCCCCCCCCCCCTTCCAACGTGGGCCGAGCTTCGGGCTTCGGTACAGTCAATTGACAGTACTGATGCAGCTGCAGTTAAAAAGAGCCGGGGGCGGCTTTCTAAACCCGTTGTTCCCCGCATTCATTGTCTAAACTTTCCGTGACAGACCCCCAAAAGCTGACGGATAATTTTAGTGTAAGGAGAGGTATCTTTGCATTATTACAACTACAATACTCGCAATTACAGTGCTGCCTCACACAATGCCAACGACTCGGACAAGGAAGGTGCAGAGATGTAGCCGTTCCATGTACAGATTTTGGTCCTTTTTTGACATTAAAACTCGTTTTGGCTTGACCTTTATGAAAATAAGAAAATACACCTCTTTATCGGCGACAGGCTAAAACTGGGTGAAAGACGGTAATCCAGTGATCGCATCCGTAGTCACCTAATACTCGGCCTCGAGCTCCTCCTCGCCCATGGAGTCAGTAGCAACTTCCTCATAGTCGCGCTCCAAGGCAGCAAGATCCTCACGAGCCTCGGAGAACTCGCCTTCCTCCATACCTTCACCAACATACCAGTGGACGAAGGCACGCTTGGAGTGCATAAGATCGAATTTGAGAGAAAGGGAAGACCATGCCTCGGCGATAGCAGTAGTATTGGAGAGCATGCAGCTATTTGCGTTAATTTTATTCATTCCTTTACGAGAAAAGGGGTTTACTTACACAGCGCGGCTGACCTTGGCAAGGTCGCCGTTGGGCACGTTCTCGGGAGCTTGGTAGCAGATACCGAGCTTGAAACCAGTAGGACACCAGTCGACGAACTGGATAGTTCGCTTGGTCTTAAGTGTGGCAACAGCGGCGTGGGCGTCGTTGGGGACGACGTCACCACGATACAGCAAGCAGGTAGCCATATACTTGCCGTGACGGGGGTCACACTTGACCATCTGGTTGTTGGGCTCGAAGCAGGACATAGTCATCTCCTGGACAGAGTTGGCCTCGTGGGCAGCCTTCGCAGCGGAGATGACAGGAGCGTAGGCGACCAGAGGGAAATGGATTCTGGGGTAAGGGACCAAGTTGGTCTGGAATTCGTTCAAGTCGACGTTCAGGGATCCATCAAATCGCAGAGACGCGGTGATAGAAGAAACGACTATTCGCTGTCAGTCAAGTGGCAACTACGGTTATCAATCACTGTTTGACCTACCCTGAGCAATAAGGCGGTTCAAGTTCTCGTAGTTAGGGCGCTCCAGACCGAGGTTTCGGCGGCAGATGTCGTAGATGGCCTCGTTGTCGACCATGAAAGAGCAGTCGGAGTGTTCCAGGGTGGTGTGTGTGGTAAGAATAGAGTTGTAAGGTTCGACAACGGATGTAGCAGTCTGGGGCGCGGGATAAACACAGAACTCCAGCTTGCTCTTCTTGCCGTAGTCGACGGATAGGCGCTCCATCAGGAGAGCACCGAAACCAGAACCAGTACCACCGCCGAAAGAATGGAAAACGAGGAATCCCTGAAGACCAACACAGTTGTCGGCGACACGGCGAATCTTGTCGAGGACGCCATCAATAAGCTCCTTTCCAACAGTATAGTGACCACGGGCGTAGTTGTTTGAGGCATCCTCCTTGCCAGTGATCATCATCTCAGGGTGGAAAAGGTTACGGTAAGCACCGGTGCGGACCTCGTCGACAACATTGGGCTCCAAATCGCAGTAGATGGCGCGGGGGACATATTTGCCCTGACCTAAGAATGGCCGTTAGAACAGCAAAGCCGTAGAGTGCCAGGTTAAGCCATACCGGTCTCGGAGAAGAAAGTGCTGAATCCCTGATCAGGGTCCTGAGACTTTCGCTCTTCGGTTAGGTAACCATCGGGCTAGAGGTGGTCAGTATTAGGACAATGAGATGTTTGTTGACAGATCGAGGGGTTGTTGTGTACCTGGATGCCATGCTCGAGACAGTAAAGCTAAATAAAATAACAAACAATCAGTAATGAGCAAGATATACAAAGACCTGATAAAACTCACCTCCCAGCAGGAGTTGGCGATTTGGCAACCAGCCTGTCCAACTAGAGTAGCTCAGTTAGCATCACGAGAAAGCCAAAGGGAAATGCGGTGAAAGCCTGACACCAGAGGGGGGATAGCTTACCGTTGATGCTAATGACCTCACGCATGATTGCTGATGATAGTGTTTACAAGTATGGAAATGGAAGAAGTCGATGCAATGCAAGAGCAGAGAAGAGGGACCACGAAAAAAAGAGGAGGACAAAAAAGGACAGGCCAGACAAGGCTTTTACAGCGGGAAGAGAGGAGACAAGGCGAGGGCGAATGTTTGGCTTGGTGATAAGTTAGCGGAGTGGATGGATGGGAGAAAATAGGTGAGGTGGGGGAAATTTGGCAGACAGGGGGAGTCTTTGCTGCCCTGGGATGGGATTGGACCTTCTATGGATTTGTTGATTTGATTTGATTTCGAGGCGTGCCTGGGCTGAAAAGGGGCAAGCGCGTCCTGCAACGACCTGTTGGCGTTTTCCGCTGCCGGCACCGGTTGGCCAGCTGCCAGGGCCCAGGGGTTACCCAAAGGACCCTCTGCGCTCTACTGACCACCTACCGCTCCGTTGTTTCTCTCCCGTGATTGTGGTTCTTTCGCTTCACCGCTCCATCCAAAAAGTGATAACGGCTTAACAGTTGCAGAAAATTATTATGTCCAGCGATATGGAGTCATCTTGCAGAGGTTGGCACTAAAGTTGACTGACAGGGCTGCCAGCGCCAGCGTAGAGCACTCGAGATACCAGTAGGAGTCTCTCTTCCATGGACCCATATTTACTTTACCTCTGTCGAACGACATCTCATCTCGGGCTGTTGAGGCGTTCATTTCGCCTCTGTTATTGTAATTAATAACCTCATACCCAAGCCAGGTGTCTGAACAGCCTCTATTACAGGTACTTTGTTCGGCACGTCAAAGGAAACTATCATGAGCGGGTTGAAAGCTCTTATTTTTATTTTATTTCCAAGCACTCCTCTTCCTGCTTCACAGGTTCACTCGAAAGATGCAGAGAACGACCCTGGTCGCGTACCCTGTCCTTTGTTTCCATCCCTGTTGCTAAGGTACTCAGATAGGTATATTCCCGTTATCGTTCGGCTTGTAGTTTCTCCAGGACATGGTTAAAATAAGGGGCATTTGTATGCACAACTTGTTGTGATACCAAGCAGCTGTCGCTCGAGAACTTACAATTACCGTTCGTTATGGCCTCGAGACTCGAGCTTAGTTGGTGATCTTCATTACCTTATGGTCTGTGATGTGTCAAATCTTTAAAGGCCCAAGCTTTACCAATTGGGGCATGCACGGCCTCAAACTGAGTTGTCCTCCACCCATCGCAAGTAAACATGAGAAAATGTTGTTGAATGACAAGGCGTGTCAAAGTAGAGATGATGTTGAACCGAATGTGGATGCACCTTGAACTAAGATGACCTTGGCATATCTCCAGGTCAGCATTCTTGAAGTGTTAGCTCCATGTTTGGCGTTTAGCCTCACGTTTTCCCAGAATACAGGTTGAGACTTGAATGAGTTTGTTGTGCCACAAATTTCTATAGGTATCACTTGCCATGTCATATAGGGAAGTAGTATAATACGGTGACATGAAGATCAAAAGATAATATCTAAGTTCCAACGGCAGTGGTTTGCGTCCGTAGGACAGGCAAGAACCATTTAAGTTCATCAATGTCAGCCCGTTTGTGACAGAGTCGACCATGAACAGTCCAGGCCGCTCCATAACAACCTAGGAAGACTTCGGGTTGTCTGAAAACTTATGACGTTAATCCTAAGAGAGAAAATAGCTAGGCAGACCTTATGATATTTACGAGGTCTTTTGATTAGTTTATTTATACCTTGATCCTAAGGTCTCATGTCTTTTCCATCTCCAAGGGAAGACTACCACAGAAACTCTAGATCGAGGTCAGATACGAATGCGGGGCAGTGGTAGGTTCACACGTGATGCTTTTAGACAGCATGCTCTCTAAGGCACGTCCTTGACTAAGGCAATGTACAAACCTGTACAGCACCTCAATAACAGTTACGTACTCGAGAGTAAATTCAAGCTCCTAATCTCCAAATATGCTCTCATACCAGGGGGATCAAATGATATACGCTTTGTGTGGCCTGTTATTGCTTCTGACCCCGGCCATTGCCAACGTTGAAAAGACAATCTTCACAGCTCCCCCGTCGTTCCCTATCCCTCACCAGAAGCCATCATTGGCTGATCTTAGACTGCGCGTCCTTACACCAGTTGCCTCAAGTATCAGGACAAACATCAGTCGTATCTTCCCTACTGGACCACAGAATTACACTTCCGGCGCGGCAACATGGCTACTTCTCGATAAGTTAAACCAAGGCCAGCGCTATGAGTTCCGCGTCTGTTGGGCTGCGATTGTAAGTCAACGTGAGGTTTTCGTACAGAAATAAGCTAATTCAGATGCGTACGCCAGCAGCCCACAGGATTCGAACTGGCTGTGCATGAGCTGAACACCGTGTGGCAGTCACCAGAACTGATTCAGTCGCTTGCTAGCTATGCATTTTCACGCCACGATCAAGAGACTGAATTTCAACGGGAGGAACCTCACGATGGAGGCAAAGAGCGCGAAGCTTCCGTTCTTCTGCTACAGATCAAGGCATCTGCTGACTACTTTACTGATGAGGTGGTTTTCATGAGAGATCCCTCACCTGTGCTGGTGGATCTCATCCTGGACCCCTATCTATATGGTGTTGTTCCCCTTTCTTTAGTCCCAACAGTTGGCTATATCGTCCTCATCGGCGTAGTCGCTTGGTTTGTGTCCAGATTCATTGCTTGCAAGTTACAGACTATTGCAGTCACAACTGATGGCGCAAACAAGAAAAAGGAGTGAAAAGGGGATGGTCGGCGTCATTGAATTCTCATCCAGAGATGCAGAAAGAGGGCTTGGTGAAATGCATTCTACTATCTACGTTAATCATATTGCTCGTAACTCTTCTCCAATATCGTCATTCTCGTTGGCCTTCTGAAGACGCACGGTGTCTATTCTCGTTTGAACACCTCTTTATCGACAAACATTTTCATATCGAGCATCCAATTGTCAGGTGTGACAAGGCTATAAATCTCGGCCTGGAAAAATTTGGCGATCTCGAACGAAACGGGCGGAGGTTTATAAGCCAAAAGATAGGCACAGTTTCTGTGGTTATTCCGTACAGCTTCAGTGCAGTCTCTCAATAGGCTCCTCCATATTGAGGGTGGGAGCCATGAGACACAGGAGGGGCACCGCTGTCGTATTGCGGCTGACCACCATAAGATTGTTGGTTCCCCTTTCCTGCGTTATAGGAGGGATTATATCCTCCAGAAGGAGCTCCAGGCGGAGGAGGGAAATTCTGGTTGCCCGAGGCAGGTGGTGCACTGTAGCCATGTGACTGCTGAGCATGTTGGTCAGGCGGGCCGCCAAACTGGCCACCGTGTGCTTGAATATCAGGATAGCCTGCACAAGAAAGCTGCTGGTGTTGCTGTTGTCCAGGAGGGGG